>JAPPVO010000016.1:29034758-29471977 GCA_030407325.1 Camellia japonica | reverse complement strand
TAATGCCATTGGTTGAAGAATGACGGAGCACTATATCAACGGGCCGCGACTACGATACTGCATGACATGATCCACAAAGAGGTTGAGGTGTACGTGACGACATGATTGTCAAGTCCAAAGAAAGAGAGGGCCACTACACACCGCCTTGCAAAAGTTTTTCCAAAGGATCAGAGAATTTCGGTTGCGGCTGAATCCTCAGAAATGTACGTTCGGTGTTACAGCAGGGAAAATGCTGGGGTTTCTAATTACACAAGAGAGGCATCGAAGTCGACCCTTCCAAAATCAAGGCCATCTTAGAAATGCCACCACCAATGACTGAAAAGGAGTGCGAGGCTTTCTAGGTAAAGTGCAATTCATAAGACGGTTTATCTCAAAATTAACCTTGACTTGTGAACCACTTTTTGGTCTCCTGAAGAAAGGAAAGAAATTCCAATGGGACGGCCGATGCCAAGCTGCTTTTGAACAGATCAAGAAATACTTACAGAACCCACCCGTGTTGTCACCGCCAGAACCGGGAAGACCGTTGATATTGTACCTTTCAGTAACTGAGACTACAATGGGCTGCATGCTCGCACAAGAATCGGAGGATAAGGTGGAGAGGCCATCTACTATCTGAGCAAGAAGATGCTGGATTACGAGACCCGCTACACTCCGCTGGAGAAGGCTTGTTTGGCTTTGGTATGGGCTACCAGGAAGCTGCAGCACTACCTGTTAGCTCACTCCGTAATGTTGGTTTCACGACTCGATCCCATCAAATATCTTTTCGAGAAACCGGCACTTACGGGTAGGCTAGCTCGTTGGTTGCTGTTGCTCTCGAATTCGATTTGAAATATGTGACACGCAAGTCAGTCAAGGAAGAGCAGTGGCAGAGTTCCTTGCCGACCACCCGGTTGAAGGGGGAAGCAGTCGAGTACCTATTCCCAGATGAAGCCATTTTGTATGTTGAAGATGAAACTTGGACGATGTACTTTGACGGAGCGTCAAACCAGTACGGGTATGGGATAGGAGTATTGTTGATAGCACCGACAACTCCCGTATTCCTCTAGCATTCAAACTCCGGTTCAAAGTCTCGAACAACGAGGCAGAATATGAGGCATGCATTGCATTGCCGGTCTAGAAGCAGCCCTGGAACTAGGGGCAAAACGGTTGGACGTCATCGGGACTCGAACCTTGTTGTGTCTCAAGCAAAAGGAGACTGGAAAGTCAAAGAAGAAAAGATGATAATGTATCACCAGACCTTGGATTTGTTAATTCCTCGGTTTGAGAAGCTAAACTTTGCTCATCTACTTAGAGAGAACAACAGGTTCGCAGATTCTTTAGCAACTCTATCTTCCATGATAGACATCCCGTTCGGAGTCCGGATGCGTCCGGTCATCATTGACCAGAAGTTTGCGCCAGCGTATGAATCAATTGCTGCCATAGGTGAGGTTCAGGACGACAACCCCTGGTATTACGACATTTGGAACTTCTTGGAGAAGAGACGTATCCACCAGGGGCAAATGCCAAAGATAAAAGGGCAATAAGAAGAATGGCTGTTCAGTTCATCATCTGCGGGGGTAAGCTGTATAAGAGAGGTCATCTGGGAATGCATAAGCTGTGTGTGGAAGCTGAAGAGTCGAAGCGCCTGATGGAGGCCATCCATGGAGGAGAATGCTGGTGCACATATGAATGGGGTAATGCTATGGCTCGGAAGATCCTCAGACAGGGTTACTACTGGTCCACCATGGAGGAGGATTGTATCGGTTTGTTCGCGATGCCACAAATGTCAAATCATGCAAATCGCATGAACATTCCGCCATCGAAGCTGTACAATACTGACTTCGCCATGGCCATTTTCAGTCTGGGGAATTGATGTGATCGGGGCTGTTCACTCCAAAGGGGTCGAATGGGCATGAGTTCTATCCTAGGTCGCGATAGATTATTTTACAAAGTGGGTCGAGGCCCAATCTTATGCAGTGTTGAAGGCTTCACATGTCGCGAAGTTTATCAGAAACAACATCATCTGTCGCTACGGAGTCCCAAACGAGATAATTTTCAGATAACGGTGCCCACTTCAAGAAGGAAGTGATTGACTTGTTGGAAAAATACAACGTGGCTTTTCAAAGTCATCTACCTATCGGCCGCAAACAATGGAGCAGTTGAGGCCGCCAACAAGAATATCAAACACATATTGCAGAAGATGGGTGGAAACTACGGGACTGGCCAAGATAAGCTGCCGTTTGCTCTGTGGGGCTACCGGACTTCAATCAGAACTTTCTACTGGGGCGACTCCGTATTCATTGGTCTATGGAATGGAGGCCTGTATCTATTCGAGATTGAGGTTCCGTCTATTACGAGTATGGCTGAGTGTCAAATAGCCGAAGCAGATTGGCACAGAGTAGGTTTGAGGAACTCATGCTCTTTTGATGAGAGAAGACTGAAAGCACTGTACCATGTTCAAGGTTATCAGCGCAGGATTGCCCGGGCTTTCAACAAGAAAGTTAAGTCCAGGAATCTAAAAGAAGGAGGTTTGGTGTCAAGGACAACCGAGCTCCCATCCATCGACCCAAGGGGCAAGTTTAGACCCAATTGGACCGGTCCCTACATCATTAAGTCTATCTGGTCAGGTGGAGCTGTGTTCTGATGGACCTAGATGGCTTGGAGTTCTCCAACCGATCAACATGGACAAGTTGAAGAAATATTACCCTTGAGAGGCTTGCTAGGCCGAAAACCCGAAAGGGCGACCTAAGCAAAACTCAGAGCACAAAAAATTTGAAATTATAAAACTGAGCTCGCAAGGTTGAAAACCCGCAAAGGGCGGCCTTGGCAAAAGTTAGAGCGTAAAAGGAGAGTGAAAATACTCGAGTGAACCTCAAGCCTGAACTACGTAAGGCTTGATTCCCATCTTTGGGATACGTAGGCAACTTCATCCTGAAGTTCAGCCATAAACTTTTCCCCGATCAACTTTGTCCATTTGATCATCTTAGTCATCTTGTCTATCAGCATTCATCGTGATCTCCGGTGCAGTGCTTTTCAGACTAGGGCAACTTTCCGTTGCTGTGCAGTGCTCGCGGTAGCTAGTCAGACTAGGGGCAACTTTCCAGTTGCTAGGATCCGGGGTTGTGCATCTAGTGACAGATCTCAGGCGTGTCCAGTTCTGATCCATATCGAAAATAGTTTTGAAAAGTTTTAATAAAAGTTGACTTTGTTCAAAGTAATCTTTTTACAACTAAGACCATTTCTGGACCGAAAAGGGAAATTTTCAGTACCACAACCTTCAATTTCATTATTTCAATACATGAGTTCTCCTGCTCTTGCATACAAATTGAAGTTGCTTTTATTACATTCATAAGGAAAACTTGAAAGTACTAATAAAGCAATAAATATCCGGGCATAGACTAAGTCAGGTGTTCCTGCGCCCCCTCCCAGAGCTGGTCGAAGCCTCTGATACCAAGCTGGGCCCGACCTGTGCCTCTTCATTAAGCCAATCCACGCATCATCAGACAAAGTGCAACTGAAAGTGGGAGCGGGGGCCAGGAGCTCCCTAGTCCTCCATGCTGTGGCATACCGGGCAAGTTGTGCGCCTCGAACCGGGAATGTCGCTACTCTCCTCTGGCGGGCAAGTCTGATCATGACCGAACTGGCGCTGGAACCGGAACGGGAAGTAGAACACACAGTGAGTCAGACCAATAACTGGATCCCAGGTTGACGGGTCATGCTATAGCCCATTGCTAGTAAATTGAGCCAAGGACATCGCCAAGCAATGCGATCCGCGGACAACTACACATCCAGTCAAACCACCAACCCTCATCAAGGGCGTTCGACTAGGCGTTGTCTGAAGAAGTAACCGCGGGCTGAGTATTGGCAAGAGTCCACAACCTGCAACTTGTCCATCAACCACACCTGGGAAGGGATGAAAAATGAGAGAATAAAGAATAGAGAGTGTACGGTGAGAGAAAAGTAAGAAAAGGGTTTTGTGAGAAAACCGAGCTTGAGGGCCGAGTAGATGTGAGCAATACATATGAGAGATTGGGTGGGAAACTTTACCTGCAGTAGTAGTGGACTCCTCCGCAAATTTGGTTGTTTCGCGACGATAGAAAGCATCCAAGCCCATCAACGTCTCAGCCAAGGTCATGGCGATGCAACTCTTACCCTCCTTTCAAACTTGGGCAACTTCAATTAATCGGATCGCTAGACCTCCGAACCGAGGCAAGTAAGAAATGAGATAGCATGCACAAACAAAGTGCGTGTTGCGAAAACCTTGCCAATGACGGTCGCCGCGGTCACCGCATTAGAAAAAAGGCAAATCAAACTCGGAATATCCAGCATTCCGTCACAAATCAAAGATCGAGCGTTAGGTATTGAGAGCCCGACACATTTGTCCTAAGATTGGCATGGCCGAAACGAAGTTGAGGCAGGATCTCTTCATTGCGCTCGACTCCATTAAAGCTTGAAATCTTCAAAGGTAGGACATACCTCTTGCCGCCGAAAGCTAAAGACATGTGTCACCGGATTCCAAAACCTTGCCGCGGCATGGAGAAACGAAGGTGTAGCGGGGTACGACCCCAAGTCAATAGTGCGTTTATGCCGACCCCGAAAATTCAACTTTTCCGAACCATCCAAGTTGTTAATCCAAGTTGTGAGATTTTGGGCAAGAAAGCGCTTCCATTTGGAGCAAATCAGTGTTGAATTGAGAAGAATACGAAGCTGAGGCCTTTTTTGTAGAAGATAAGATTGAGTGGAGGACAGATGTCAGCATTCTGCTGGTTCTGCAATTCATGGCTGGCCGGCCAAATATCGTGCCGACCGGCCACCACTTTTGGCCGATTGAATCAAAGCTTCTGGCCGATGGCCACTTTCTAAGGCCGAGACCTTTATTCTCGGCCGTGGTCTTCCTTCTTGTCTCTGAGCGTGTTTATGCTGAGGATTGGGGAATTCCACCACTTCCAATGCCCTCTGGTGATCGATTCTTGCGGAGTCACGCCTATTTGCTTATCGAGTTGTTGTAATTTGCTTATCGAGTTGTATGTCACTCTCTTCAAGTCTCTAATTTGCTTATCGAGTTGTACTCACTGCTTGGTTGGTTATATCGAGTCTCTCTGTTTTGCTTATCGAGTTGTAAATTGGTTCACTACCTGATTATTACGATGCGAATGCTCTTTATTTTAAACGAATTTCATTCACATTGTTATGTGATGCCATGCGATGCAATGCATAGGATGTACAAATGCAACACATTTTGAATAAAGAAGCAGTTTCATTTCCATCTATGTATTTTGCAAACATATCACGTTTCTTTAAAATAAAATCTGCCTGAGGCAGTGCAATGTGCTTAAACTACAGTAAAAAGGAAAGTAAAGCGAAAAGAAGGAGCAAGGCAGCAAAGTATCGGGGTGATACTCGGTAGCCCCTTCCTTGTGTCAATAGCATCTCTCGCCTCTTGTTTGATCAATTGTATGGTTTGGCACCGTCATTTCTGAGGCAGTGCAAGGAAGTACACCTTCAGAACATTCATAGACCTCCGAGTTGACCTCAAGTTAGTTCTGTTATGAGCAGATGCTCCATACGTACGAGGAATCCCCCCCTCCCGTATCCTTTTGTATCCTGTGAACTCCACAAATCACTTCAATTATGTTGCGTTGCAGTACTTTGCGTTTCAATATCATGAATGACTTGTCTTTACCATATTCCTCTTTTATACACATTGCGTGCATCGTGCATTGTTTACTTATATGTGTTCAATTTCCTTTTATACACATTGCGTGCATGCGTGCATTGCTTTACTTATATGTGTTCAATTCCCTTTTATACACATTGCGTGCATGCGTGCATTGCTTACTTATATGTGTTCATTCTTTTATACCTGCTGTGTCATTGCTTTACTTATGTGTTCGACATTCCTTTTATACACATTGCGTGCATGCGTGCATTGCTTTACTTATATGTGTTCGATTCCTATCTTCGTGCTCTGTATATTTACAAGTGTCAATCTCTATACTGCGTGCATGCGTGCATTGCTTTACTTATATGTGTTAATTTCCTTTTATACACATTGCGTGCATGCGTGCATTGCTTTACTTATATGTGTTCAATCCCTTTTATACACATTGCGTGCATGCGTGCATTCTTTACTTATATGTGTTCAATTCCCTTTTTACACATTGCGTGCATGCGTTGCATTGCTTTACTTATATGTGTTCAATTCCCTTTTATACACATTGCGTGCATGCGTGATTGCTTTACTTATATGTGTTCAATTCTCCTTTTATACACATTGCGTGCATGCGTGCATGCTTTACTTATGTGTTTCAATTTGCTTTGCTCATATGTGTTCAAATTCCTTTTATACACTCGGCATCTGCTTGTTTACTTATAGTGTTCCACTACACATGCGTGCATGGTGCTTGTTACTTATATGTGTTCAAGTTCCTTTTTCACACATTGCATGCGTTGTCGCGTGTGCTTTCATTTATATGCGCTTACATTTCAAATCTGTGCACATCGCATGCGTTATAGCATGCCCCTGCATTATACATCGTCGTTTTCCACCTTGTCATGCTTTCAGCCCTTCACTGCGTTTCACGCACTTTCAATTGCATTGTTATGCATGTGCTAACAGGGAGTTGTACCTAGTAAGTTGCTTTCTTTTCAGGCATGATATTGTATGTACGGTTCATTTGAGGTGGTGGTAACCAGACGAACCGGACAGGTATTGTACCTCCGAGTGAGACGTATCGAGAATTGCATAATTCTTCTTACATCCTTGCTGCATTGTAGTGTAGTTTGGCTATGTAGCTTAAAACTGTTGCATTGTGTGTGCTTCGTTACAGTTTTCTTTAGCATGATCATAAGTTCATGCTCGGCTTTGTGCATTGTCTTGCATTTTGCCCCTGCCTTCGGGCGCATATCTTATCTTGTTTGTCTTGCCATGCTTTGTCTAAGTCTTTCGGCCTTGTCAAAAATGGGTCGTCTCTGGGCTTTGACAATCACTTCGTCATTGTTATGACTTTCGAGTTCTGTCAAAGAGGGGCAACTGTAGACACCCCATTTTTGACCGTCCTCAAGACTTGGACGTCACCGTTGGAACACTCGGTGATCATCCAGGTTCGTGTTCGTTTTGAGTTCCCGGAGGCCTCGCCGCGCGCCTTGCCTCAAGGATCTCTCAACTCGTTTGTTTTGTGTTTGGTTTTGCACCAAATGCTTGTGCTTTTGCTTTGAGGGGTAGGGAATGGCTTGTTGGCCATCCCACACCCACCGGCCTTCCCTTGCCTCACCGGCCATTCATTGTTTCCACCGGCCATGGTTTCTTGTACCATTGGGCCGGTCGGCACTTTATGTGGCCGAGCCGGCACTTTGTTTGGCCGGTGACTTCTCTTCTGCTGGCGGTATGCACCTTTTGCACCCTTCAGGCATGGTGCATGCCAGCTGGCCAGATGCACCAACACTCTTCCCCGTGCAAGTGTGGTTGTTATGCACCTTTTGCACCCCTTTTGGTCTAGCTTCTTGAGGAGCTTGACCCTTTGTCAAAGCTTTCTCAAGAAGCTTGGTCCAGTTGTCTTCAGCTTCCTCAGAAGCCTTGACCTTCTTGCCCCTTTGCCCCTTTCTTATTTAGCTTCTTTGAGAAGCTTTAAGCTTTTCACATTGCCTATATAAGACCTCCTCCTTCTCCATTGTTAGGGTTAGAACAAAAAACAGAGCTTATAGAATACATATATCTGCTATATCATCTCTCTCTCTCTCTCTATATCTTCCCTTCTCTCATCCTTTGTGTGTGTTTGGAGGCCTAAAGTGTGTTTTGTACCTTGGTTTTGCACTAATACACACACCATAATACACCATACTTTGACTTTGAGAGGCTTGTGAGGGTTTGTTTTGAGTTTTTAGACTGATTTTGACCAAAAGAAGGATGGCTGCCTTGCTGTTCATCAAGGTTTCTTCAAGGGTAATCTTTCTACTTGATTCCCCAATTTGCACTAGATTTTTGCCTATCTTGTCATCTGATTTAAGCTTTGTGTATAACTAAAAAAGTCTTGTATTTTCATGCTTAAGATACTTCATTAAGGTTGTTTTGTGTTGGGGTCGATCTCCCTCTCTTAGGCCTCTTTTGGTCTCTTTTTGGCCTCTTTTGTTAAGCCTTGGTTATCTTGTATTGGTCTTCTCACACTGAAATCCAGTGGATTTTCAGTGGTGAAGAAGGGGTTTTGAGGTCTTGTATAGGGGGGGACACCCCTCTCCTTGGACTCCATTTTCCATGTTTTTGGCTCCTATGGTAGCATGCATGATAGTTGTCTTATGACTCCATTTCAGAGGTTTCATGTCGGCAAGACTTGTCACAAAAAACTCCAAATAATGAAAAAAAATAAAAATAAGTAAAAAAACTAAAAACCAATCAAATTAGGAAACATTTGTTCTATTTATCTATCTATTCTTCATGAATAAACCCCTGATTTTTTTGATAATTACAATGATGCCCCTCAAGTGTCTAAATTAATAAATATTCCCTTATCAAAGACATCACATAACGGATATGGAAAAATTGCATTTTTCACTCCCCCATTAATTTTGACTAAATTTTAACCGAGTAAGGAAAAATTCACCATATTAAATCTTTTAATATGGTGACTTCAACAATTTGCATGTAGTTTTTTAATGGACAACTAAAATGGCTCATGTTTTTCTATATTATTGTTAGATAAAAGTAATGGTTGGTTGTTGAAAAATTCGAAAACTTGAAAGAATGTGCCTATAATTATCAAACTCTCCGAGGAGTGTTGGTGTAATTTATCCCTTTTTTTTTTTTTTTTTTTTTGGGGTTAAATCTTAGTATGGCATGATTGATGTGATATGATATTGACACGACTAGGTGCTGGTGGGAAAGCTAAATAGTATGGTCCTGACAAATTATTAGCCATTTTTGAATCAGCGTTTTATTTTATTCATTAATTGACATTACTTCTATTATCTCTTAAAATACTAACACAAAAATAACAAATTTTACTATATAAATCAATAATTATCAAGTTGAGATATAATATGAATTTGACTTAGGGCCGGTAAATAATTTCTTGATCTTGACAATATTAAAAGGGAGGAATAGGTTTAAAAGTGCAGTTTTTATATCAGAAAAATATCACTAATACTTGAGTTAACTTTAATTGAGACTGGAAGTATGGGCAAAACATTTTAAGGTTAAAGCTTCTTTCTGATGTCATTTCCTTGCCCTTTTTTTCGCATGAGTATGTGTTTGCTAAGGTAAGAACATTAGAAGGTAAAGATTAAAGCATAAGGAACAAACAGAGAGAAGGAAAAGTGTTCAATACTTCATAGTTCATGGGATGGGAGTGAACTAGTTGGCTCCAATTAGCATAGCTAGCTGAAAGCACAATTTATTGGGTTGAGGCCTAGGGTGTGTGTGTATGTGTGACAAGGCCTATGAACATAAATATAGCCCAAATCTAATCTAACCTATTTAGTATTGGGTTGAACATTTGTGACAAATTTTTTTAAGAATGTTAAATGAGTAGGATTTATGTTTAGTGACATTACATTAATTTGGACACAAAACATTCACATGGGTTAAAGCCTCACAATTTTCATGCCATTTATGTGGTATAATTTTTGTGTTGTTAGTGTCTTCCTTTGTACATTTATAATCCTCGAGTACCTAAAAAAGTTGCAATTGTTTTTTCTATATCCTCAATTTACCTTGATTTTTCTATAATCCTTACGAGCGATGTTTAGATCTAATTGTGAGCGATGTTTTACCTATGAGTTTAGAATCTTGATGCTGTGTTTGGTTGGGAGATTTGGAGAGGGATTTGGAAAAGGAAAGAGAAAAGGTGTGTGAAATTAGGTGAAATATAGGCATGTTTTATTCACATTTCACCTACCTTTTTTATTTCCCTTTCCAAATCCCTTCCCAAATTCTCCAACCAAACACACTATAAATATGTTTTGCTCTTGAGGAAAATAAATAAATAAACCATTTTTTGCTTTGTTAGATTCTTGCTCTAAGGAATTACCCTTCTTCTGAAGCTACAAATTAGCATGATATATATGAGATACAAAATCATATATGATGAGGCTTGACTTTAACAAAAAATTATACAAATTTGTTGAGACAGGTGATCTAGGCCAGACTGAATGGACAGCATCAACCCTAAAACATATTGATGCAAGGGACTATGATATATTTCTCTTACCGGGTGATCTGTCATACGCCGATACCCAACAACCACTTTGGGACTCATTCGGCCGCCTAGTCGAGCAATACGCGAGCCATCGGCCATGGATGGTGACCGAAGGCAACCATGAAATCGAAACTTTCCCAATTATCTACCCTCATGGTTTCAAAGCCTACAATTCCAGGTGGCTCATGCCGTACCAAGAGAGTGGGTCCAACTCCAATCTGTACTATTCTTTTGATGCTGCAGGGACCCACATTGCCATGTTGGGATCCTACACGGACTTTGAGGCCAGCTCTGATCAGTACAAGTGGCTTGAGGCTGACTTGGCGAAAGTTGATAGGACAGTGACACCATGGCTCTTGGTGCTTATTCATGCACCGTGGTATAATAGTAATGAGGCACATGAAGGCGAAGGAGAGACCATGAGGAAGGCTATGGAGGAGCTGTTGTATAGGGCTCGAGTGGATGTGGTTTTTGCAGGACATGTTCATGCATACGAAAGATTTGTAAGTTATTTATACTTTTCGAAAACACATATACTTACTCAAAAACATTTTTAAAAAATAAATAAATCTAAAGTGCACAAATGACTTTCACATATTGGGAAATAAATTTGAGATAAAAATAATGGACCCCACAAATGATTTTAGGGGTACTTACGTGTAGGTCCTATTAACTAAACTTATTTACCTACAGGTCCTAACTAATAAATTTAACACTATAAAAATAAGAAATTGATAAATTTATCATTATAAATTTATTCATAAAAACAAAGAGACTGATAAATTTATCACTATAAATTTATTCATAAAAATAAAAGACTGATAAATTTATCTTTATCACTTAATAAATTTATCAACAGGACTTAATGGGTAATAAGTCTCAAAAGTATGACCTATTGGTAGTTTACCCATGATTTTAGGGGTTCGTTTGGTATATGGGTTGACTTTTTAACTATTTTAGCCCAGGTTAAAAAGTCTTGTTTAGGATAAACTTTTTTACTTTTTTGACTTTTATGAGAAAGAAAATAAAATGATTATAATTTGAATGTGATATTTTATCTTATTAAATTAAAAAATTTATTTTATCTTTTGTGACTATTTTAGCCCAAAAAAACCTATTTTAACTTATACCAAACGAAGACTTAGTTTGATTCATTTGTGTTTATGTTTCCATTGCAGACTAGGGTTTATAACAAGAAGGCAGACCCTTGTGGTCCAGTACATGTGACCATTGGTGATGGAGGAAACAGAGAAGGCCTTGCTTTCAAGTAAGTTCTAGCCAAAAATTTCAATTATTCTTTTGCTTTGCTTGCTTTTAGTTAAGAATTTTCTATGATAAATACCAATCATGATTTTAAATATTGGCTAATATCGATCATATTGGTCAATACATATCCATATCCATACATTAGTGAAAATGAAAATAAATTTAAATTGATATTGGTTGGTTCATGATAAGTAAACTTTTGATACTGTTACACCACAATCAATATTGACTCATCTATATATCACTATTTAAAATTTGATACAAACATTAGATGTAAAAACTTACTACTCCATGTTGAGTTTTTGAGGATAACATTGTTTCATATGTATATTGGTGATGTGCATGATTGAAGTTTTAAGAAGCCAAGTCCTTCAATTTCGCTATATCGTGAGCCAAGCTTTGGACATGGCCGATTCAGAATTTTGAACACCACACATGCTCACTGGTCATGGCACCGCAACAATGAATCCGACTCCCTTGTAACCGATGACGTGTTTTTCCAAACCTTAAGCTCTTCTAAAGCTTGCATGGGAATTCCAAAATGGCAAACATCATCATCTTCCCTCAACGATGAACTTTAAAGTTACAGCTAATTCACTGTAAAAAAATATTATCAACTTTGAAAATTTATTATAAATCTTATCTTGAAAGTGAGCGTGTGATATAGATTTAACGTTTGTGGAATGTGACACTTACAATAAATGTAGATCATGAATACTGGTGGAGTCAGAAAATTAAATTAGAAAGGGCATTTATTAATTACAATTTCAATTTCAATTTTTTTTTTCATAACTAACAATAAGAAAATAATAATAATTTTTGAATTAACATTAAATACAAAAACTTAAATAAATTATCACAAAAGTATTTCACATAAAATTTTACAATTAATTTTGAGTAAAATCGAAAAGAAAGTACTACGTATAATTAGTATATCATGGACAATATAAAAAAGTCATGTATTTAAGTCTTAAAATAAATTATATAATGGTAAGATAAATTAAACTTTACAAAATTTGAGTAAAAATTTCATATAATAGTAATATCACGTCATCATTGACATATGATATCACAAATCAATATTAAAGCAACATATGAAGGGTGAACTTTACATGCAAATATAACTAACACTCTAGTAATTTTTACGTATATATAGTAAGATTAATTATATTTATATATCAATAATGATAGATATTAACTTTATAATGAGATTTTTTACAAAATTTTCACACATAAAAATATAATTTATTATAATCCCTTTATTTTCAATAAAACAATCATTATTGTTCTCATAAATTAAAAATGCCATTAACATTTTATTCTAAATAATATTTTTGTTTAAAATTTTATTTATAGACATATGTATAAAAAAAAATTGTAAATCCAGAACCTCGGGTGGGTGGGTGGGTGGGTGGGTGGGTGGGTGGGTGGGAGGGGAGGGGAGGGGAGGGACACGTGATCCCCCTGGCCGTCATGTGCTTCGCCACTTATCATGAATTCATTTTTTTACATAATGTTTTAAGTAACTTTTCCGGATACCTAGCGTATTTATTAGCCTGCAAACAAATAATTTTATTTTGATTAGTTGGGACTTTTTTTTGAATAAATTAGACTTTGGAATATCTAATTTTATACACATTTTCTTTTATTTAATTTGTTGATTTGAAGTCTAATGTTATATACTTTTAAAATTTATTATTGACTTTGAATATAGAATCACTAAAACAAATTATATTTTTGACAACTAAATTTTAGTCATCAAAAGTCATTTTTTAGTCGCCGAAGACTTTTGCCAACTAAATTTTTTAGTCGCCAGCTTTGTCGCTAGATGATTGTCAGGAAAAGTATTGGCGACTAATTTTTTTTTAGTTGCTGAAAGTCACCAATTGGCTAATAAAAATTTAGTTGCCTAAAAGAAAATATTTAGTCACCAAAAAGAAAATATTTTCCATCTTTAGTTTTTTAGCTACTAATTTTTTAATCGCTAAAAACGTGACACTCCTTTTTGGCGTGGCTACTAATTTTTTAGTCGCCAAAAACTTTCATTTTTATTTTTTTGCTACTAACTGTTTAGTCGCCAATAAGTTTCTTTTTATTTTTTGGCTACTAATTGTTTAGTCATCGAAAGCTCAAGCTCTATTTATTATTTTTTTTTTTTAAATGCTCAAATTGAATATTTTTCATTAATTTCTAAATCATATGCATTTCATTATAACACAACTTGTAACCTGTACATATACAGAATAATACCACTATCAATTATAATCTAAATCTATTATGAATAATTGTTGGCTACATATTTTGTACAAGCCAATTACAATTCGACGCGTGGCGAAATAAGGGTAATATAGGAAGACTATTCAGGTCCTCGATCCTGATCGTACACGTGGCAGTTAGTATTGGTTATTAAGAGATCTGAGTAGCAGCGGATCAACAAAGAGATACAAAGTGACGTGGCTTCAACGGTTACTCGCATTTCAGATTCAAATTTAGGAGGGAAGCTTAACTGCAAGTAATGGCGTAATGGAGCTAATATTGGGGCAACATGATCGATGATCATAGAGGAGCAGTTCGACGGTTGGAAATGCAATTCGATGGTTATTCTTGAGTAGTATAAATAGTAGAGAAGGCCCAGAAAAAACCCCCAGACTCAGATCCAAAAAAAATAGTCTTTATACTTATTTTCCTTTCCAGTTTTACATTTATAGTCTTACATTTACAGTTCTTTACATTACTGTACTTTAAAATTCCTGCACTGCACTTCGTTTCATAGGAGTAGTTCCAAGTAGATTTGCTGTAAACCTCTACGAGGCTGAGTTTGGATCATTGTAAGTCTTTTCATCTTAATGAAATACTTCGACTGTTCTTCAATTCATTATTATCTGTTTAATTCTCCTAAGTCAAGCCACCAGTAAAAGTCCTCTTCATTGAGGCTGAAAGAACTAAAACACAATCGTCTGATAATTGGTTGGCAATTAATTTTCTGTGAGGACTAATTGATCCTTGCTGGCACGCTCGCAATTACCAAAATAACCTTCGAAAGCCAAAAAGCCAACATATATTTTTGGCACGCCCAGTGGGACTACATTTAAAATGGCTAGACGTAGAAGACAAGGAGAAAATGAACGCTTGGAAGAAGGCGTGGAAGGAGAGGTAGAGATACCTAATCCAGAGGATAATGTGATAACACGTCCTGTGGAAACTCCTATTTTATCAGAACCTATGGTCGAACAGACCAGCACTTCAGAACAAGTACCATATGCTCATAATATTGGACGAGACCAAGGAATTGGACCATCCACTGTTCCATCTACTCAGCCAATAAATCCATGGGGTGGCCTAGTAGATGCTATGGGTCAGCAATTAATGAACACGATGGAAAGGTGGGCAACATCCTTTTTGGATCGAATGAATAACCACCAACCAACAAGTGCAAGACACATCGAGGAAATTTCAAATGTCCCTCAGCAAAGATTGGCTAGAGATAAACAGCCTATGCAAGTTAATGGACATTCTAATGGTCAAACTAGTAATCAGAACTATGAAAGACCATCACCTCAGTCTTGGTACGAACCTATTCCGAGGCCTATAGTAGGTCAAAATGCCTCAGTACTTAACAGTGAAGCCATGCAATTTGGTGGATCTGGCCCAGTACAAGAAAATGGCATAAGAATGGTTCCAAATCCTATGTTCGAAGCCATACCTGGCACAAGGGGGTTCACTAATCCCTTATTCGAATTTATACCTGGGGGGTTGGAAGGTTTTCCTACAAATGGAAGAGATACAACACCAGTTCCAGCACCTTTCGCAGGACAGGCTCAAAGGGGTTACCCACACCCCCAACAGCAACCTGCACCACAGGGACAACCAATCCCAAATGTACCACCTTATGGACCAAGAGGACCACAGGCACAAGTTTGCCCACCAAATCCTGTGTTTGCCCCTCCAGTAGTGGTTCAGCAGGCACAAAATATGGTCCCTAGGGACCAAATTGCTGACATTGTTAGAGAGATGTGTGGACCAATGGCTCGGGGGGTCCAGACTCCAGTGTACAGGAAACCGTATCCAGAATGGGTAGACAGGGTACATGAATACCCAAGAGGTTTCAGGATACCAGACTTTGCCCTTTTTTATGGGAATGGAAACCAATCAACAGTAGAGCATATTGCTAGGTTTGCTGCTCAATGCGGCGAATTTACTAATAATGATTATATGAAGTTAAGGTTATTCCCAAATTCCCTAACTGGGGGAGCATTTATATGGTATATTAACCTTACACCTGGCTCTATCCAGACTTGGCAACAAATGGAAGAGGCATTTCATGCCCAATTCTTCCAATCAGAGCCAGAGGTTTCCATGGCAGACTTGGCAAGATTAAGTCAAAGGCCTGATGAGAAGGCTACTCAGTTCATTACCAGATTTAAAAGGGCTCGAAATAAATGTAGAGTCATCTTACCAGAGCCAGAATTCGTGAGATTGGCTCAAAATGGTTTAGAGTTTAGGCTTCGAAAGAAGTTTGACTCGACTGAGTTCAGAGACTTAGTAGAACTCACCTATAAGGTGTCTAGATACGAAGCATTATTAGAGGAAGAACAAGATCGAAATAATGCATCGTATAAGACATATTATAGAGATCCTAATTATGAGATCGATGCAGCAGAGATTGTGGGGAAAGAACCTGTAATCTGTGAAGCATTAATTCATAAAGATACAACAATTGACCAACAGTTTAAAAAGAAAGACCTTCACAGGAAATACTCTTTCGATTTAACTAAGGCAGATGACATTTTTGATCATTTGCTTGCAGCCAACTTCCTTAAGTTACCAAAAGGAGTCAAAATTCCATCTCCTGATGAACTTAAAGGAAAAGTATATTGTAAATGGCATAATTCTTGGTCTCACTCGACTAAGAACTGTATTGTTTTTCGAGACAGGATCCAAGAACAAATTCGGAAGGGAAGTTTGAAATTCCCAGCCAAAGCAGAAAAGGCCATGGGAATCGACAGTAATCCATTCCCAGAAATTGGAGAGGCGGCAGCCAATGTCATTGTGCCAGACTTTCAGAACCTGTCTTTGAAAGAATTGGAAGAAGTCAATGTGCAGATGCATGTGGCCAACCAGACAACTACCAAGAAAGACACTGGAAATCTACCAGCTATTGGACAAGATTTCTCACACCAGGGGAAGATTCTGATGAGGAAGCACTGGATGACGATTCCTTAGAAGCAGCTGTAATGCAAAGGATGTGTCCCAGGTGCAGACTAAGTTACAAGTGGTTGAAGGGGCTTCCAATTGATGGGAAGCAGTACTACAAGGATGTGCAAAGACGTCCTAAACCAACCAATGCTTACAATAAAAGGCCATATCCATCTGGTGTTAGGCAGCAGCCATTGATGGTTGAACCAACAGCCGATAGAATGCATTTTAAAGGCAAGAGGCCTTTGTATGAATCCAATCACCTAATTATTACAGGATGGAGAGCAGTCATTCTGAAAGGAGACTGGAGAAGGGTTCAGTTTATGGGATCAAAGCCAGGGATTGGCCCCATAGATCAATTTCACGCAGGACAGAAAGTGGACACCTTCATCGAAGGCCTGAGTTAGGCCCAAAGCATGAAGTCAGGGCCAAGCAGTGGCCTTCACAGACAGCTTCGAAGGTAGCTTCGAAGGAGGAAAGAAGCAGTTCAACAGTTGGGTCAGTAAGTTCGTGGGTACCTGGGGTCCCAGATTGGTTTGTGATGCAAAACAAACCTAGGGAAGTGTTTACTCAAAGAGAGTAATTGGAAACCAAGGCAGGATGGTCAAACCTCCTTTGGTGGCTCCCAACAATTGGGTGTTGCTTAAGCACCCAAAAACAAAGGAACCAGACATGGTCCCTGTAATTTCTAGATCACAAAGGAGGAAAATTCAGCGCAGGTACACTCAGTACCAGCAAGACTTGAAAGAGAGTGGAGAGAGCTCTTCATTGGTCCAGACAGAAGGAAAGAAGAATCCAAAGTCAGACCATATTCCAAAACCAACTCCACAAAGCAAAATGGGTTGTAGTAGAGAACAGTTGGCCAAAGTTCATTCTGAACTAAAAGCCAGAGAGAAATCCAGTCTAGCAGGATTGGAGAAGGCATTGATGGAAAGTGATAGCGAGGCAGAGAAAGAAGTTGGCTTAGGCCAAAAGAAAGAAATGGTTGAAGAAGAAATGTTCGAAGCCTTCATGGCTGAACAAACATTTTTGGTTGAAAAGCCAGTCGAAAAGACCATTCGAAAGAATCTGTTAGGAATGAAGTGCCAGAATACAGCATGGAGGATGCTTCTGAAGTGGCTGAACAAGGTAGCCAAGAGGAGAAACAGACACAGCCAGCCATCCAATTTGGCTCGTTTCCTCCAGTATCAGTAAATATGGTACACATACTACCGCATGAATTCCAAGCTGGAGATGAGAACCAAGAAGGGCAAGAAATTGACCCAATTCCAGTCTCTAGTGAAGACTCACAAGTGAGTATGGTGCAAGATGATTCCGGAATGGCTACTCCAATGGAAACTGAATATGAGAGTGAAGAAGAGGTGAGCATTAACCTTTCGTATCCTTTTGAATATCCCTCAAACTCTATGACACAGCATGTCAAGCCTTTGTATATCAAGGCTTTCTTCGATGGGATACAATTAAACCGAGTCTTGATAGATAATGGGGCAGCGGTGAACTTACTACCGAAATCTTCCTTGAAGAAACTAGGGAAAAGGAATCCCAGGTTAATCCCAACCAGCACAACCATTGCTGGTTTCGCTGGAGACAAGCAGATGGCTCAGGGAATTCTGCCCATCAACCTGAGTGTGGGAACCAGAGACTGCATGACAGCATTCTTCGTCATCGACAGCAATGCTAAGTACAATGCTTTACTTGGTAGAGATTGGATCCACACTAACAAATGTGTGCCTTCCTCTTTGCATCAGAAAATAATGATGGCCTTGGGCAATGGGGAGACAGAGGAAATTGATGCAGATCCTCAACCCTTCATAGCCTGTGCAGACTTTGCAGAGGCCAAACTGTATATTGAGGGAGTGACACCACTCAGTATACTAAGGAAACCTGATGGCTCAGCCGAAGTAACGGCTGATGAGGAAGTGACACACCTGAAGCACTTAGTCCAGGAGAGTGCTGATGAGGAGGTTGTCGTTAAGGATGACAATGATGCCTGGTTGTAGGCAAAGAAATGAAGTCCAAGAAGCCAAGTCTTTGGCTCTAATTAAGTTCTCAGTATTGGATGTAAAGTCAATAGTCCAGAGAGTACAAGAGCAAGGGAAAGAAGCCATGATGATTGGCTGCAAGCAGGAGCAGCAACAGGCCAGAGTTTTGGCCCTTGACAAATACTGTGCATTGGACATTGAAACAAAAGTCCAGGAGATACAGGAGGAAGAGGCCTTATGGACAGATTTTGTTTATGAGGAGGAGGGTAAGGATGTTGAATTAAAGAACCTGGGAGCAGAACAAAGTAAGAAAATTGTTTCGAAGCCAGAGGGGATCAAAGAAGAAGCTTCAGTAAGTTATCAGATTCTAGACCCCTTAGAAGAAGTAAATTTAGGGGAAGGTTCTATACAACAGCCCACCTATATAAGTGCTTGTTTGAATGCTCTGGACAGGGACCAGTTGTTGGTTGTTTTGAAGAAGTATAAAGATTGCTTTGCATGGTCTTATAATGAACTACCAGGATTGGAGAGATCATTAGTAGAACATAGGCTCCCTATGAGGCCTAATTTCAAGCCATACAAGCAAAAGCCAAGAAGAATGAGTCCAGAAGTGATTCAGAAAGTTAAGGAAGAAATTCTTAGACTACTCAAGGCAGGCTTTATTAGGACAGCCAGGTATGTTGAGTGGCTATCCAATATTGTGCCTGTGGTAAAAAGAATGGTAAAATGAGGGTATGCATTGATTTCAGAAACTTGAATCTAGCAACTCCAAAAGATGAGTATCCTATGCCTATAGTAGACTTGTTGGTAGACAGTTCAGCAGGACATCGAATTTTATCAATGATGGATGGGCACTCTGGTTATAACCAAATCTGCATTGCAGAGGAGGATGTTCACAAGACAGCATTCAGATGTCCTGGGAATATTGGGACCTTCGAATGGGTTAAAATGCCATTTGGCCTAAAGAATGCTGGGGCTACATATCAGAGGGCTATGAACACTATCTTTCATGACCTCATTGGAGGGTATTTAGAGTGTTATATTGATGACATTGTAGTTAAATCCCAATCCATGGAGGAGCATCTGTTTCACTTAGAAGCAGCCTTTGAAAGAATGAGAAAGTTCAAATTGAAGCTCAATCCTCTTAAGTGTGCTTTTGGCGTATCATCTGGAAACTTCTTGGGCTATGTGGTACACAAGAGAGAAATACAGATTGACCAGAATAAAGCCAAAGCCATCATTGAAGCCAGACCTCCATCAAGTAAGAAAGAATTACAAAAGTTCCTTGGACAGGTTAATTTTCTTCGAAGATTCATTTCTAACACTGCAGGGAAAACTAAAGTATTTTCTTCCTTATTAAGGCTGAAAGATGAAAAGGAATTTGTGTGGACAACAGAGCATCAAATTGCTTTCGAAGGTATCAAAGCCTACTTGGCCAACCCTCCAGTGCTGATGCCACCAAAGGGTAACAAGCCCTTGAAGTTGTACATAGCTGCAGCAGAAGATTCATTGGGAGCTTTCTTAGCCCAAGACAATGAAGAAGGCAAGGAGCAAGCTGTTTATTACCATAGTAGGTTTTTAAATTCTTCTGAATGTAAATATTCAGCTGTAGAAAAGCTGTGCCTTGCATTGTATTTTGCTGCAATGAAATTGAGATACTATCTTTTGCCTATAACTATCTTGGTAATTGCAACCACAGATTTGGTTAAGTATATGCTATCTAGACCTATGTTGAGGGGAAGAATTGGCAAATGGATATTAGCCTTATCAGAATTTCATTTAGAATATGTTCCCAAAGGGTAGTGAAAGGACAAGTTTTAGCCAATTTTTTGGCAGATCATCCATCTCAAACAGAAAGCCAAGAGATAATGGAACTTGGTATGGCTAGTGTTGAGCCATGGCAAATGTGGTTCGATGGATCGAAAGCCAATGGCCTAACTGGAATTGGTATAGTGATTAAGTCACCACAAGGAATAGAAACCACACATGGTTTCAGAGTGGATGAAAGTACTTGTTCTAATAATCAAGCTGAATATGAGGCCTTAATAGTGGGATTGGAAATTCTGATTGGACTACAAGTTCATATAGTTGACATATTTGGAGATTCTCAATTGGTGGTTAACCAAGTGAAAGGAATTTTCAAATGTCAGAGTATAAGCATGTTGCCATACTATGTTGTTGCATTACATCTGCTTTCTCAATTTCAAATAGCAAATGTAACTTATGTCCCAAGATTCTTGAATAATAGAGCTAATGATGTGGCTCAGAAAGCTTCGAATTTCAAGAGGAGGGATAATACTCAAAGGGACATAAACCAAACAACATACCAGAAATCTATACCACCCTTAAATAAAAGGAATGTGGTCCTGGAAGTCAATCATAATGACTTACAGGAACAAGATTGGAGGCATCCAATAATGCAGTACTTGGCTGGTCCATCCTCGAAGGCCAGCAGGAAAATTAAATTGCAATCCATGCAATACATCATATACGGCAATGCTCTCTACAAAAGGGGGGGAGATGGTTTATTGTTGGAATGTTTGGGCCCAAAAGAAGCATTAACAGCTATGGCTGAGGTTCATGAAGGCATCTGTGGTGCTCATCAGCCTGGTGTGAAGATGAGGTGGTTGCTTCGAAGGCATTCCTACTATTGGCCAACTATCCTTAAAGATTGCATAGAGTATGCAAAAGGTTGCCAGGCATGTCAAAAGCATGGCACAATAAGGCATGTGCCCATAACTGACCTGCATGCAGTGGTGAAGCCTTGGCCATTCAGAGGATGGGCCATGGATATGATGGGGAAAATACACCCACCCTCTTCGAAGCATCATTGTTTCATTTTAGTAGCCACTGATTATTTCACTAAGTGGGTCGAAGCTAAGCCATACAAGGCTGTAGACCAGACTGAGGTCATTGGATTCATCAAGGATTTAATCCATAGATTTGGCATCCCACAAACTATAACTGTTGATAATGGGACTGTGTTCGATGGGAAAATGGTGAAGTCCTTTGTGGCAGAGTTTGGAATTAGCCTTGTTAATTCTACCCCCTATTATGCACAAGCCAATGGTCAAGCTGAATCATCCAATAAGTCCTTGAAGAAAGGAATACAAAAGGTTGTGGAAGACAATCCTAGGGATTGGCATAACTTATTGTTGGATGTATTGTGGGCTTATAGAACTTCCCCAAGGTCAAGCACAGGAGTTACTCCTTATGCCTTGGTGTATGGGCATGATGCAGTGTTACCTGTGGAAATTAATGTTAAATCTTTGAGGGTAAGATGCCAAGACCAGCTAAATCCTGAGCAATACCATCAGAGTATGTGCTTGGAATTAGAAGGCATAGATGAAGCCAGAATTCTGGCATTAAACAGTATTCTCTTGCAAAAGAAGAAAGCAGCCAAAAATTACAATAAGAAAGTCAAATACATTGGCTTTGATGAAGGTGATTTGGTATGGAAGACAATACTCCCAATAGGAATTAAAAGCCATAAGTTTGGTAAATGGTCACCTAACTGGGAAGGACCATATCAAATTCATAGAGTCCTGCCTTTTGGGGCATACCATTTGAGAAATTTGAATGGATACATACATCCCAAAAAGATCAATGGCAGATATTTGAAGCCTTATTTTCCAACTATTTGGGAAACACAAGGAGTAGAATAAATGTCAAGCAAAAGAACACAAGAGTACTCAAATGATAAATCAGAATTTGTTTTTTTCATAAAGAGTTAAATACATTCTGCCATAAATTGGCCCAAAAATCATTACAATGCCTTAATTGTTCTACAGACTTCCTATTCTTAAATGAGGGAACCAACTGAATGGCTGTGGTCATTTCTTGCTTTCGATCGGCCAATCCTTGGTTGGTGATCTGCAGCTTGGTGTCAGTTTGAATTAAGGCTTGATTCACTGCAGACAACTCCTCCTCAAGTTGAGCTTTCTTCTCCAGTAGTTGAGTTCGAAAATGGGAGACAGAGGAATGTTGATCCTTTAGCACTGAGACTTCAGAATGTACTGTGGAAACAAAGCTCTGATCTCTCACTAATTTCTCCTCTGCAGCCTTGGCAGTATGACAAATGTTGATATAGAAGTCAATAGTAGCTGCTGCCTGAGATAGATGACTTGAGACAGTTATGCTGGATTGCTCAACAACTTTGCAGCACTGCAGGAAGCCATTTCTTATTATAGGCCTTTGTAAAGCCTCGAAAGGAATCCTTGAAAAAGATATCAGTAATTCCAGACAGCTGTCTAAATCCATCAGAGGTGCAGAAGGCTTCCTACTGGAGGAAGAGGAGCTCTCAAGAATTTCTAACAAGGAGTCAGCCAGAACTAACGGCTCAGCCTCATCATTAGTTATTGGAGAGGTAGAGGGTATGTCGAAGAGACTGGCTAGTCTTGCTTCGAAGACATCTACTTCGTCCATGGACATGAGGGGTGCAGAAAGAGTAGTGGTAGAAGACACAGAGGACTGCATAGGGATAGGAGAAATGGATGGAACATCTTCAGCAGTCTCTATGGTCCTAGCCACCAATAGGTCAAGGGAAGAAGGGCTGGAAGTAGATAAAGGTAATAAACCATGGGTTGGAGAGCCACCAGCACCCTCTTTAGGGGAATCAGCTATCATCTGAGATGGAGCAACAGTTGGAATTTCCTTAGGGGAAGGGGAGAGAGCAAGGCTCGGAAAAGAATTGAATAGAGGTAGATCCAACGATAAGAAAGGAAGATATGGATTCAATCCAAAGGGAAAAGATGCAACAATGTTTGGCCTCAAATGGGGTACATGGAATGTAGGCCTAAGAAGTGGGAGTATTATCTGAATGGTTTTCACATTTTGCATCTGATCAACCTCAATTGAAACTGAGGGAGTTCTTATTCAAAGAATAAGCTCAGGAGTTGTTGCTGCAAAAGAAGAGAAGGACAAAGTGATGTCAAGGCTCAATACCCAAAAATTTAACAAGGAAAAACAGTAGAGGCTTTAAAGAAGTTACTTGTTTTAGAAGTGACAGTAGCAGTAGGAGAGCTTCGAAGAGAGTAGTGCTCAGCAATGTGTTGTTTTCTTGCAGCATCCCTTTGAAGTGCATCAGCAGCAGCAGCTTCATCTCTTAAGAATTGCTGCTGCCATCTCTTCTCAGCTCTCTCAAAGACAATTATGGCCTTGGAATGCTCTTGTTCCACTGCCTTAGCAGCTGCCTCATGTATAGGGTCTTCAACAAAATCAGAAGGAGAGACAGTCATCTTCCTTCTCTTTTTTCTTTGTACTGGCATTGAATGTTCTTCCTCAATTTCTTTCTCTCCAATTTGGGATTTAGATTCTTCAGAAGTGAGTTCCTCCACTCTGACAATTGTCTCATGTGTGGGATCTTGAACCAAGTCAGAAGAAGGGACGGTCACTCTTTTCCTTCTTTTCAGGAGAGACTCTTGCTCTTGAGTTAACTCTTCTTCTTCTTCTTCTTCTTCTTCTTCTTCTTCTTCTGCTTGCACCTCAAAAACTTCCTTTTCAGGCTCAAGTAAAAGTCTCCTTTTCTTTTGTTGCCGTTTGCTTTTGAGGAGATTTAGAGCTTGAGTCTTCTGAGGAGAGTCTCCCTGTGAGGCACCTACACCACATTCACAAAAGAAGAACTAAAGATAAGACTGAAAGCATTATAAAGAAGGTAAAAAGAGAAGAGATGAGGGTATATACCTTTCTTCGAGGTGGCCCGAGTAACTCTAGGAGGAGTTGAAGCAGCAGGAGCAGATTGTGTGGAGGCAGGCACAGGAACTGGAGTGGTCAGAACAGTGGAAGAAGTAGCAACTCCAGCTCCTTTGGGCTTGGGCACATCCAACACCGTCAGTAGGTCTTGAGGGGAAATGGCCAAGTACACTTCCATATTGGTCACCCACCAATTTTGGTATCTCTTCAAAATGTTACCTTGAGGAAGGAAGGGGGTATACTCAAAATCGATCAAGTCCTGTATAAATTTGGAAGTTGCCTCTTCCAGTCTGGACCTTCGAACTTTCACATCCCTTGTGGTAAGACTTAGATTGGTGTTACTACAGAGAGGTATTGGGACCCCCTGAGTGAAGCCAAATTGTCTAGCAAATTGTGCAGGACAATAGGGCTCAGCAATGCATTTGTAAGCTCTGGGGTTCATGGTCCCAATGAATAATTCTCTGGGGATTAAAATGGAGGCCCATATATCTTTGAGAGTAGGTGAAGCACAGAGCTTATCACTTAGGAAATTCTTCAACCAAAGTGGGCCAATAGTAGTGGGTTCGAAGGGACGAAAGCAGTAGAAAGGAAGAGAAGCTGAAAGTTGGTGGAAGAAAGAGAAGTAAAAAGCAAAAGTAGAAGGATAAAGTGAAGCATTGGCTAGCCTCATGCCATGAGTAGGAGGGTCTGGTTCAAAAAATTTAAGGCATTTGGATTGTAACTCAGGGAAATAAGCAAAAAGCCAAAGCTGAAGAATCCAAATCGGCCCCCCTTGATTGACATCTAAGGGTTTCTCACAGAAAAGAGAGCAGGCTCTATATACGTGACCTAGAACGTATGGGGCTAAAGCCACCCTCTTCTGTAAAACAAGGGCTTTGGCAAGAGGGGCAAATTCAAGCATAATTCTTTGAGAGGAGGTGCAGAAAAGGAACTTGCAAAGCCAATATAATAAGAAAGAGAAGAATTCCCTATCGGTCACAGGACCCTCCCTTCTATTCTCAGCCTTGACAAAATCACTATAGGATGAGTTAAGAGAGAGGAGGGAAAAAAGGACTGCTAGGTCAGGATAATCTGGTCCAATGGGAGTTCCAATGGGAGATAATCCTAAAAGATGGAAAATGTCAAGAACAGTAGGGGCCATCATCCCACATCTGAATTGGAAGAAATTAAAAACAGAATTCCAAAAGCACAGAGCAGCAGGAATTAAAAAGGGGTCCTCTGAGATGGTTAACCTGGATAGTCGGAGGGCGTCGAGAGGCAGAGTTCTTGAAGGTCCAGGGTCCTACTAGGGACAACTCGATCATACCATTCTTGCCACTCCGGTCTCACCGTGGGCCAGCATCGGTGGGGGCGGTTCGTCTTCCAGTTCCTCCAGTCAAGGCCACCTTCGTAAAGGAGACAATGGTCTTCCAGACGAGGATATAGAGCTGGAAGCTCAATAGGAATCTCCTTGAATATGGGGCCAAGCACATAGTCTTGTTACACATGACGACGAGGGATGAAGATGCGTCCGTCGATGGCACTTTTCTCCCCAGCCTTGTACTTTTCACATTCTGCATCAATGAGCCTTTTCAGGGCTACAGATGGGCTCACACGCTCTACAACTGGCACTTTCAATGAAGAGGAAGCCATTGATAGAACGCTTTCTCAAAGGACGAAGCTGGGAAATGGAGTAGAAAGAAGTGGGAGATGAATAGAGATAAAGGGTTTGTATGTTGAGCGAGCAAGTGATTTCAGAATACGAAATAAAAGGGTTTCAAAAGCCTTTGTATCTGAAAGATACATCGCGTAAATTCGTTAAGTACTAAAAGTACGAATACGAAGAATTTCCTTCAATATTGATACTCTTGGAAGGAAAAACACATCCCAGATGTTGATACCAGCTTCGAAGTAGAATATTTGCCTTCAAAGCCAAATTTTGGTGCCAAAAGTCAAATAACAACGGCTTCGAAACTAAGAAGCCAGCTTCGAAGCACATTCCATGCTTAAGGATGTAAGAATACTCAAGTATTCATTTACTTCGAAGGGGATTAAAGACCTGTTTTAGGTTTCTTAATGAAAGTAATGTCCTTCAAAGTAAAACTTGAGACCCTGTGAGGATGGGAATTGGTGTTCAAAACATAACACACCAGATTTTGGCGCCAAAAGTCCAATAACAACGGCTTCGAAACTAAGAAGCCGGCTTCGAAGCACATTCCGTACCCAATGGATGCAAGAATGCTCAAGTATTCGTTTACTTCAAAGGGATTAAAGACCTGTTTTAGGTTTCTCAATGAAAGTGATGTTCTTCGAAGTAAAACTAGAAATCCCTTAGGAATGGAAATTGGCATTCGAAACATCAAAACCAATAGTTGGTTTATATATATTCAGAAAAGTTGTCTTTTCGAACTAAAATAGTGCAGCCCTCAAAAGGAGCTTCCATATTTTTGAAAGTATGGACTGTTGTTCAAGACAAAAAGATCAATTTAAAACTGATTGATATACTAAATCATTGACCATATGTTGGTTGTGATTGAAACAAGTTTTGAAGAGTAAGATTGTTAGATTCGAAGCATGGATCCTAAATGGAAAAACAACAAAAACTATCTACTGCATTCCATAAATTGGAAAAGTTCATGGTCGTTGTTGTTAATATTCATTTAAAACGATTGAATCCAGGTTCGAAGGAAAAGATTGTTCAGTTCGAAGCTCTGAAATTGCTTTTAAAGACAAATGGAGACAAGATCAAACCATATCAAACAAAGAGAAGTCTTAGTGGTATTAAAGCAAAAGCAGTTACATCGAATGGCCCTATTTGGGTACAAACTCAAGCTCATAAAAATAGGAAATGGAATAAATAACAAGATCATGAAATTTAGTCCAATTATGATCAATGAATTTATGTTCTTTCTTTATTATGTCCTCTATTTCTTCTAACATTGGCTGCATGAGTTTGTAGACGTCCCCGAACGCCCCGGGAGGGTTGATGTTCCGTTCCGTTCGTTTTGGGCTCACTACAGTTCAGGACTCAAATGTCACGGTTCTTAATCTGAACCAAAGAGTCCAAATCCGGCAAATCGTTTTGAGAAAACAGATTTTTGAAAGAAGTGCCAAACATGGACTGCTTTGCCAGATACAGAGTCGCCACCTAAATATTTTATTTTTGGGAAATTTAGGAAACCCTGACTCGTTGCCTAAGGCCATGTGTCCGTCATCACCAAAGTTGCCTCGGCTCGGAAACTTGGGTACGATTGGGGAAGGTCACTTCATGAGCACTCCCGCTCGCCCGATCAAAGATCGGCCTCTACTAAACATGATATCCAGTTTTGAAAACCTTATGCATTTTTATTCTGGTTATTAGCCTAAATTTACTATGTGATGCGCACAACATACAAGTATAGACCGGGTCGCCTGAATTGGAACAAAACATTTCATGTTTGTTTTTGAAAGATGGTTTGCTACTCGTAAGTAGGCTTAAAATGCAGATTTTGCCACCCTCAAGTGGGCTTAGAAAACATGGTTTTGCCACTATCTAGTGGGCTTAAAACTCACAGTCAATGCATTGTTCCAATCCAAATAACCCAACCTTCACCCACAGGCATTCAGGCAGTTATATCACATAAGCAAATAGCCTCATGGTAAGCATGCTATCATGGCAGTCACTCACACACATGCAAGGATGCTAAAGCATAAAAACTTACCGAGTACTCCAAGCCAAAACAGAAGCTAATTAGAAATCATGCATGATCCTAACTATACAGAAATGCCTAATGCAACACATGCAAAAATGCAACTATAGCAGGCTCGGCTATTCTAAACATGGCATATGGAATGCTACAGCTAACATGTATTCAACTCGGAATTGAAATACAAATGCAGTTAGTATGATGCGCCGAGCCCGGTGCATGCAAAACAGATGAATGAATGCAAACATGCTATCATACTGTATGCTAATCGAAACATGCCCTAATCTAACCATCATAAGCTGGTAAATAAAAGGGAGAAAGACGTGGGGTTGGAAGACATACATCACACACACGCACACTTATTACAATTGTGCCCTCGCTCGGAGGGTTCGAATAAATAATACAGTCCCGAATAAATAATACAGTCCAAATAAGTACAAAACCCTAATTAATTAACAAATTTAACTAAGAAAGCAGTAAACTAGCATGCAAGCTAGGGACTGCCTCGACTCTGCTCCGGATGATGAATGATGCATGTTCGGGTTGCTTGGCGCGGAAATCCATCGCGATGCCCCGATTAGCCTCTATTTACAATTGAGCCCGGAATATTGCGTGAAGCTCCAAAAGATTGTCGGTTTCTGATTTGCTACGACAGAGAGCAGGAAAGGGGCATGGCAATGTATTTTCACATATGTATGCTTAACTACTCTTCAAGGAGTGTAGTCCTCGATCCTCGTGCCACCAATCACGCATCTCGATGCATGATGGCCGAGGAATCAATTTGCACGACTCAATATGGAATGAATGCACATGAAAACACAACAAGGCCTAAACTCCATCATGGATAATCCGGAGTGTCGGCGATAGGGAATTGAGACACGTTCCGTCACTCGGAGTACGAAACGTCCCTCGTTTCCCGTGCTCGGGCTAACTCCTATCCCAAACACAATGCAAATGAGATGGCATGCACTATGCAACTAATATACTACCTAGCATACACGATGCTATGAAATGGCATACACAATGCTCGATGTAACACGGCATACACGACGCTCTAACATGCAACCTAGCATACGCAATGCTATGAAATGAAATGGCATACGCGATGCATGATGGACTTACACCAACATGAGTGGACCTCATCCACACTCACATCAACGGCCATAAGATGAAAATGAGACACTCGAGATGCGTGCACATATGCACGCAAACCGAGGACCGATCCTAAGGCACAAATGCCACTCTAACAAGGCATGGCAAGGCATGGAATATGGCATACAAACATGCAAGTTCTAGCACTGAAATGTGATGCTAAACAGCCCCGAAACATGGCAATATGGCACCCGATGCATGAGATGAACCCCGAAACTCAAAACTAGGCATACGCAATGACCTATAGCTATACAAAGCATGCATTATTTAATCATGAAGCATGAAGACAGAGTCAAGGCAGTCCCAAAACATGAACTTTCTTAGTTCAAAGCATGGCCAAAAGGTGCTAGCAAGATGGGCTAAAGTAGCATGCAATTTTGACTAGCAAACATGGTTTACATGGCAAGTATATGAACCACATGGAATCTCACAAAACCAGAAAAAATCAGTAAACAAAACATGTGAAAATATGACCAAATAATCACTGAAATGCAGCCAACATGTGCAAAAATGAGGAGCTCCTTTAGAGGGTCATGCAAGGAGTTATTAGGCACATACAAGATAGACATGAAGCATGACCAAAAAAACTCTAGAAATCAAATATGGTAGTCCTAAAACTCACCAAATTGGGCCTGAAAAGTAGCTAAGAAGCTGCAAAGAGGGGTCCCTTTGGAATGCCAAAATGACCACCAAACAAGTCAATGTGAGAGGGGGTCACCCCTCTCTGATTTGGAGGCTCAAAACAGTGTTCCAGCCACTGAAAATCCACTGGATTTCAGTGGCTAGAAGGCCAAACAAAGCATGCAATTGGAGCTTAGGTGTAAGGCTCCAAACAAGGGACAATCAAGCATACAAGGAAGCATGTGACCTCAAATAAGAAAATTCCCTTGATAAAACATGAAGATGATGTCAAAACAAGCCTTTTTCCAGTTTATAACAAGTCTCAAAAATGAACATAAATAGGGCTAATCTATCATGTAAAAATGGCCCTAAAAGAGAGAATAGAGACAAGGGACAGCAGCTGGCCCCAAATGGCAAAGAGTCCTTCAACAAAATTGAAGAGGGGCTCAAAAAAAGGCACTTTACAGTTTACATCAAGTCTCAAAAATGAACAAAAGTGAGGCTAAATCAACATGCAAGAAAAAGGCCTAAAAGAGGGATAAAGAGGCAAGTGGTAGCAGCTGACCTCAAACAGAGGAGAGCCCTTCAACAAAATTTAAGAGGGGCTCAAAAAAAGACATTTCACAGTTTATGACCAAGTCCAAAACAGCTCACAAATAAGCCTAAAATATCATGCAAAAATAGGCCTAAAAGAGAGTTTAAACACAAAGGGTGAGGAGGAGACCTCAAACAGAGAAAGACCCTTGATCAAACATGGATATAAGCTCAAAATATGACTATTTACAGTTCAGGTCGGAGCCCAAAAATGCAAGCAACAAAGGCTAAGAAAGCATGCAAAATAGAGCCAAAAGAGAGGGAAAAGAGACTTGCCCTTGTAGCCTAAGTCTTCAACAGCTTTTGGTCCAAGAAATGGTGCTCCTAGCCTCTAGAAATAGCCTTCAAGTTACTGGAATGGAGTGTGGAGGTGTGGTGCTATGGATTGGTGTAGAAATGGCCAAGAACCAAGGGTGTTTTGAGGGTCGGAATAGAGAGAGAGGGAGATTTAATGCAAGAGCTCCAAACAAATTTTTGTAACCCTTGAAAATGAGCTGGGGGGGCTGGTTTTATAGAGGAGAGGAGTGGAGAAAAGGGGGGGGGAAATTAAATTCAAATTTCCCCCCCAAAAGACCCCCCTTCGGATACAAGATCTGGGGGGAAACAGAGGGTGCAGCTGTAAGGAACCAGGTGAGAGGGTCATGGCCAGCCAGGTTCAGAGGGTTCAGGTGGCTGGCCGGCCACCTCCCCTGGCCGGCCGACCAGGTTCAAAAGGGTCAAGCAAGAAAAGCTGGCCGGCCACCCATATTGGTGGCCTCCCATGTGTGCACAACACAACTATGTAGTCAAAACCCTAAAAATGTGAACCAGGAGAGAGAAAAACCAACTTTCTAGAGGGGTTCAAAAGGGTCAGGAACAATTGCTGGCCGGCCATGTCATATTGGTGGCCTCCCAGGTATGTACAACACAAATATGTGGTTGAGGGCCAAAGAAAGTGGCCCGGGAATGGTCAACACCAGCTTTCTAGCGAGGAAAACGAGCGACGGAGAGCGATGAAGGAATAAAGCTGGCTTTTCGGAACAATTGTTGGCCTCCTACCCTTCTACAAGCTTCCTAACAATGAAAATGAGGTCTCCACCAAAAATGAAACAAAACGGATGCAAAACGAAGGTTCGGGGGCCGAAACACGCGGCCCGGGGCCCCGAAAACTTACTATTAAGCACCGGAGGTGGTGTTCGACCACGAAGTTGGTCTCTCAGACCACAGTGTCCCTCAAAAGGGAGGAAATAAGGTGTGTGCCAAAAACCGGAGCAAACGGAGGTGGTTAAGCGATCCCGAACCGAGGCACACGGCCGACGGCTCCGAAAACCGGGAACCGGGCTCCAAACGGGAAAAATGGCCTATGACCACGAAACGTAGCCTACGGCCACTGAGAGATGATCTACGAGACCTCTCCCTCCCTTCGGGAGGAGAAAACGGAGAAAACAGGACCTGGTTCGCAAACCGAGGCAAAGCATAAAAGAGTTTGGAAGTCCGGAGACAAGGCTCGCAGCCGAGACTCTGAAACCTCTGAATGAGCACAATATGCAATCATCACCGAGCGCTCAATTGGTGACGTCTGAGTCTTAAGGTCGGTCAAAAATGGGGTGTCTACAGAGTTGATGTGCTCTCACTTCGTAAAAGAGCTCTTTAGCCTTTATTTCGAAAGCTGTTTCTCTCAATCCTTGTTCCAATTCGTCTATATCCAAGTCATCCCAGTATGCAGAATCTTTATTCTTGAAATCATCAAATTCTTCAATAAAGTTTTCTGCTTCATACTGGGCATGAATTCGAAGGGACGAAAGTTGGTCTAAAGATTGTGTGGTGGTCATAGAGGTCCGATGCTAGTGGAGAAGCAATGGAAGTTGGTCCAAAAACATGTGAAGCTCTGCTTGGGCGATGGGGTTGAGGACGTGACCCCGAGTCAGAATATCACAAGCCCATCGAAGGTTCTTAAGAGGGACTTCGTCCTCAAGAACATTGAAGGGCAAGTGGGAGAAAGCCGCAAGCAAAAGTTGAGCTTGCTTCCGCTCAGCCAGAATAGGGGAAGGTGGAGGTTTGTAAGGTGGAAAGACCTTATCCGCGGAGAGGGCAAGCCTCAATTTCTCTGTCCAGCAAGGATTTGGCGGAAGAGAAGGTGTGGATGCTTCTATCTCAGGAGGTGGAGCAAGGGCAGAAGGAACAAAGGCATTGATATAATCGAGCTAGTCAGAAGAACAAATCTTCGCCTTCTGGGCTAAGAATGATGGATTGTACCCTTGTGCCTCTTCTAGGCGTCGGGCGACATGCACTGTCTTTGTAGGCATGGAAGATGTATACCATGCCACAAGCAGATTCTCCTCCAAACTACGTCGGTGGTCAATGGGCACGTAAGGATAGACCACCGAGCTTCGCGCATAGGAAGGGAATTCTAAAGGGTCAGTAAACTCAACAAAGTGATGGTTGATTCGCTCCCTTAAATCACAGACCTCGGGTTTTGACCAGTTTGTCCAGTCAGAAGCCCCAGAAGAGGAAGAAGTTGCAGCCTTATCCCATGCAGAGGGTTATGAAGGAAAACTTCCCATGTCCATATTTGCAACTTTCTGAATCAAAGGATTAAGAGCAGTTTGTTCGTAGTCTGAGGATGAGTCAGAAGAAGACCTTCCCATGTCCATATTTGTAAGTTTTTTAATCAAAGGATTAAGGGCAATATGTTCGAAGTCCAAGGGTTGATAATCTGCAAAGGCATCCATGACCTAAATATAGAAGGGTGGGTAAAGGTGGCTAATTAATGCATAGACGTTCTTTCGAGGAGGAATAGCATCATCATATGACTCTTCGTGTGCTTGATCAATGAAGGGGATAATTGATTCGGCCATAAAAAGTGTACCAGTCTGTTCGAATACTAAGGTGGTGGAGGTGTTCAAAAGATTGAAGGGGAGTTTAATGTAGATGATAAATGACAGTTGCATTTCTAGAAACCATGCACATTCTAAGACATGGGAAAAGACTTTGATCCACTAATATCACCAAGTATTGGGTATATTAGTGCGGGGGGTAATGTTGGCTACATATTTTGTACAAGCCAATTACAATTCGACGCGTGGCGAAATAAGGGTAATATAGGAAGACTATTCAGGTCCTCGATCCTGATCGTACACGTGGCAGTTAGTATTGGTTATTAAGAGATCTAAGTAGCAGCGGATCAACAAAGAGATACAAAGTGACGTGGCTTCAACGGTTACTCGCATTTCAGATTCAAATTTAAGAGGGAAGCTTAACTGCAAGTAATGGTGTAATGGAGCTAATATTGGGGCAACATGATCGATGATCATGGAGGAGCAGTTCGACGGTTGGAAATGCAATTCGATGGTCATCCTTGAGCAATATAAATAGTAGAGAAGGCCCCAGAAAAAACCTCCCAGACACAGATCCAAAAAAACAGTCCTTTATACTTATTTTCCTTTCCAGTTTTACATTTATAGTCTTACATTTACAGTTCTTTACATTACTGTACTTTAAAATTCTTGCACTGCACTTCATTTCATAGGAGTAGTTCCAAGTAGATTTGCTGTAAACCTCTACGAGGCTGAGTTTGGATCATTGTAAGTCTTTTCATCTTAATGAAATACTTCGACTGTTCTTCAATTCATTATTATTTGTTTAATTCTCCTAAGTCAAGCCACCAGTAAAAGTCTTCTTCATTGAGGCTGAAAGAACTAAAACACAATCGTCTGATGATTGGTTGGCAATTAATTTTCTGTGAGGACTAATTGATCCTTGCTGGCACGCTCGCAATTACCAAAATAACCTTCGAAAGCCAAAAGGCCAAATACTCATTTCATTATCAACTATTCAAAAACTTTAACTCGTAACATTATATTCCAAATATCATATAAATCCATACAAAGCAAGTATAATCCATCTAAATTACATATTACATACAAAAACACTGGATTTCCAAAACAGAGGATTGTTCCAAAATAAATGTCTTCTATATACAGAACAAATGCTCTTCGTTTACATCTACAATAGCCCATACAAAAGCAATATGTGAAAAAAGAAAAAAAAAATTAACCATTAGCACTTATTTAATAATATTGACATTTCAAATTATAACAATTATAAAATTAATAATTTAGATATATTATACTTCGCAAATTATAACAATTCTACAATTAAAATTAATAATCTAGATATATTATACTCTGCATATAATCCCATCAAGATCATTTTAATGTTTCTATTTTATTGAAAATTTATACAACCTCCAAATTGAACATCATGTCTGCCTAGTAAACTCTAGTTTGACAATTACATGCAATGTTTCCAAAATTTTCTTTTCTCACCAGTATACAACATGATCCTAATTGTTTCAGAATCAAAATCCTTTAGCAGTTTTCATCAAATTTTGTTACTTTTGACAGTCTGCATTTTCATAAATCTTGAACATTGAAGGCACTACAGTTCCACAACCTTCAATATTGAAAACATAATATAAAGATGCAGAAATTTCATTATACTTTATTTAACTAGAGAGATGTATATAATGTAGGTTAGCATTTATGTTTTCTAATTAGACTTCGTCAAACAAAATATATAGAAACCCAAATCCAAAATCTTCCAAATTGAGCTCGATAAATTTCTAGCCAGTACAAGACTTCAAGACCATGTTTTAAACTAACATTATTAGGACAACAAAGAACAAATTCAATATCTACCCAGTAGTGCCTTTACCATCTTTTGCCGATCATAAATTGGCATAGTGTGACATGTTAACTTTTATTTATTTATTTTTATTGAAGTGGATTATAATTAATTGAATGTAAACGAGCATATAAGTGAAACTTAAGAATAAAAGTATCTTATCAATATATTACCACCAATATCAAATTTCACAACCGTCATTGCAGCTCCAAATTTGTCTAACATCAGAAATTAAAAAAAGTTCAGTGGATTGCAAAGCCAAAGGCCCAAAAAAGGACTTAAGAGCAAGTTTATAGACAAATATAACTCCGAAGGCAAAGCATATCAGCATAGGAAATTATGAAAGAGAACAATGTTTTGACATTCACAAATGTTTGCATTTGGAAATACAAGATCATGCTTTATTCAAAACTTCTTTTTGGTTTTTGTTTGTTTGTTTTTTGGTTTTAGTTTTTCCTTTTTTATTATCCAATAAAAAATCTGTCTGAACCATAGAAAAAGAATAGTTACGCTGTTTGGGACAACTTCTCCATAAAGTAAGGGCTTTTGTAGAATGGACTTTATTATCCATTAATGGAGGATTTTTATATGTTTGGCCCTTTTTTCATTTTAGTTCTTAAAGTCTTTTTTTCTTTTTTTCACTTTGATTATTCATGTTTCAAGTTTTTTCCAAATTTATGTCTAAAATTAGACAGAGAATGATAAACCAAACATCAAACTATTGTTCTAATTTGACAAATCACATCATATTGCAATAACAAAACAATCAAATTTGAACAATACCTACATATAATCATACACATAAAGAGAAATTATACACACATACATACAAGTATGAACCAAGTGAGGAGCCTCACCATGAATTCATCAAGGTCCTTATCATCCAGAGGTTGATTACCATTTCCAAGAGTTGAATGTTGGAAAATTTGTTTTTATAGGCTTATTTTGGGCCAACTTTGAGCTCAAAATAAAGTGGATCCCAAACGTTTTTAGGGTGGGTCCGAAAAGGTGACGTGTTCCTTGCCGCGATAACACGATAAAGATGGTTCGTCAAAACCATTTATAAGTGAATGGGAAGTTGATGTCGTTTTTGGGTTCGTGGAATGGACATTTAAAAAATTAAATGTGGGTTTCCTTGTTAAGCTTGTCCCACATTGAAACTTTAAGAGAGCTTGTGTATGTATATAAGCTCTTGGTGTATTAACTTGGATTGGGCCCCAAGGGGCACCCCAAGTTTGTAGAAGGAAGGAGTTATGGACAAAGGAACCTTGGCTCAAACTACCACGCGCGCACGCCGCCGCTGTCCGTCTAATCGACCGGCCAAGCCAAGCCGTGCTGTTCGCGAATATAGGTCGAGTTGGTTCTAATATTAATTTTTTGGACAAAATTCATTTGAATTTTTTCAAAAATTATTACGGGAATTTAATTCCAAATTTGAAATTAAATTTTCTGTCCATAATTGTGTCATTTCCAGTCTACAACAAATTCAAATTTTTAACAAATTCAAACTGTTTACAGATTTTTTAACTAGCCGAACAGACCAAACTACTAGGCAGTTATCTGTCCAAAACTGCCAGCAGTTACCAGCAGATCTGTTTGAATTTTGAATTATATCTATTCAAACAGTTTCATACCTGTTCGGTTCTAAACAGTACTTGTTCGGATAGATCTGTATGCCTATAAATACGAGCCCTATTCCAGCAGTTTGGAGATCCAAAAAAATAATCTAAAAATTTCATTTTGATGTCCTGTTTTGCTTCTTTGCATAAATTCTCTTCATATTAGTTTTTTAGGAAAATTAAAGAGAGTATAGAACACAAGGTTTTTCTTCGTCGTACAAATTTTTTGAAGTGCTACTACAATTTGTGAAGATCATTGTATCTTGAGAGATAGACATCATTTTTCCGCAAGCACCTTAGCGAGACGAATCTGTCTTAAGATCAAAGTGTCACATATTCGACTTGATCTTTTAAATATTCATTCGGTTCGGTAAAATAAATCATGTAAGTTATTTATTTTATTTGTTTGATTTGGTTTCAATTGATTTATTGTACACAGAAGATTGTTCCAATAGTCTTAAGACAGATTCGAATTATTCTGTTTATACAGAATTTTTCGTTTGTTTCCTTTTCTCTTTTTTTCTTCTTATAGAAATTATTTTCTGTGATTTTACAAAATAATATTCTGGTTAGAAAAACAAATAGTAGTAATATACTGTTTGACAGATAGTAGTAATAAACTGTCTATTTTCTTTGACAACTAATAGTAATATACTGGTGTCATTAACAATTCAGAATATTTATTTGTAGAATTTTGTCAGAAATTAATTTTGATTTTTAGAAATTATTTCTGAGTGTTCATTAATTAAAATTTTGCTTTAGTATTTTAATTATTGAAGTGTTACAGAAATTTAATTTTCTGTGTGGAATTAATTTGGTTAAATAAAATTTTATTTTATTTTCAAATTAATTGAAAATAAAAGTTACAATTCTTATTTCTTTTATTTTACAAAATTTAATTCTGTGGTTTTGGTTTAAATTTTCTGTGTATTATAAAATTCTAATTATAATTTTGTTTTATAATTTAGAATTCATGGTTACTGAAACTGGTCAAATTAATGCTTAAACAAGTACTAGTATGGTGGTTGCAATTACGCCTACCCCTTCTCCTGTTGTGACTATGCCAGTTAATCACGGTGAGAAGTCAGAGAAGTTCTCAGGAACTGATTTTAAAAGATGGCAACAGAAAATGCTATTCTATCTTACTACTCTCAGCCTGGCTCATTTTCTCCGTGAGAATAATGCTGCTATTTTGAAAGAGGATGAAACTGACCGGCAAGTGGTTGCTATGGTCGATGCCTAGAAACATGCTGATTTCCTTTGCTGGAACTACATCTTGAATGGACTTGACAACACATTATACAACGTTTACAGTCTTATCAAGACAGCAAAGGAACTTTGGGAGTCTTTGGAGAAAAAAGTACAAAATAGAAGATGTTGGCTTAATGAAATTTGTGGTTGGCAAATTCCTAGACTTTGTGATGATTGATTCTAAGACTGTGATCAGCCAAGTTCAAGATCTCCAACTCATTCTGCATGACATTCACGCAGAAGGCATGTCTCTCAGTGAATCCGTCCAAGTTGCAACCTTAATTGAAAAATTACCACAAGGCTATAAGGAATTCAAGAACAAGTTCAAGATCTTAATGAAATTTGTGGTTGGAAAATTCCTAGACTTTGTGATGATTGATTCTAAGACTGTGATCAGCCAAGTTCAAGATCTCCAACTCATTCTGCATGACATTCACGCAGAATGCATGTCTCTCAGTGAATCCGTCCAAGTTGCAACCTTAATTGAAAAATTACCACAAGGCTAGAAGGAATTCAAGAACTACCTCAAACACAAGCACTAAGAAATGTCTTTAGAAGAATTGATTGTGCGTTTGAGGATTGAAGAAAACAACCGCAATTCTGAAAAGCGGGCTGGTAAGCATCCAATGGAGTCTAAGGCAAATGTGGTGGAACATGCTCCAAAAGCAAAGAAACAGAAGTTTTTTTGGAGAAAGTTCATCACAAGGCTCTAAAGGGAGAGAGAAACTAAAAAGTAAAAGTTTAATGGCAAGTGTTACATCTGTGACAAAAAGGGACATAGGACTAAAGATTGCCATAGCAAAGGCAAAAGCAAAAACAAAAGAAGAACAAGTAAAAAACCTGCTCAAGCCCATATGACTGAAGTGAACAATATTTCTAATGGTGTAGATGACATAAATCTTTTTGCAGTTGTTTCCGAGGCAAACCTTGTCGGAAATCCTAAAGAATGATGGGTGGACACTGGTGCTACTTGCCACATCTGCGCCGACAAAAAGATGTTCACATGTTATTTAGTGGTGGACAATGGTGAACAACTTTTTATGGGCAATTCTTCGACTTCTAAAGTTGAAGGACAAGAAAAGATTCTTTTGAAGATGACATCTGGACAGGAACTCACTCTCAACAATGTACTGCATGTATCGGACATTCGCAAGAATCTTGTTTCCAGATCTTTGTTGAGTAAAAATGAGTTTAGGCTAGTTTTTGAAAGTGACAAGTTTGTACTTACCAAAAACGGGATGTATGTAGGAAAATGTTACATGTCTGATGGCCTTTTTAAAATGAATGTAATGATTGTTGTACCCTTTGTTATTAATAAAAATACATCATTTTCTTACTTGCTTGAGTCTTCAAATTTATGGCATGGTAGACTTGGACATGTTAATTATGGATCTTTGCATAAATTACTTAATATGGAATGTTTACCTAAATTTGACATTGATTTAAATCATAAATGTGAAATTTGTGTTGAGGCAAAATTATCCAAATATCCTTTTTATACAATTGAAAGAAATACGGAACCACTTGAATTAATTCATAGTGACAATTGTGATTTTAAATCAATTCAAACTAGAGGTGGAAAAAAGTATTTTATCACTTTTATAGATGACTATACTAGATATAGTTTCGAACCAAGGATGAAGTTTTGGAAACTTTCATTCAATATAAGAATGAAGTTGAAAATCAATTTGGTGAGAAAATTAAGAAACTAAGAAGTGATAGAAGTGGTGAATATAATTCACCTTTTGGTGAGTTTTCTAAAAAACATGGAATAATTCATCAAACCACTGCTCCTTACTCACCTCAGCAAAATGGAATTACTAAAAGGAAAAATAGGACTTTAAAAAAAATGATGAATGACATGTTAATCATTTCTAGATTACCTCAGAACTTGTGGGGAAAAGCAATACTTTCTACTAATTATATACTTAATAAACTACCCCAAAAAAAAGTGAATCAAACACCTTATGAAATGTGATATGAGAGAGTACTATCCTATAAATACTTTAAAGTGTGGGGGTGTTTGGCTAAAGTGGCTATTCCTAGTCCTAAAAAGACTAAAATAGGTCCTAAAACAGTTGATTGCATTTTTATTGGTTATGCCAAGAATAGTAGTGCATATCGATTCTTGATTCATAAGTCAGAACATTCCGAAATGTATGTAAATACTATTATTGAATCTCGGAATGCGTCTTTCTTTGAACATGTGTATCCAAATAAAACTAGACAAGAGACTAGTACTAATAAAAGATCTTATGATGTTATTACTAGTCATGATCAAGAACAAGAGTAGGAGATAGATCAAAATAAGGAAAAGGAACCTAGGCGTAGTAAACGTGCTAGAACCTCAAAATCTTTTGGTCCAGATTTTCTAACTTTTTTGTTAGAAAATGAGCCTTTAACTTTTAAAGAAGTTATGTCCAGTCCTGAGGCTCCTTTATAGAAAGAAGCTGTAAACAGTGAAGTTGAATTCGTCTTGCAAAATCACACTTGGGAATTGGTGGACTTACCACCAGGTTGTAAACCTCTTGAGTACAAGTGGATTTTTAAAAGAAAAATAAAAGCGGATGGATTAATTGACAAATACAAGGCAAGACTTGTGGTCAAAGGTTTTAGACAAAAAGAATGTCTTGATTACTTTGACACATACTCATCACCTACTAGAATAACATCCATTAGAATGCTAATTGCCATTGCATCTCTATACAATCTAGAAATTCATCAAATAGATGTAAAAGCCATTTTCTTAAATGGTGAGTTAGATAAAGAAATTTACATGGAACAACCAGAAGGATTTTCTGTTCTAGGAAAAGAAAAGAAAATGTGTAAATTGGTTAAATCATTATATGGTTTAAAACAAGCGCCAAAACAATGGCATGAGAAATTTGACAAGGCAATGATGTCAAATGGATTCAAAATTAATGAATGTGACAAATGTGTTTATATTAAAAACACAAACAAAGGCTATGTTATAGTATGTCTTTATATGGATGATATGCTCATCATAGGTAGTACTAATGACATGATTAAAACTAGCAAGAAAATGTTGAATAAGCATTTTGACATGAAAGACATGGGAATTGCTAATGTAATACTTGGTATGAAAATTACCAAAATATCAAAAGGTTATGCTTTGTTACAATCTCATTACATTGAGAAAATACTTGACAAATTTAGTAAAGATGATGATCATCTTGCTATAACACCTGTGGATGTTAATTTGTTTCTTCCTAAGAATGTACAGGAAAGTATTTCTCAATTAGAGTATGCCCAAATTATTGGACGCTTAATGTACTTGATGAACTGCACTCGCCCAGATATAGCTTATGCAGTAAGTAAATTAAGTAGATATATGAGTAATCCAAGAGTAGAATACTGGAAAGCAATTATAAGGGTTCTAAGATATCTCTGATTTACTCATAACATTGGGCTTAATTATACTAGATATCTAGCAGTACTTGAAGGGTACTGTGATGCAAACTGGATATTGGATACTAGAGACATAAAATCCACCAGTGGATATGTCTTTATTCTTGGTGGAGCACCTGCATCTTGAAAATCTTCCAAACAGACTTGCATTGCTAGGTCTACTATGGAATCAGAATTTATAACTTTAGATAACGCTGGAGAAGAAGCAGAATGGCTTCGCCACTTCCTTGAAGATATTCCAATGTGGCCAAAATCGGTGCTTGCTATATGCATATATTGTGATAGTCAATCAGCAATTGGTAGAGCACAGAGTCACATGTATAACGGTAAGTCGCGACACATTCATCGTCGACATAACACCGTAAGACAACTACTCTCTAATGGAATTATTTCCATTGAATATGTGAAGTCTAAAAACAATATAGCGGATCCACTAACCAAAGGGTTAGCAAGAGAGTTAGTTGAGAATTCATCGAGGGGAATGGGACTTAAGCCTATTAAATAAAAGTTACTACAATGGCAACCCAACCTAGTTGACTGGAGATCCCAAGATCCAGGTTCAAAGGGATAACCAAGTTGTGTATGACTCATAAGGATCACTGGAGAGTCAAACGCCTACCCATTTCTATGATGAAATAGTGATGTTTACAGTGTTTTAGGTTAAGTAATACTTTTAATGATTCTTATATCTAGGTATACCTAGTGGAGGATGGCAATATACTTTTCATAAGAATCACCTATATGAGTATGAACTGGGCCGATTCTATGAGATTTGTGAAGGGCTATAATTCTCCAGAGCACTCATGAAAGACCAGGTTGTGTAGGGCCAAAATGAACACAATAGTAAGAACTAAACTGTGTCTGGTAATTTTCTGTGTGAGCTTTATTATCTTAATTTACACAAACGGCTGAACAGTTCAAGACATCATGTTCACTGGTTAGCTAGTAAATCCGATGGTGTCTCACAAGGGAAGGTTCAAAACCAAAAGCTACCTATCATTTGCTCAATATTTTCAATTTCTGTACTTTCTGTAATTAGATCATGTTATTACATTTTCTCTTCGTCAAATTCCATTCATGTGGGGGATTGTTGGAAAATTTGGTTTTATAAGTTTATTTTGGGCCAACTTTGAGCCCAAAATAAAATGGGTACCAAACATTTTTGAGGTGGGTCTAAAGAGGTGACGTGTTCCTTGCCGCATGGCAAGTCACACGATGAAGACGGTTCGTCAAAACCATTTATGAGTGAATGAGAAGTTGACGTTATTTTCGGGTTCGTGGAATGGACATTTAAAGAATTAAATGTGGGTTTCCTTGTTAGGTTTGTCCTACATTAGGCCTGTTTGGTAGAACTTTTTCCAGCTTATTTCAGCTTTTAGTTTAATTTAAGCTGTTTTATTGTGTTTGGTGTAACTTAAGAATACAGATTATAGCTTTTTTTAAGTCAAAAATCAACTTTGTCTTAAAGTGGCTATGGGGGTGCTTTTTTAATCAGCTTAAGCGACAAGTGGGAATGGAGGGGCAAAATTACTTAGATGCCGTTCATCAACTTCAACAATTATCAAAACACCACTATATAAACCCAAAAACCAACACTGTTCACTTCTTTTAGAGAAACAAAACTTCAGAGGCGATTTCCGGTGCGATTTCCAGTGAGCTCTCTCTCTTTTTTTCCCTCTCTCTCTTTCTCTCTCTCTCTCTCTCTTCGCAATCGTAGCAGATCTCTTTCTCCGACGTGTCTGCGATTGATCTGAAACCCTAGCGCTCTGTCCTCTGTCGCAATCGATCGCAGCAGATCCCTTCCATGCCGTCGCGATCTCCCTTCCTCCGTCACGATCTCCCTTTTGCCGTCGCAATCTCAAACCCTAAAGCCCCGTTGCCACTGTGCCCACTGCCGAGGCTGCCGGAAAAGAAGGGTTGTCAGTGTTTTTTTAATAATAATAATAAATTTTATATTAATTAATACTAAAAATTGTTTTTTTTTTATTAAGCTATTAATGAAATAAATTTTATATTAATTTATACTAATTAATAATTTTAGTATTAATTGATACTGATTAAGCCATTAATTGATAATAAATTAAATTATAAAATATTAATAAATTGGTATATTTTGTAACAATTTTATAATAATAAACTAAAAAAATATTAATTGGTATTTGTAACAATTTTTAATAAATTAAAACATATCAATTAATATTCATGTATTTATAAACTAAAATGAATATAATTTGAAAATTTTAATTAGTATTTCAACATTTTTCTAAATTTTAATCTCACCATGCATGCACCACTTCTAATTTGAAAAAATAAACTATAAACTAAAGAAAATAAAATAAAATGAAAAAAAAAATTAAAAATTAAGAGAAGAAAAGAAAAGAAAAAAAAATTGATACTAATTAATAATTTTAGTATTAATTGATACTAATTAAGCAATTAATTGATACTAATTAATTTATAATGAAAAAAAAATGTTACAATAATACTTCCATTACATTTTTATCAAATGTATCAATTTTTATATAAATTGATACTAATTAATACTAATTATGTTAACTTTTACTAATGAAATAATTTTTTTAAAATAAACTGGAAAAAAAATGACAAAATTATCATTTTTATATCATATAAGGGTAGACAATGATACAAACAAAAGCTATTATACAACTTATCAATCAAACATTATTCTGCTGCTTAAATCCATAATTCCACAGCTGTACCAAACAGATTAACAGCTTATGTTCACAGTTATAAGTTATAATCTGCTAAGTTATAATCTATAATCACTTTCCTACAGCTCTACCAAACAGGGCCATTGAAACTTTAAAAGAGCTTGTGTATGTATATAAGCTATTGGTGTACTAACTTGGGTTGGGCCCTAAGGGGCACCTCAAGTTTGTAGAAAGGATGAGTTATAAACAAAGGAACCTTGGCTCAAACCACCACGTGCGCGTGCCGCCGCCGTCCGTCCGACCGGCCGGCCGGCCAAGCCAAGCCATACCATTCGCAGATATGGGTCAGGTCGGTTATAATATTAATTTTTTGGGCAAAATTCATTTGAATTTTTTCAAAAATTATTGCGGGAATTTAATTCCAAATTTGAATTTAAATTTTTTGTCCCTAATTGTGCCATTTTCTGTCCACAACAGATTCCAATTTTTAACAGATTCAAATTGTTTACAGGTTTTTTAACTACTCGGACAGATCCAAACTACTGGGCAGTTATCTGTCCAAAACTGCCAGCAGTTACCAACAGATCTATTTGAATTTTGAATTATATCTGTTCAAACAGTTTCATACATGTTCGGTTCTAGACAGCACCTGTTCGGACAGATCTGTATGCCTATAAATACCAGCCCTATTCTAGCGGTTTGGAGATCCGAAAAATAATCTGAAAATTTCATTTTGTTGTCCTCTTTTGCTCATTTGCATAAATTCTCTTCATATTAGTTTTTTAGGAAAATTAAAGAGAGTATAGAACACAAGGTTTTTGTTCGTCGTAAATATTGTTTGAAGTACTACTACAATTTGTGAAGATCATTGTATCTTGGGAGATAGATGCCATTTTTTCGTAAGCACCGTAGCGAGGCGAATCTGTCTTAAGGACAGAGTGTCACACACTCGACTTAATCTTTTAATTATTCATTCGGTTCGGTAAAATAAATCCTGCAAGTTATTTATTTTATTTGTTTAATTTGGTTTCAATTTATTTATTGTACACAGAAGGTTGTTCCAATATTGAATACTTGGCCACCACATGCTGCGATTACGCGAGCTGCGCATCGATCCTCGGCAACTGATCCACCGACGTATAAGAGCACAACTTTAAGCAAGCATTCACATTTTTGTTTGGCAACTATACCTTGTATTTCCTTACATGTTTGTTGGCCCTCTAGTTATCTCAGGTACAACCTAAAATGTGTTTGTAGATGATAATGAACAACTACCAACTGTGACCCACATCACTCTAGATAATCAATTTTAAATTAATATGCATCTTATCATGGAGAAACTTCAAATTATTCATAAAACAAGCAAATTAGGTGTAAGGAACACCCAATTAAAGAAAAGGGTTTAGGGTTTATCCATGCTATAGTTTGCAAGTAAACCAAGCTGTCCAATTAACAATCTAGAAAGTTTGAAATAGGCATCCATGGAACTTGAAAATTAATTGAATATGAATAAAAGAAAATACAAAAATCATTCAACCAAGAAACACTTGAAGGTAAACGGACTCAGTTTCTAACAAACAATAAAGGGTTTAGGGTTTTAAGGGCAAAAAATTAACAAAGAATATAAAGAGAATTGAGAAGAGAAGTAGTCACAAGCTTGGCAATCTCTTCAAGGATAGAGGTGACGTATCCACCTCCTTTGAGGAGAGCTTCATACTGAGAAGGGTTCCATTTCGTTTCCTCGCCTTCTCTTGATTCATCGCCATCGCAATCTCCAACATGTCGTCCGTCTCGCCGTTGATGGATAGATAGATATACAAATATAGAGAGATTTTAGAGAGAGAAAATAGGGCAAATCTAGGTGAATTGGTGCTCCGGTCGCCCGCGACCGTGAGGGCGAGCAGCAGAGGCGCGACTGGTGGAGCGGCAGTGAGAGAGAGAAGGAGAGAGAAGCAGCGGAGAGGGAAAGACAGACTGGTTTGTGGTTTGAAAACCAAATATATATATATATATATATATTACACCATTAGTGACTAAATATTTTTAGTCGCCAATTAATTTTGTAAATCCCTCCAAAATTTGAAATGTCTCCCTCCAAATATTTTAGTTTTTTGGCGACTAAAATTTTTTTTGTCGCTGAAAATAAGTTTTTGGCGACCAAACTTTTGGTCGCCAAAGATAATTTTTTTTTTTTTAATTTTCCATTCGGCGACTAAATGGTTTTACTAGCCAAAACTCAATATACGACAACTAAAATATTTTTTTGTCGCTGAAAATATGTTTTTGGTGACTAAACTTTTGGTCGCCAAAGTTAAAAAATTATTTTTTATTTTCCATTCGGCGACTAAATGGTTTTAATAGCCAAAACTCAATATACGGCGATTAAAATATTTTTTTGTCACCAATTCTGGTATTTTTAGCGACTAAATTTTTTTTTAGTCGTCAATAATTAATATACTCCGACTAAAAAAAATTAGTAGCTAAATATTGTACTTTTGCCAACTAAAAAGATTTTTCGTCGCCAATTCCACAACTTTTGGTGACTAAATTTTTTTTAGTCGTCAATTTTGATCGCCAAATGTGCATTTTGTTGTAGTGAATAAAAAAGTATGATTTGTTTGGATTTTAAATTTGTTCAGAAATTTGTACCCAATAAAAAAAGTAAATAAAACATAAATTTTTGTCTAAAGTTTCTAATCGTGAAGGTTAAAAATGTATTTCTAATATAAAGCTCCACAAAAAAATATCTTCGTACAAAGGTTAGACAAAAACAAATTTTCCGTGACTAAACCCTTAGGCCGGTTTGTTTTCAGAGGTAGAATGGAGGAAATTTATAATGAGGGGATTGATAGTGAGAGGATTAAGTAAAATTGTGTTTGTTTTGATGATAGTTGTAGTGTAGGGATTGTTAAATTATTTTTATATAAAATAAATATAAAATAATAAAACAAATACGAAAAATACAAAAACATTAAACATTAATGTTTTAAAAAAAATGCCCAACATGTAAAAAATTTAAAATAAATAAAGAATTTCCAAAAAAAAAAATGAAACAAGTAAAATAATAATTTTTACTTAACAAAAAATACAAAAAATTAAACATTAATGTTCAAAAAAAATGCCCAATATGTAAAAAATAAAATTAAAAAAATAAAAAATAAAACATTTCTAGTCCGGTGGACTATTTTTCTAATACCAAGTCTTAGAGACCCATCTGAATCCCCTCCCCAAGGGAATTTATAATCCGGAGCTCACTATCAATCCCCTCCCTATCTCTCAAAACAAATACAATGTTAGTGGGTCCCACTTCACTATCAATTCCAATCCCCCCTCTAAGAGCATCTCCAATGGATTGCTAAAACAGCTGCCAAAGCTATAATATTACAGCTTGGGCAAAAATAGCTTCTCCAATGGCATGCTATAGCAGCTGCCAAATTTGGCAGCTACTTTGGCAGCTACCAAATCTGCCAAGTCACCCAAAAACCAACTGATTTCTTCCTTCCCTCCTTCTCTTTCAATTGGGACTTTCCAGAATGTTTGAAGTTTTTTTTTTTTAAAAAAAAAACAAAATTCACCATTTTGTTTAAAACAGAATTCACCAATTACTTCAAAGTGTGTCTAAAAAAAAAACACTAAATTCACCAATTTGTGCTTTTCCCAGACAAATTTCACCAATACAAAAATCACCAAATTTCAACAATACCAAATTCACCAATTACTCAAAAATTTAAACAAAAAATACAAATTGGAGTAATGTGTGTAAGCCCAAATTTGTTTGAGTGTCATAAATATGAATTAGATATATTAATACATTTTGATGAACGAAGTTATTTGCATCTAGAAGAGGAGTGATGTATATGCTTGTAAATCTGAGGCAATCTAAAAACCCTAGACCAATGCATGTTTTGAGATATAAAGGCACTGTTTGGTGGTTGAGAATCAATTCATTGCACAGACACTCTTTGCATAGCACAGCATCTGAAAGCAGAGAGTCCAACAAAAATGATCATAAACATTAAGTCCAATGTCAATGGAGCTTTTGGCCCAAAAGGCAAATATATATGAATCCAGTACCTAAAAGATGGGGAAAAATCCTCAATGCTAATTCTAGAAGTAATTCATTTGCAACTTACAAATAAGACAAAATAGAAAGCGTACTTCACATCGTGTCACGGTCTCAAGTGGATATATTCTTAGTGTCCGACTAGTTGCTGTATCAAGTATTCAAATCCCATCCAAGCCAATTTGGAATAAAAATTATAGACCCAAAATCAGAAAAGATCAAGATCGGAGAAGAAGATGAGAGTAGAGAGCTTCGACATCAAAATCGGAGAAGTTCGGAGAAGATCAAGATTGGAGAAGATCGAAACAAATAAATAAACAATCACTATCCATTTGCTCTATTTCTTGACAACCAAACAAATGTTGTGGTGAATCGGTCATAAAGAAGGTGAGAACCAGGGAGAGAGAGAGAGATGAAGATGGTGAGAGTGAGGGAGACAGTGATCAAAATGTTGTGGTGAATCGGTCATAAAGAAGGTGAGAACCAACAGAGGGGTTTGTTGAGAGAGACAGTGATCTAGAGGATTGAGCAGATTATTCTAGAGTATTGATCTCAGCTGTTGGATTGTTATTTAATCAACGGCTGAGATCTTGTTCAGTGATTATTTATTTTTTATATGTAGTCAAAAAAATTTATTAAATATGTAGGTGCCGTTTGATAACACTTACGTTTTCAGTTTTCTGTTTATATTTATAAAAATTTAAAATACTCAAATAAAAACTTATTTAGTAAATTTTTGATTTATAAATCAGTGGTCTCAGTTTATAAATTTGGTCAAAAAATGTAAACTCAAAAAATGTGCTTCCGTTTTCAGTTTTCAATTTTTTTTTTTTTTACCACCCAACACTAGCCACCACCCGCCACCATTTTCCATCACCATCTTCCGCCACCACCACCCACCACCTACCTCCCACCACCACTTCCCACCATCACTCACCACCCACCTCTCACTACCATCCACCACCCGCCACCACCACCACTTGCCACCCACTCGCCACTACCATCCACCGCCTGCCACCACCACTCATCACCCACCTGCCACCACCCACCACCCACCTGCCACCACCACCACCACCACCACCACCCACCTGCCACCCACCTGCCACCACCACCCACCACCCACCTGCCACACCACCACCCACTTGCTACCACCCATCACCCCCACCATCACCCACCCACCCACCACCACCATCACCACCACCCGACACCTACCCGCCACCACCCGCCACCTACTTGCCACCACCGACCACCACCCGCCATCCGCCACCACCTGCCACCACCACCACCATCCACTCGCTACCACCCACCACCCGCTGCCCACCACCCACCGTCACCACTTTCCACCACCGTCTTCCGCCGCCACTTGCCACCACTTGCCATTTCTTACTCTTTTTTATATTTTTAAAATTTTTTAAACATTTTGTCAATTACCAAACACGTTTGTTGTTTATGTTTTTCTAAAAATAAACAAAAAATAAATAAAAACCAGTTTATAAAATTTTTGTAAATATAAACTGAAAACGTAAACATTACTAAACAGACCCGTAGTGATATATTTTTTGGTGAGGTGAATTATATTTTTTTTTTCAATTTTTAATTTTTTTTATTTTTTATATTTGTCTAGTTGGAAATAATATAAATATATAATTTTTTTTTACAAACAATTAAAAAAAGTCACAAAAGACAAAAATAAACACAAATAAAATCACAAAAAAACCTATATCCAAACAACCCCTACAAATTTGAAGGAAAAGTTGGTTGAGAATTGCCAAAATAGCAAGTGACCATTGGAGCACTATTGCTATAATTTGGCAAAATAACACTATTCATCGCCAAATTATAGCAATAGCAATGGTATTATAGAAACAACCATGGGAGATGCTTTAACTCTCCAAACAAACAAGGCCTTAATGTTAAAACTTGAAGACATAAATTCTCAATTTTTATTTACAAAAATTGAAATATAATTTTATATAAAAACTTAATATAATATATATATATATATATATATATATTGTTAAGACTTACTTTACATCTCTCGTTGAGGGGTTGGATCAAATCCTGCTTAGATTGTTTGACATTGGGTTGATTATTAGAATTTGGTGGGCTTACCAACCAGCACTAGCGGAGCTTCAACAAGACGTTAACGCGTATGTGTTTACTCAAGCTCGGTCCAAATTGATAAATTAAATTCAAATTAGTCTGAATTATTCATAAATTTGAATTAAACTTGGTCCAAATTGATAAATTAAATTCAAGCTAAATCTGAATTATCTATAAATTTGAATGGGAAAATTACAAATACATGGAGTAGTGGGAAAAAAATTATACTACAAAAATATATATATATATTTTTTTTTTTGACATAAAGGAAGAGTTGCATCAAGTACATAAATGAATTTGCACCATCATAAAAATGTAACTTTTTTATCACTGCTCCACTAAAATACAATTTTCCTAATTTGAATTTAGTGTTAGTAAAGGTTGTGTCATATTTACATTTTTTTTTATTTATTTATTTATTTTTTTGGGACAAAGGTAAAATTAACGTCAAAACAAATAATATGCAGTAATAACATAACAAATAATTTTTTACCAAATGACCTAACAATATGACAAATATTACTATAGCAATACACAAAATGACAGAATATAAACTTAGAGCAAAGAGTAACGATGGAGTCGAAAGCACTGCACGATGAATGAGAAAGAAGAGATTAAGAGCTTGTTTGAGAACATGTCAAATTAGTTAAAAAAATCAATTCATTTTTTTTTTTTTCACCTCAGTTAGTAAAAAAGTTAAAAAAATTACTAAAAAAGTCAATTCTGAAATCAACTCAGATGTAAGTGAGATACGAGAAATATATTTAAGTTAGAGTCATTCTAGTATACAATTGACAGTTGTGATATTGATTATTACAAATATTATAATTAAATCTTTTTCAAGCATAACTATAGAAACAATTAATCAATCATAATCAAATACCACATAGTATATAACCAATGACCTTTTCGAATATAATTAAAATAATAATCACAATGAATCATAACTAACATTACAATGAGTCATAACTAAGACATAAATAACATCATAATAAATAAAAACAAATCAAAACGTGATAACTGAGACGTACGATACACACCCTCATTTAAGACATGGTTCACATCCTTATAACTAAACCTAAATGAGGGGTGTATTATAAAATTTCCCTTTTTAAGTTAATCTAACGATTTAAATAATCTTTAGTGTAAATCCAACAACTGTATTATATTAAATAGCATTTTGTATATTTACATATAAGGGTTTTGGTTTACTATTTATATTTATCCACGCCAAGGTCAAATTCAATTCGGATTTCTAAATTATTATCCAAACTGGCACTTGAGTTCAAAAATATGTAAGCAAACCCTAAATTTGGACTATACTCTAATTTCTCATATTTCCCCCCAACCCCACCCCAAGTTACACCCATAATCTCATTAGAGTTACAAACAAGCCGAATTGTAGAGTGTTAAAGCTTGGCTTGTTTAAAATTAGTCGACTCAGGTTAGAGCATGAGCAGTGCTCTTGTCGAGCTTAACAAATTGAGCTCAAGCTCGGAAGAAAAAAATTAAATTTCATCACTTAATAAGTAAATTTATACAAATACCAAATATAAATGGAAAAATAACATAAATTAATATAAATAAACAAAAATAAATATTAATTTATGTTATTTGTATTTATACGTTTTAAGGGCACTCATTAATCAGTTATATTGACTAAACTTATTTACGTACAGGTTCTAATTGATAAATTTATTACTATAAATTTATTCATAAAAATAAAAGAGATTGATAAATTTATTACTTAATAAATTTCAAAAGTAAAACCTATTGATAATTTACCTTACATTTTATTAGCTGAGCTGAGCTTAGGTCTATTCGACTCGGGCTCAATAATTTAACACAAATAAATTTTAGACCAGCCATGCATGGTTTGTTTGTAGCCCTAAATCCATCCCGTGACACGCGGCAATGGCGACTCTGACTCTGAGCCATCAAAGTGTGTAAAGAAAGAAAGCACGCAAGTGATATCAACATTTCATGCCAACCAGCTTCAATCTTACCCAATTGAGTGATGAATGACATGCAATACTAAAGGAGCAATTTGCTAAGAGCGTTCTCCGTGTTGTAAATAAATATTATTTTCATATTTGTCTGAAAATTTGTTAATTCTGAGAAATTTTGTTTTATAGCAATACATATTTTTAAGATGAGATTCTGTCCAATTTATTTTTACATTTGTCGTCTAGTGTAGTTCAAGCCTACGTGCCCATCAAGTGTTTTATTTTGTTAATCAACTTGGCTCATACTTACCCCCAAAAAAAAAAATCAACTTGGCTCGTCTTGGATACTCATGTCTAAATGTTAGTGACAGGGAAAAGAGATTGTGACCGTAAACAAATAAGAGAGACACGGAGAAAGGGAAAAGATAGAGAGATTTTTATGTATTTTTTTGGGTCTGTTATGCATATTATTATTATTTTGAAATCATCAATTGTTAAAACAGTAGAGGTAAGTGCCCACAAATTATATCCAAATGCCATGTCATTAGGAGATTGTAGGGGAAATAAATTGTATAGGTGAATCATTTTTCACTTCAAAATTTTATCTAGAAACTTGTGTTTGGTTTCACAATTTTCAAAAATTGTTTTCAAGTTTTCAAAATTTTTTTTTTTTTTTGGTTTCATATTAATCAATTTTTTTTACTTTATTCACTTAATTTAAATACATTTAAAAAGTAAAAATGTTATCAATTTTTTTAAAAATTCACTAAATACAAAAAAAAAAAAAATCAATAAATTTTATTTTTTTAATTTATTCAAAATTATTTATTTTTAAATATATTTAAATTAGGCGTATCTAAAATTTTTTTTAAAAAATTACTAAAATATGAAAAAAGTTCATTAAAGACAACAAAACACAACCCAAGGAGTTGGCCTAGTTGGTGCAATTTGGGGCATGGCAGTGTGCTCTCTCCATGTCTCATGTTTATCTTCTATTAGGTGTTATCAACTCTTTAGGATCACTCGCATGATCCATGTGGAGGGAGTGATTTGCGTGGATCTTGAAATTAGTCGAGATATGCATAAGTTGGTCCAGATGATCATAAAAAAAAAAAGACAATAAAACACGAGAAATGAAAATTTTAAAAATTTAAAAATTATTTTTAAAAACTCAAAATAAAACAAAAATATTATTTTTATTCAAAAGTCTAGTGATTTTTAGATATAAAAATGCTTTTTTTTTTTAAAAAAATATTTCTTGCCCAATAACGCTACATCTCTCTAATTTTTTATTATTCTAAAATGATTCTTAATGATTTGATATTGAGATTAGACTTCACATAATAAAATATTTAATAAATTAAAATTTTATACTTATTAAATATATTATTAAGAGTGATTGTTAAAGATAATAAATTAACTATGTGCCTGTTTGGCACAGCTTATAATCAGCTTATTCCAGCTTTCAGCTTAATTTAAGCTATTTTGATGTGTTTGGTTTAGCTTATAGCTTATAGCTTATAGCTTTTTGGAATTCAGAAATCAGCTTATTCTTTGAGTGGGGCAGGAGATGCTTTAAGAATAAGCTGGAAATCAGCTTAAGCTGAAAGTTATAAGCTATAAGCTGTTTAGGCATAAGCTATAAGCTGTTTCCTACAGCTCTATCAGGACCTATTTCAAGTACTTTTCATTTTTTGCCTTACTATTATTATTTTTTGGTGTATTAAACAACCCCCCCCCAACCAAAAAAAAAAAAAAATTCGTGAGCACCCAAAATTGACCAAAACGTGAAACCAGCTAAGCAAATACATAAACAACAATCCAATCACAAGAACATAAAACAACAACAAACAACAGCACAACTCTTTTTTTTTTTCTTCTCTCTCTCTCTCATTATAAACATGTATAGAAACAGAGCATCTTCTCAACAAAACCACCCACCACACTCACCCACCAATTGGACCACACCACCCCCAATTGCCCCCCAACTAAACCACACATCACCCCCCACGCGTCCTCCTCACCCCGCCCCCCCTCAAATTACTACACATTTGTCGTAGATTCTCTCTCGTGATTATTTGATCCTCTTGCAACATTATTTTACAGCATTTATTAATTGATATTTATCAATTTATTTTTTAAAAATTCAACAAATAATATTAATTCATATGTTTCCATTAATCAATATCAAATTAGAATGCTGCATGATATTAACCAAGAGTAAAAAAAATATTTTCTCCTCTTTCTTTTCATTTGCGAAAGAAATAAGGACAAATTACAAAGATAGTCCCTACATTTTATTAGTTATGTTATTTTGGTATTTACATTTTTAATTAACTTAATTTTAACTATTAATTTTATATTTTACCTCAATTTGATTCAATTGACAATATTGTTAAAATTTTTGACAAAAAATTATCAATAAGTTGAATGAGATTAAATCATCGAATTAATTAAATTTATAATTTTATTATTAAAAATATAATATGTGCACATTTTTTTGTTTTATAAAAGATTACTAACAATTAGAATATATTTGGCCAATTTGAAATCAAGTAAAAAAAATGTAGAATTAAAATTAAATTAATACAAAAATTAAAATGTAGCGGTATATTTGTCAAAAAAGAGAGAGAGCCTTCTTTTTATGACTCTCTCTTGAACCTCATTTTTGGCTCCACTCCACCTCCAGCCTGTCTCCCCGATATTTCGTCCTCATTATTCCCCCATTATTATTTTATATTCGTCATTTCTCTAGTTTATGATTCTTCTTCTTGGTCCTTTCCTTTCCTCCCCCCCTTTCTCTTCTCATAAATGCATATCATAGATTCCTCCTCCTCCCTCTTCTCCTCATCATCATCTCCAGTTGTTTCACAAAAAATAATCTCTCCATATCCGTCACCCTAAAACACTTCAAATCCATATTTCTCTTTCTAAACCTTCCTTTTTGTTTGAATTTGCTCCAATATTTCCCCAATTTGTTTTGTAGTTATGGCGGAGGAACACGGGTTTCAGTCGCCGGAGGGCCACCGCCTCTGCGCCAACAACTGCGGCTTCTTCGGCGTCCCCACCACCCTCAATCTCTGTTCCAAATGTTACCGAGACCATTGCATCAAAGAAGATCAAGCCAAGTCAGCCAAATCAGCGGTCGAGAATTCTCTCTTCCTTCCTTCCTCCTCCGCCGCTGAGCTGGCTCCGGCGGTGGTTCTGTCTGTGATTTCATCTCCGGCTGTTTCTGCGGCGGAAGAGGGAGGAGGAGGGAGGGTTCCAACGGCGGCGGGGCCGAACAGGTGTTCGGTGTGCAGGAAACGGGTCGGGTTGGCCGGGTTTAACTGTCGGTGCGGAACCACGTTTTGTGGGGCCCACCGGTATCCGGAGAGGCACGGGTGCACGTTCGATTACAAGGCGGTGGGGAGAGAGGCGATTGCGAGGGATAATCCTGTGGTCAAGGCTGAGAAGTTGGAGAAGATTTAATCAGGGTCGTTGGTTTTGATGACCTTTGTGGTCGGATGAAAATTTGTCGATTTGGTGACCGTTGGATCTGATGAATGCTTTGGTTTGATGGGGATGAATGAAGATGATCAACGGATCCGAGCTTCTCTGGAATTTGTTATATATTTTTCTTTTTTCTTTTTTCTTTTTTCTTTTATGTGAGCTTGATTGTAAAAAGGGTTTTTACTTTTTTTATTTTATTTTTATTAGTGGTGATGATAATAGTATATTATTGTGGATCCTATTGCATATGTATATTCCTTGGAACCATTCCTATTACTGGTGGTCATTCATGAGTTAGGGGTACATTCATAAAATGTTAATTTTAATTTTTATATTATTTAATTATACATTATAAATAAAAATAAAAATAATAATAATAAATATATCTATTTTCATGGCATAAATTCAAATATTTATAAAAATGTCTAAATCAATTTTATTTTTAGATTTTTTTATTAATTACCTAAATTCAAATACTCATTAAAATGGCTCAATTTATTTAATAGACATTTAAATTTACAGAAACAAAAAAATACTCTATATGTTGAGTTTAAGTTTACAAACTTTAAATTTAATCACCTTCTTTGGTTTTCAGTTTATAAAAACAATTTGCTGAGTTTTCAGATCGTATTTTTATATTTTAAAATATTTTAATCAATTATTTAATTTTTATAATCACTTAATCTTAATATATTTAAAGGGTAAAAAAATCTTTAAAAATTTTATTGAATACGATAAAATACAAAAATATTTTGTATTTGCGAATATATTTTACTTTTGTTGAACTTTTTAAATTTTTTTTTTTACATATGTTATACTTTTTAAGAGTATTTATATTGGGTATATCTAAAAAATAAAAATAAAATTATGTGAAATATTTAAAAAATTAACTAAAAACAAAAAACTATGTAAACTAAAAATTTTAATTTTTAAAAAAACAGATTCATTTTTTTAAAATTAAACATGGTGAATAGTTTTTTAAGATAAAAAATTCAATAATTTTTTAAAGTCAAATTTAGGACAGCTCGGATACACGCTATATCATATAAGACATATTCAAAATGAGTTATATTTTCTTATTATAATGCAAGGCAAGGTTCATAAACTCTATTCATGTCATCTGCGAACATTGGGGTTGTTTGCTACCTTTTTGTGAGTGGATTATAATTTATTTTAATTGAATAATTTGTATTAAATTATTTGATATAATTTTTATTTATAATTTATTAAATAAAATAGTTTAAATTTAAAAAAAAATACTTAAAAATTAGAAAAATAATATTTTTAACTTTGGTTTTTTATTATTAATTTTTAATTTAATTTTTGTTTTTACCAAACAGGACTATTGTGCATTGTGTTGTGTGACTATCACAACATGTCATGTGATGTCAAATAAGGTGTACTATTGAAAAAAGATTAGAATATCTCAAATTGGCCAAGTCAAATCCAATTCGTAGTGAGTTTATTAGATTCTCTCCCATCTATTATGTAGGTTAGATATTGTTGTTCGGGCATTATATTCATCCTAATCTTTTTTACAGATAGTGTTGCTCGGGTTCATCCTAATCTTCCCATTTTAATGATGTCATTCATTAATCTTTTAATGTCAAATGCAGATTATTTATTAAAAAATGAATAAATTATATTTGTTTATAATTATAGCTTGATTTAAATTTTATTTTGATTCCTATTATTTTAGTTTGAACAATTTAATTTTTACATTTTATGTCCAATTTCAATTTAGTCATTTTGTTTAAATTTCTTTTTTCTGTACATTTTGGGAAATTAACAAATATCATAAAATAATTAATTTTAACCTCCAACTTGATCGAATGGGTCAACTAGACTTAAAATGTAATGATCATATTATTTAATTTAAAATAATAAAAATAAAAATAAAATTTGATTTAAACTATTAAAAATGTAACTTATCCTTTAAAAAATAAGATATAACTACTTGAATACCATCATAAAATAAATAAATAAAAAAATAAATAAAATAAACACAAATGATGATATAAGGAACTGCATAATCAAATTTATGATGTGAGAGAGAGTTGATCAATGCAAATTGAAAAATGCTAAAAACCCCATTTATATTTGTGTGGTTGAAATTGAATTTGTATAATATAAAACCGATAGATAAAATAAATATGAATCACAAAATGATAATTTTAAAATAATTATGTTTGAATTTATAGTATTCCCTATACTAATTTCCAATCTGTGTGTGTACATTTCCACCTAGGAAGAAAAAGAAAAGATGTATAATGGATAGTGGGTTGATGGTCTATTTCTTCAATGGATATATAACAATTTTACCAGTAATTAAACGTAAAATAGCATATCTAAAGTTGACTAAAACAAACACAAAAGAACATAAAATTAATACTTAAATAATCTTTTTAAAAAAAGTAAAAAATTGTGCCTTCACTTCATTCGATTTGTGGGTTTTCTTCTTCTTGTTGTTTTGAATTCCTCAATCTGGGTTAGTTGGTGCTGTGTCTTAATTTTCTTTTCTGCCATGTTCAACTGTTGGAGAAGAAACAATGAAGCTTTCTCGCAAACCCTCTTCGTCCTGCTACTGGGTCAGGTTGTTTCTTTCACTGTTGCAGTCATGAGCTTCACTTCCTCTCTCTTGTCCAATCTTGGTGACAACCCTTCTCATATTTCATGATTCTACTCTTGTTTCTTTCTTCAATTCTTGTTAATTTTGATATATCATTGTTGGGTTTGGTTTTAATTTTATGTGTGTGCTTGTAGGGGTTTATATGCCTCTGACTCTATCATTCTTCACTTACTTGAGTGTATCATTGGTTTATGGAAGCATCTTCTTACTTAGGCGTCAAAAATTAATGGTAATTTTCTTTCTCATCATTCATAATCTTTGTTTTTGTGTTTTTAATTGGGTTTGATTTAATGGTTTTGGTTGTAATTTGTCTATTGCATTTGTTTTAATTACTTGATGGTATTAGACCATAATTGATTGGAAGCTGATAAAACAATTTGTTTGGCAGCAATGCTAGGTATCATGAAAATTTTTTCATGAAAATAATCATGAAAGCTTTGTGACCCTTGGATTACACTTAGAATAAAGCACCACACACTAATCAAGGTAATCCAATGATCATAAATTTTTCATGATCATTTTCATGACAAATTTTTCATGATCCCTAACTTTTCCCTTTGTTTGGGGGCTTTCATGATCTGAGAAATGTTTCGCGCGTTTTGCAGGTATCTTGGCATTGGTATTTAGTCTTAGGATTTATTGATGTTCAAGGCAATTATCTGGGTATGTAAATTTAATCAAAGTTCTTTTTTGTGTAGAGAGAGTAGACCCAACAAATTAATAATAATAATAACAATAATAACAAATTCGGTGTGGGTTGGTGGTTGGTGTGGGATTTTGGCTTTTGGTATGATCCATGACAGCTGTAGAATCTAACTAGCTTTATTGATGATACCCTTCTGGAATGCAGGGTCACTGCTGTGTGACCACTGCTGTTCCCTTTCCTGCTGTGGTCCATACGGTCCTATTTTATCTTTATTTATTTATTATTTTTCAAATCCTTCTCTCATGCTCATGGTGTTATTTGTTGGAGAGCAAGATATTTGCAATAATATAATATTTTTATTTATTAATCTATTAAAATAAATACAAAAGAATATTTATATATATGGGTACACATAAATAAATTAATTTAAAATAAAACTTATTAATTTAAGTTATATTTTTATAGTATGATATAAGTAAAATTATTATTTTACATTATAAATACCACAATATATTTTAAAATAATTTTAGGGACCATTTGTTGTATGATTAAAAACTGCAAAGCGTGGGATGGATTTTATTTTTTTTCTTCAGTTTAGTTGTGTAACAAAGTTGTGTTTGTCTTCTTCTTCTTTTTTTTTTCTTTTCTCTTTTTCTTTAAAAAAAAAATCTCATTGATTTTGCATTTAGCAAAACAAATTTGTATAATAATAATTTTAGTATGTGTACCCATATATAATTTTAGTATAATAATAACTTAAATTAATAAGTTTTAATATGTGTACCCATATATATAAACAATAATGATAGAGAGCTCTAATTTTAGAACTCTAAACTTTAGAGTTCTAAAATTAGAGTTCTCAATCTTTATTCATATATAAACATTCTTTTGTGTTTATTTTTTAATAGATTAATAAATAAAAATATTATATTATTGCAAATATCTTGCTCCAGCAAACAACACCATCAGAGAAGGATTTGAAAAAAAATAAAATAAATAAAGATAAGACGGCACCATATGGGCCACAGCAGGAACAGCGGCGGGAGTCACACAGCAGTGACCCCGCAGATGTTTGGGGGAATAATCATGTGTTGTAGATAGCATCATTTAATCACAACAATGATTTGAAGTATTGATATTTGCTGAAAATTGTGTGAAAATAGAGTCAGAATGCCAAGAGTCATTAACAAAAGCCTTCAAGTGAAGAAGCAAGAATTCATCTTAGCAAACAAGAATTATTAGTAGTTGTAGAAATATAGTTATTAATTTTTCGTGTATAATTTTCGATTAACAGATTAATGGATTATAATGAGTACTGCTAGATTGTGTAGTTTGAAATTTTACAAAAATGTGATAAATTCTGTCGCATTGCATTCAAGAAACGTGAAACTAATTGGATGAATAATTATTTGCCTATTCCAAACCTGAAAAAACAGATAAAAGAACTCTTTTGGCTATTTATGATTGTTGTTGACTCCTATTGGCAGGTTGTAGATGAAAAAAAGCTTAATTTGACAATAGTATCAATCGAATAGCTTTTAATTTGTTTTATTGCAATGATTGTGCTTGTCAAAAGATTGGTAATTGTATTACTGGGTAACAAAATGGCATTATTTCATCAATTTAAACATTCTAAATCATCCTATTGCCCTATGCCACTTTACTTGAGGATGGAAATTGAGGGCTGTAAAGCTACCTTATGTTCAAAAGCTTGTCGATTCAATGCTAAGGCCATCCAGCCATTACTCAAATTTGAGTAAAATATTTATTTGATATAAACCACTCCAATGGATAAATCCAGATTTCAGCATAAATTTGAGTACAAGCTTTGCTAATGACAGAGTGGTAAATTTGAGAGCCACAAACTAAACTTGAAAATTTTGAGTAAACATCTGAGTCTCCCTTGATTTGGCTAAAAATTTGAGTACTTTTGAGTCAAGGAGGGGAGTGTGTTTTGAGTGATTTTTACCCAAATTTAAATTTGATATAGGTTTGAGTCAAGTATTGGAGATGCCTTAAGCAAATTTCAACTTGGTGTGATTCTGTGGTGTGGACTAAGAAACACAGGATATTCGATTTATTCCTAACACTCTGTTTGGTGTCTTCTGCAAGGATGCTCCAAATAGTGAATCGGTACTTTGTAATTTGCAGCTGTACCATCTGTATAGCTTTAACCGAACACGGATGTTATGTGGAGAATCATTTTCCTTTAGATCTCGCACTTTTGTTAAAGATAGTCTTGTAGGTCTCTCAGATTATGATATTATTTTGGTTGTGTAGAAGAGGAACTCAAAACAATTTTCATGAAATAAGGTGGTTGCTGTATTGATTTGTCGAAGTACTAATTTGGGTGTTGTAATGCAGTTAATAAAGCATACCAGTTCTCGTCAATTACTAGTGTGACAATATTGGATTGTTGGACAATAGCCTGGGCCATGATCCTTACATGGATCTTCATTGGCACGCGATATTCTTTATCGCAGTTCTTAGGTGCAGCCTTCTGTGTGACGGGCCTTGGTTTAGTGCTCCTCTCTGATGCTGGAGTGGGTGGTGGAGGTGACATTTTCTTTTCCATTTGGAGCTGAGTTTGTTCTTATTCTTCTGGGTTATTACTAGAATTGAAAAGTAAATATTCCAGCCCTTCAAAATAGTTGTATCAACACCCTTAAGGAGTTTGTTACTAATTTTTTATTTTTTAGTCTTGGCTATATGAAGTATTATCTCATGATAACATTTAATTTTCAGGTGGTACAAAACCTCTTCTCGGGGACACACTAGTCATTGTGGGGACTCTATTCTTTGCAATGAGCAACGTCAGTGAGGTTAGTAAATTCTTTGATTCTCTCTCTCTCTCTCTCTCTCTCTCTGACACAGACGAAATCACACCGACACATATGCTAATACACAGACACAAAAAAGAAGCTTCATGACTAGTTGGCTATTCAGGTGAGTTACTAGTAATCAAGTACCAAAATTTCTTGGACTTGCCTACAGAATTGTTTGGTTGTTTAGTTTCTGAACTCATGTTATCAAGCACCAAATAATCTGTATTGCACATTTTGATTTCTTGATTAATTCTTGCTTCACATGAGTTGCTGATGTTCTCATTTCTTCCTCAAAACAGGAATTTTGTGTGAAGAACAAGGATCGCATTGAAGTAGTTTCAATGGTTGCACTTTTCGGATTGATAGTTAGCGTTTGCCAGATGTATCCTTTCCATATGCAACACTACTTGAGACATGTACAGCACTTTCTTGAAACTATGTTGTGTGCATTGCTTATTTCTTGTGTTTTGGCTTCAGAAACCGTATCTGAATTATACAATTTCTCTGAGTTCAGTTAAATCAAAAGCGACACTGGTTTTGTTCCATAACCTCCTCTTAGATTTTTGTTGGAGAGAAAGAGTCTTGAATCAGTCAAGTGGTCTGCAGAAATTGTAAGTAATCTATGTATTATCAGCGGCTCACCACAGGCCTTCTTCAGGTTTTATCTTAATAATCTTTTTTCTTTTTACGTTCCATGTCATCCATTGTTCCAAGTAACACTGTGAGAACAGAAAGTTATTGGATGGATTCTAAAACTTTCCCTTTCATTTTACACCGCTTGAGTTACTAAAGAAAACTTGGATTGTTTGTTCATGGTGCCAAGAACCCATGAGAAGTATGCCACAACAAAAATCCGATAGGGCTCTCTAAGACATAAATAGTGGAACTATTAAATAAATTCATGAATTGATTATCCTGGCTATTACTGATAGTGGAACTGATAAATATGAAGGGTACAATAACTTCATGAAATTCATGATTTGAAAATAGCTCCATCTATTTTTACCCCGAAATGCCTAATTAATTGGTTTCCTTTGAGGTGTTAAAGAATTGATGGAATTCCAGAATGAAAATGTATCTACTTAATTTCTAGATATTTAACTGAATAATGGAAGCATCTGCCACCACTGAAAGTAGCATGCTCTGTTGCAGTAATAATCCACTTTATTGATTGTCTTCACATATTGAATTCAATCTACTGTGAAAAAATGAAGTTCATTTGTTGGAATGAATAGGAGCATGGTGGAGCCTGTCTCCTAATTTAATTTGAAGACACCTTGGTGAATGCTACCCCCTCTTCACGTATATTAAATATTAGTTTGGTAGCCTCGTTTGTTAATGTTTTCAGTTTTCAGTTTTTTGTTTACAAAAAACAAGAAACAGGTTTTTGTTTATTTTTGTAAAAAACAAAAATAGAAAACTTGTTTTGTATACAAAAATATTTTGAAAACAAATAAAAATAAAAATAGAGAAATATATTTGATGAGTTTCCAAAGTTAGTAGCCAGAGATGGAGGGTGGACAAATGTTGTGACTGGTAGTTGTAATTGAAAAATTCAACCTACATCTCTCCTTAAAATCCAGATATTAAGGAGATAGAAACTAGAGTCTTATAATTAGCACAGATGAGGCAACTCCAAGCGATGTAGGACACATTCTAACACACTCTCCTGGACCACTAGATACAGTATCCGGATAAACGACACACCAATCATAAGTCCAACCAAGCTCTGATACCAAATCAAAAAGCTTAGCTCACACTTCTCCTTAAAATTCAAGTATTAAGAAGAGGGAAACTAAAACTTTATAATCAACACAAATAGGACAACTCTAGGCAATGTAGGACACATTCCAACAGTTGCATATGGCTGGAGGTGTCCGTCGGAATAAGTGTTTGGATGTTGCCGAATGTCACAAGGTGGACGGAAGGATGCCAAAAGGTGGCTGAAAATCACATCAGTGACCGGCCACCCGCCATAGAGTTGCCGTGGTGTTAATTGGTGGCCGGTGCTGGGTGGTGACTAGAGGTGGTGGGTGAGAGGAGAAATTGAAAACATATTTTTTGTGTTTTCAAAAATTTTGAAAATTTTAAAATCAATTTTATTTTTTTGAAAACAAAAATAATATACCAAACAAGTTTTCATTTTCAATTTCCAAAAAAAATGAAAACAAAAACAGAAAATATGAAACAAGAATGTTAACAAATGACCCCTAAATTGCTTCCCCTGATTTCAGATATTTTGCTTGGTTGGATATGCTCTTGCAAGCTTCACACTATACTCCCTTATTCCTTTTGTTTTAAAGGTCAGTAACCTTCTTGTTCACAGTTGTAGAATTTCTGGTCTTTTATAAGTTTATAATTTTTTACATTTTACTTTTTTTATTTCTTTATTGGAGTGATATAACTGGTTATGAAAATGTAACATTGATCCGTCAAATTAAGAACTGTCTCAATATAGAATCTATAGATCTTGGGGTGAACGAAAACTGTGACAAACGCTGACTAGTTGGAACTTGGAAGTATCACAAACTATAACAATCTCTAACAAGATTACATTTGATACAGATGAGTGGATCCACAATGTACAGTCTCTCTATTCTTACATCCGACATGTGGGCAGTTGTCATTCGCATCTTTTTCTATCATCAGCAGGTATTGCTTTCTCAAATTTTTTCTTCTTGTTTACTGGCCACTTTTTCTTGAATATATCCATTTTGAGTCCAATGCCATTGTATATAATTTGCAAATATCACAAGCTGACATATTGAACAATCATCAATGCAGGTGGATTGGTTGTACTATCTCTCCTTTGTGATTGTGGTTCTGGGACTTATCATTTATTCAAAGTCGTAAGTGTATCCCATGTCTTTGAATTGACTTGTCTTTCTAAAAATTGTAGTATATATCTGAAAACTCATGCATTCCTACTCATCAAATGGATGAAGAAGTTATAATCTCAAACCTCGGCCACCAAAACAGGCAACCTCCTACAAGTCATGACTGATATTGAATGCAGAAATAAATGTCGAGCATTTGTTTAAAATTTGTTCTTAGAGACTGAGACTGCATTAACAAATACTAGGTGACTAGATTTCGTAGAACGGTAAGATTGTTCTAATTATTGCTGATCTTACTTGGGCTTTCTGAAACAGTGAGAAGAAACCTGCTACAGAAGCAGCTCATGAGGATGGAGACATCGGTGTACAGGACCAATTGCTTAATGAAGAAAAGTGCAGCATCTAAGTCTAGTAATCAGGCTTTAGCTTAGCTTTGTGATGGGAAGGGAAGGCCAGTTCTTCATTATATGTTGGAATGTTTATATGCTGATATTGCCATGATTTGTAGTCATTTCTCTAGTGATGATAATGATCTACTATTGGCGGTAAACAGAGTCAAAGGCTCCTTGTAACATAAATTTGACCTTGTTCAAATCTTTTCATTTATATTCACAATTTCTTTTTATAAAAATAAAATAATAATAATAATAATAATAGCACTTATTTTTGTACTTTAAGTTTATGTTTGGATCTCAAATTTAAAGAGAGATTTGTAGCGGAAAAAGAAAAGGGAAAAAATATGAATTAATTAAAAGTGACATACTGAGTAGTATGATTATTTTGTCATGTTTATGTGTCATTGAAAATAAAAATTAAATAAATTTGATTCTTGAACTGTAACTCCTTAATCTTCTGCTTGAAGAGATGAGAAAATTGGGTTATATGTTTTTTTATATGATCAACCTTTTTGACATAAGAGAAGAAACAAAAGAAATTCATATAATCTTTTGAATACTTCCGTGTTCATTTAAAATTAAAATAAGAAAAATTATAAAATAGTAAAAGATCAATAAATTGCACACACTTCCTATGAGGTCTGCAAAAAATATAATAAATTCTATATTTTTTATATAATTAAATTAGTCTTTCTTAAAATTTTAATTTACATAATAGTTAGGCTCTATTTCATCAATAATTTATTAGTCGTATATGTGAAAAATAATATTGTTATCTCTTTTAAAATATATATTTATTTTTGTTTATTTCAGTGTTTACCACTATTTGTATTAGTTTCAATCCTTTTAGTTTTTCTAAAGTAAAAGTCAATGTAATTATATAAAAAATATAGAACTACCTGTATTTTTAAAAAAAATCTAAAAAAAAAAAAAAACCCCAAACTGTAATTTAAGGTGCACTCTCAATTATATTTATTTACACTTATATAAATTCTCACTTATTTGTAATTTCTCTTGAACGTAACTTTGATAAGACCTACCAATTGAAAGAGTTTCAAATAAAAGCACTGTTCCCACTTCCTAAGAAAATGAAGAAAGACAAAGCATCGTTCACTTTACAAGAAAGTGAAGTAAAGTAAAAGTTGAAAAAATATATATATTTTTTTGGTTCAATTAGTTAAAAAGTTATGGGATTTACATTTTCAATTTTTTACTGGAATATATTTTCTCTTAAAATTGATCCTCCAAAAAAATATATAAGATTTTACAAAAAAATGAATAATAACTTTTCTTTTCCTAACAAATGAACACAAATTATTTTTCCCTTCATTTCACTTTAGTACTATTATATTTCTTGAAAGAGTACCTTTACACATAAAATTTCCAACTAAACCTAGAATATTTTTAAGGAAAATGAGTGTGACAAGGGGATTGCATTTCAAATCTGCTTTTAGAAGGAAGGGAGTCGGCAAAATTTGTCAAGGAGTGCATTTAGGAACTTGTCAATGTCTAATGACCCCTATTAAAGTCTCCTATTGATGGTTTTATGGATGTGGACCTTTTTGGTGGATATGACCAAGCTATCAAAATTCATATAATTTTAAAATAAACACAGAGTCTGTATTATATACGAATTATGATATTTATAATATTGATTTTTATAATTATTATAATTAAATTATTTTTAATCAATACCACATAAAATATAACTAAAAACTCTTCAATTATAATAAAAAAAAAAAGTTATAACTAATAATATAATAAATAATCAAGTCGTAACCAAGATTATAACTAAAAATAAAAAAAATGTCATAAGTGGGCATATGGTCATAAGTGGGCATGTTGTTTGTATTATAAAATTTCTTTCAAAATTCACAACATAAAGAAGGGAAATTTGGCTATAAACCCCCTTTACCTTCCTTTCATTGTTAGAAGGACTAAGAAAAAAATTATACTTTCTAAACCCCCTCATAATTAAAAAGTCTTGCATAAAAGACAAAATTTATTATTTAAATATTTTATCAGACTATTATACCCTCAACTAAATCTTCCCTAATCACCATCTCAATCTCTCAAGACGCCATGGCTAGGGTTTCAAGATCTGGTATCAAAACCAGTCAGCGACTTCCTCTGCTCCGCCTCAGATCGGAGTTCGATCTCCTTCTTCGGTTGATTTCTTCACTGTTCGATCACCGCTGTTGCCATTTGATCAAAGATCCTCGCCTGAGATCCATGAGTTGGTCGACTAGCCAAGCCATTGCGATGACCTTGAAGGCCGAATTGAAGAGTAGATACATATATATATATATATGTGTGTGTGTTTGTGTGTTTTGAGATTTAAATTCGAATATATATGTGTTTTGAGATTTGAATTCGAATATATATATCTACATATTCCGATCTGTAATCTATATATATATATATATATATCTATATATATGTGTGTGTGTTTGTGTGTTTTGAGATTTGAATTCGAATATATATATATATATATATTCCGATCTGTAATCTATACATATATATATATATATCTATATATATGTGTGTGTTTGTGTGTTTTGAGATTTGAATTCGAATATATATATATATATATATTCCGATCTGTAATCTATACATATATCTGTATATTTGTGTGTTTTGATCTTGATTTTATATTTCACATGTATTCAAATGCTCCATACTTTGCAACCTCTTTTCCTCCTGTACGAGAACTTGCTTCCATTCTTACTGCTACTGTGAATATATGCACACAAATAACCAAGTTTTCTATGATTATCTATAAATTTTAGTGTAATTATTTGATTCAGCCAAAATCAAAGAGTCTGCAATCAAATTTCATTTGATAGAACCAGAGTAAAATTTTACTCTGGTTCTATTGCTTTGTTTTTTTCATTTGACAAAATCAGAGTAAAATTTTACTTTCATACAGAGTAAAATTTTACTTTTAGTTTCACAGTATAAAATTTTACTTTCATTCAGAGTAAAATTTTACTCTCATTCAGAGTAAAATTTTACTTTTAGTTTCACAGAGTAAAATTTTACTCTCATTCAGAGTAAAATTTTACTTTTATACAGAGTAAAATTTTACTTTAGTTTCAGAGTGAAAGTAAAATTTTACTCTGTATGAAAGTAAAATTTTACACTCTGAAACTAAAGTAAAATTTTACTCTGTATGAAAGTAAAATTTTACTTTAAAGTAAAATTTTACTTTCATACAGAGTAAAATTTTACTCTGAAATACATAGTGAAAAGGTCTTAATATGAGAGCTGAGGGTAATATAGTAAAAGAAATAAGTTTTAAAATATCAGGGGGTTTTGAAAGTACTTATATAATTCTTGTCCTTTTGAAAGACAAATTAGGTAGTGAGGGGGCTATGACCAAATCCCCCCATAAAGAAAGGTAATATTATATATTGAAAATTCATGATTAAATTCTCTCACTGTGTTTGGTTGGAAGATTTGGAAAGAAATTTGAAAAGAAAAAGAGAAAAGTTGTGTAAAATTAAGTAAAATGTATAAATATTTTATTCATATTTCACCTATATTTTCTCTTTTCCTTTCTTTTTCCAATTCCAAATCCCTTTCTAAATCTCCCAACCAAATACAGTGTAAAGTTCTGGTGTTGAGAGAAGGTGAACCTTTTAAGTATTAATGTGTATTGAATTTTTATTGGGGAACTTACTGGTAAGTCTCATACACAAAGTTTAAAATCTGTCTAGTCTCAAAACAAAACACTTGCACCGATTAGTCCTATATATTTTTAATTGTTGCCAAAAAATCTTATTAAAAAACAAAATTAAAGACGGTCTTACATCCCACTACTGTCGAACTTCTGTCAAACGGTCATCAGAGACTCTCCGAAATATTCAACATCCCCGGGAAGTCGCCGGAATATCATCAAAAATTCACCGAAGTATATCGCCAGAATGTTCTGAACGTCACCGGAAGTCATCGGAATGTTTAGAATATTCATTGAACGTCAAGAATATCGTCAGAGACTCACCAGAATGTTTAGAATATTACCGAAAAAGAAGAAAAATAAAATGAGAAATTAAAGTGAAAAAATATAACAAAATATGCTAAATATTGATAAACTGAAAGAAAAAAAGAAAAAAAACCTAAGAATAACAAAAAGCAACAATGAAAAAAAACATATGTTATTTTCAATTTTTGTAGGGTTTAAGCAAATAATTTCTAATATTGATCAAACTGAAAAGCAAGCTTTGAAACTGTAAAATGTTACAGTTTCAAAGTATAATTCTATTAAGTATTTATCATTATTAATCAAATTGAAAAAACATGTTATGAAATTGTAAAATTTTACAGTATTAAAGAATGATTTAATTCAATACTAAAAAAACTAAAACTGTAAAATTTTATAGTTTTCACCGTCTGTAATTAAAATTCAAAAACAACTTGTTCAAAACTTGAAAATTTTCTCCATTATAATAGGAAAGTATAGTGTATAGTACGAAAAAAAAAAGTATTGAAACTGAGAGATAAAGAGATGTTTTTACTCCGACAACTATTTTTTAGTTTAGATCTAACCGGATCTAATATATATTTACTCAAATTTGATGTAGATCTGAATAGATCTACATCAGATTTGAGTATATCTACCCATCTTCTTTGTTAGAAACTTATTTCTTTCTCCGTCAATGAGTACGAAGTAAGGATTTGGTGTTCAGTGGTTGTCCGTGGACCCCAATCAATAGTGATCATCGATCACCGGTGACTGTAGATTAGAAAGAGAAAGAAAAAGAAAAAGAAAAAGAAAAAAAGAAGGGTGTGGTCGTAGTCGTGGTCGTGGTTGATATTAGAGAAAAGAGAGAGATAAAGAAGAAACAATGTGTAAGAAAAGATGAGAAGATAAATAAGTATAGGACTTTAGATCTATCTAAAAGATTTTAGAATTAGATAGAATACATACTTTTTAAAAAGGAATTGAATAATTTGCCCCTTTTTTTTTTTTTATATTTGAGTTGGGTCCAAGCCCTGTTTGTTGTATTAGACTTTTACGAAATAGAACAGGGTATGTTTGAGTTGGGCCCAAGGCCCTATTTGCTTTGAGAGTCGAAGGATTAGATTAGATAGGTAATGAGATAGGTGTAAAAAAATTGTTTACTTTAAAAAGTTATCGTGAGATTAAGGGCTGGTTTGGAAACTTTAAAAAAAAAAAAATTAAAAAGTCAAAAAATTATTTAAAAAGTTAAAAAGTTATTATTATTTATATAAAAAAAAAATTAATATATAAATATTAAAATATAAATCAACTTTTTGGCCCGTCAAAGTACTGACGTCAAAGCAACTGCAGTGAAAGGAAAAAAAAAGAAAAATTTACATGTGTACATTTACTAAGTTAGATGGTAAATTTGATCCCGTGGATAGTGGCGGAGGGAGCATGTGACCAGGAGGGCCACGTGCCCCTCCTCGATTTTAGGATTTTTTTTTTTTTTTTGCAAATATAAAAAAAAATATTTTAAATAAAAAATTATAAAAATATTATTAGTGTGAAATGTCAATGACATTTTAAAAATTATGAAAACAATAATAGTTGTTTTGATTAAAAATGAAGAGACTATTTTAAATAAACTATATTAGCTATGAAATTTTTTGAATGTAACGGCGATATCATTATTAGTGATATGTAAGTATAAGTAATCTCACTATAAAGATATAAAATTTATTAGATTGTTAGTTACATTTGACATGTGATGTTCACTCTTTATGCGTTTATTTACCATTAGTGGGTGATATCACATACCAATGATGACGTGGTATTACCATTATATTGAATTTTTAATCAAATTTTGTATCAAAAAATAATTTATCATTATATAATTTATTTTAAGGTTTATATCTTCTTTTTTTTTTGTATTGTCCATGATACACTAGTTACAAATAACATTCAGCTTGATTGTTTTCAGTTTTCAGAAAATTTACTTTTTTATTTTTCATATTTTAATGTTTTGAATGAATTTTTTTAATATTTTCAGCAATTTTTTTTTTAATTTTTAGACACACCTAATATAAATACACTTAAAAAGTATAATATTTGTAAAAAAAAATATTTAAAAAATACATTAAATATCAAAAAATACAAACAAAAAAAAAACAAACAAAAAACAAAAATTTAGTATATTTTTTGTATTTTTGTGTATTTATTAATTTTTTAAAATATTTTTTTACAAATATTTTACTATTTAGATACATCTAAGTAAGGTGCATCTAAAAAAGTAAAAAAATTACTTAAAATTCAAAAAATATTCACTTAAAAAAAAAAAAACTCAATTTTCAAAAAACTGAATTCAGAAAACTAAAACCAAACACACTAATTATTTATTTTTTTTTTATGTTTCATGAAATCAATCGTAAAAACTTGCAAGAAATATTTTTGTAAAAATTATTGTAATTAATAAGTGCCCTCTCTAATTTAATTTTCTGGCTCCGCCACTGCCCGTAGGGGCTCATCATGGGTCCCGTTTTGATAATCCGAACCGTTATATATATAGAACTCGTCTAGTACTATATGCTTATAAAAAAATCACGTCTATCGGATATCGCTAACTACATGATCAAATCAGTTTTATATAAAAAATGGATGGTGTTATAATTAACAATTGAGAAAAAAAACTAACACGATCAGATAACTATCGATATCCAATCAACGTGATTTTCTACAAGCATATAGTACTCGATGAGTTCTACACATTGCTGGCTTCGATTAGAAAAACGGGACCCGTGGTGGGCCTCCATAGGCCGAACAATACTTCCAATCAAAGCCCGAAAAGGAGGTAATCTTTTCCCTTCTACTCACCCAGGCTACTGTACTGTCAATCCGTACGGCCTACTACACTATCTTCTCCTACTCACTTATTTATACAATTTTTTAATACACATTTTTTCATAAAAAATCAAAAAATTAACACAAACATCTATAATTTTCTCCTTAACTTTTTAATCTAAAAAAATAAAAAATACACTTATTTAAGACACCATAAACAACCCGTAAAAGCTTCATAGGACTATGCAATCTCTCTATGGAAGGGATTAACAATCCTATGAGAAAGAGATGTAATCCCCTAATATTAGAGATAAAAAGATTAATTTATTCTTCATTTCACAAAAATAATAAAGTTGTCATTTATATAACAAATCAGTTCAAAAAAAAAAAAATCATTTATATAACAAAGTCTTTTACATAATTTTATAAATTTAGGGGTAGTTTGAGATGTTCTAAATAAATATACTTTTTAACTTTTAATAAATAAAAAAAAATGTAAAAAATTAGAGAAAGTGAGTAGAAAAGTAAAAAAGAGATATTGGTAGATATTGATTGATATGACCCAAATAAGTATATATATATATAAAAAATATTTTTTTAGTGCATGCTAAACACCTACTTAGGGTTGGTTTGGGATGTTCTAAAAAAGTGCACTTTTTGACTTATTGGTTTATATGGGTTGGGTTTGGGTTGGGTTTGATGTGATGTGTTAGAGAGGTGATGTGATTTAAATAAGATGATGTAACTTAGGGGTTGTTTGGGGTGTCCTAAATAAGTGTACTTTTTATCTTTTTGGACTAAAAAATTGAGGTTGAAAATATGGATGTTTAGGTTAACTTTTTGACTTTTTATAGAAAAATATGTAATAAAAAATTGTAAAAATTAATTTGTAGGGAAAAATTTGAATTGGGAGTTGTGCAGCCGTAATTGTTGACTTTTGGTGAATAGTGTTAACTTTTTAACTTTTTGAGTAACTTTTTAGCTTTTTAACTTTTTTATAAGTTCCCAAACTTGGTTTTAAATAGGATAGTGACTTTTTAATTTTTTGTATTATTTAGTAGATGTCAATCTTGGCCTTAATCTCAATTAACCAATATTACTATATAATGCACAAACAAAACTTTACTAGTTAGGTATGGTCATTTCCTCCCAACTTGCTTTGCCCCACCCCGCCTGAGTTTTTGACTCTTTGCTTCTATGCCCCATTCTACCCAACCCTTACTCCGATTATAATTATTAAATATGTATATATATATAATATAATATCCATTTTTTCACTATAATAAAATGAAAGTACTAAAATATTATATTTAATATTAATGTTTACTCATTTATTTTTTATTTTATAATTCTCATTAAGTGCAAATCATTGTTCATAATAAATTATATTATTTATAATTTTTATTTTTTAATGGGTAAATTACAAATACATCCCTTAAGGTTTGATTAAAATACAAATTGTCTCTTGTGGTTTTAGAAATTACATTATATCTCCTGAGATTTTTAATTTCATAACAAATTACCTATTTTATTAATAAATCATTAAGTCAATTAACTGTTTTTAATGATATTATAAATATGTTTCAATTAATAATTTAGGTAATTTTATTATTGTATAAGAGAGCAAATATTAAACTCTTTTTTTTAGTTAATTCTGTTAAATAAAAATTTTTACAATGAGATATTTGTAATTTTTTAAATTACAAGAAACAACCTATACTTTAAATAAACCTCAGAGGATATATTTATAATTACCCTTTTTTAATTTATAAAATTAATTCATCTTCCGCCCACATTCATCTCGCCACACCAACGTTAGGGCTCGTTTGGCAATGATTTTTTAGACTTTTTCAGCCTGAGATTTTTTTGTTTATTTGATTTTTTTATTTGACTTTTTAATTTTGAAATGACAAACTTTTTATTAATTTTTTGACTTTTTAATTTTTTAATTTTTATTTATTTATTTATTTATTTTATTTTTATCCATATGCAATTATTTAACCCAAAATATTTACCAAACCGGGGCTTAATAATCCCCTTACTCAAATAAACGAGCCGTAAGGATTAAGCCACGTATGCCAACCGCCGAGCCATGTTTGACCGTTGGGTGCCTCACCCTTCCCTTTCTTCACTCACCAACAAGCAAACACACCCCCCAGGTATCCACTCCCGCCATTATTGTATCTTCCCTTCCCATCTCTCTTTATTACTCTCCATTTCTATTAAACAATAGAATAATACTATTTAATTGCCCTTTTCAAGAACAATACACCCAAATTAGTAACCAAACAAACAGCATACACAACTATATTCTATAACTAATTCCATACATGATTATATTTAATTGATTCTGAACATTCAGACAAAGCCTTCTTCCAATTGGGTTTTTTGATTAACTTTAGATTTGACTTCCACACGCCATGGACATCGGCTGGTGGAGAAACAATGGAGCCCTGTGGCCAGTTTTGTATGCACTGTTTCTGGGTCAAGTTGTCTCTTTTTTGATGTCACTCATGAGCTTCACTTCCTCTCTTGTTGCCAATCTCGGTCAGTACTTTTCTCGTACAACTTTTCCCTCTGATTTCATGATCCTCTTTCTTCATTTCAACTTTTTTTTCCTTTTGTCTTCTTAATTTCTGTTTGCTAGTTTTATTGGGTTTTTATTGGGTTGTTCTTTTTTGTATATGGGTTTTTGATTTTTTTGAAGCTTGTGTTAATTTGCTATAATGGGTTCACTTTACATTTTTGATTCTTGATTTACTTTGCCTTATCTGAGTGTCTCCTTTTCTCAATCCTTGTATATTTTTGCAGATTTCTCTTTAAACTATATCTGTTTTTTTTTTTTTTTTAATTTTTTCTTTTTTTGCAGGTGTAGATACACCACTTACTCTGTCATTCTTCTCTTACCTGGCTTTGGCTTTGGTGTATGGAAGCATCTTGCTGTACCGGCGTCATAAACTATTGGTAAAATTGTCTTTCTTCTGATCATTCATCACTTTCACAAAATTTTACAGAGGATAATAAATTCAGAAGTATAAATTTTGGTTGGGTTTTGATGTATATGTGTACCTTCTTCAATGCATTGTATATGTTCATGTATCTTACATTTTGTGAAATTATGTTTGATGTGGTACTTAATTTACTGAAATACTAATTTTATTGTGTCCGAGTTAATAAATGGGTATCAAAATGTCAATTTGCTTTTGGGGTTTGATAGATGAACAATTTGTTTGGTGGGTTTTGCAGGTTCCTTGGTATTGGTATGTAATCTTAGGTTTTGTCGATGTCCAAGGCAATTATCTTGGTAAGTACCATGCCAATTCAACTTTTCTCTCTTGTGGGGTGCTCTCACACAAACACACACATCCCTGATTTTGCCTAAAGCATGTTTATATTTTGTTTGAACATTATTTCTCTACTAGTAGAAAACAACTGTTTGCATAATGAAAACGCGGAGTTGCAACTGGTTGGATACTTGCAATGAATAACTTCCTTTGGCAACCTCTTAAAGCTAGCTTATTGGCTAATAAGCTGATTTTGCTCAAAAAAAGCTTTAGGCCATAGTCATATCAATTTTCCACCAAAAAAACAAACTTTAGCTATTCTATAAAGTCATTAGAAAAGTCAAAAAAACTAGAAATATATTCTTCAATTTTGTCATAAGGGGGAAAACAAAGAAAATCGGTGGGGTAAATTTGAAAGTAGGGGAATAATTGTTGTGGTATCAAGAATGGGGACATTAGTAAATGTGGCATTGTTTGTGGAAACTCATCGAGCACGTTATATGAAAAGAGAAGTATATTAGGATCAATAAACCAAAAAAATGAATATTATTTTTAAGACTTCTCCAAAAAAATAACTAATAATAATAATAATAAAATGGACAGAACTTTGTGACAATGCAGATATAAAATTTGGAGTTTTGTGTTTCATTAATACATCACCTTATTTGGATAAGATAATCAAATGGGAAACCCATACTGAAACTGTTGTTTGATGGTTGTGCAGTTAATAAAGCGTACCAGTATTCATCAATTACTAGTGTGACATTATTAGATTGTTGGACTGTAGCATGGGTCATTGTTCTTACTTGGTTCTTCCTGGGCACACGATATTCGCTGTGGCAGTTCTTTGGTGCGGCACTCTGTGTGGTAGGCCTTGGGTTAGTGCTTGTCTCCGATGCTGGGGTGGGTGGCGGAGGTGACATTTTCTGTTCCACCTTCTAATCTGGTCTGTTTGATTTTGTGGACGTCACTATTTAAAACAATCACTAGAAAAGAAGTGCCTGTTTGCTTGAAGTAATAGTACCTTTCTAACCAATATTAGTTGATTCTTGTTTTAACATGTCAAAACTGTATCTTTCAGGTGGTTCAAAACCTCTTCTGGGTGATGTACTTGTCATTGCAGGGACACTTTTCTTTGCAATGAGCAATGTTGGTGAGGTTGGTGAATTTGTAAAATTGCACTCTCTCTCTCTGTCTCTCTCGTTCACCATATTTATGTCCCTGAATTTTCATTTATTATCCCTTCCTAAATGCAGGAGTTTTGTGTGAAGAAGAAAGACCGCATTGAAGTAGTTGCAATGCTTGGGCTTTTTGGAACACTCGTGAGTGTGTGTCAAATGTATCCTTTTTATTAGAAAATAAGATTAGAGACATGGAATTGCACTTGCTTCTTGAAAACATCTACTTATGTTATTTTAGCTTCGATGATAGCTTTAGAATACAATTTTATGTCACTTTTCATTAACATGAAGAATAATGTTGCTTCCATCCCATAACTTTCTTTTAGAGCTATATTGGAGAGAGAGAGTCTGGAATCAGTAACGTGGTCCGCAGAAATTGTAAGTAATGAATTTTTTAATAGTTTGATTCAGTGCATTCTATCTGAAACTTCTGACTCAATTGAACAAACGTATTTGCATTACTCTGTGTAGACTGGTGAGGATTTTATACAATAATTGGTTTTTTTTTTTTTTCTTTTTTCATAATGGACCTAGTTTTAAATGCTTCTTTAGACATTCTAAAACTCTTTCATCATGTAATTGAAGATGCCATGCCATTTCGGATGTAATTGTTGTGATCTAGTTGTCATGGTTGCTCTGTCTCAGTAGAATAAAAGTGGCTCCGTTAGTGTTATTTTTTATTGGTTTTGGTTTAGTGGAACAAGTGTTTGATGACTACCTGAGTAGAGCAAAATGTTCTTTCACTTCATCGGGACTCTTTTTCTAGTCTTTACGTTTACCCCTCTCCCCTCCCTTTTAAGGGAACTTGTGGTGGCTTGAAATAGAAAATAATATGAAATCACAATCCGACAACAAGTGTATCAAAATTTTAATTATAAGTTAAGAACACTTCCAATAAAAGGGGACGAATGAGATGTACAATTGTAGAAGAGTTTATGCTGTGTTTGGTTGAAGGATTTGGGGAGGGATTTGGAAAAGGAAAGGGAAAAGGTGTGTGAAACTAGGTGAAATGTAGGTATGTTTTATTCACATTTCACCTACTTTTTCCATTTCCTTTTCCAAATCCCTCCTCAAATCCCCCAACCAAACACAACATTAGGCAAAACTTTCAGTGTCAGTTGATGAGAACCTTATTATTTGGTACCCTGAATAGAGCTAGGTCTTTTTCTATTGATCTGTTTAATACTAAAGGCTTAGGATTGATATTCTGAATCATTTGCTATAACTATGGGACCAATGCAAGACGGTAGTGAACAAAAACTGTAATTTCTCATGGCAATGGTCCCTACCTGCCAGGTTTTCATGCTCAATTGACCATGAAACTCGCAAAAAGACGTTTAAGTGAAAAGAATTAGCATTACTGGAAAGTACTTAAGGAGAGGATGGTGGATGATGACACTTATTTGAGTTTGAAGAGCTTCGATAATTTTGTGCTTCGAGTGAAATAGATGCTATAATCTTTGAGATCATGCATTTGCTTAAATCTTCATTTCCTCTTGGCCAATTTCTGCAAAAACTAACCTTTGTGTAGAAAAAATTGGAAGAAATGAGGAGAAAAGACAATAAAATAACCATTCATAATTCCTCCCTTCCTTCTCTCCAAAGAGTGAATTATGTGTGTGTGTGTGCATGCGTGCGCGCACTTTCTTCTTCTTCTTCTCTTCTTCTTCTTCTTCTTCTTCTTCTTCTTTATTTATGTTTTTTTCATTTTCTTTAACGTATCATAACTGTATATATCTTTATTTTGTTTACAGATACTAAGCTTTGCTGGCTATGCCCTGGCAACTTTTATGTTCTATACATTGGTTCCTTTTGTTCTAAAGGTCAGTTGCGCTGTCAATTAACAGTTACTGATAAATTGCTTCCATATAGATGAAATTCATGTACGTTTCAGCAGATTTAACTCTACAATGCAAATCACTCCAGTAAGAAAGACTAGTTGAAGTTTTTCTGTGAACGTTTTTCTCTGACTGAAAGCATAGTTTGAATAAGTTCCTTGGGTGTTTTGGTATATCATGCTCCCAAAATCACATTAGATTCTGAGCTTTCAAAGCTTGAACCTTGAACCTTGAAGCTTTTCCAACCCCATTTTTGTTTGTTGGAGGACCATATTACGAATCTACTGACTAGTGCAATTCCCATTAGTAGGATTCTTTTTCATCGTAGAATGCAAATAATTAAATTATTCATAGTGAAGCTGTTTCATTGGAAGTTTATCTACTATCTCTAATTGGATTATAATTTGAAAACAGATGAGTGGAGCCACAATGTTCAACCTCTCTATTCTCACATCTGACATGTGGGCCGTTGTCATTCGTATCTTTTTCTATCACCAGCAGGTTCTCTTCTATTATTAGCTAGAACTTTACTGCTCTGAGTCTGATTCAGTAGTATATGTAGTTGTACAACAGTTATAAGCTTCCATAACAAATCTGATCTGATATAATCTCCATTTGCAGGTTGACTGGTTGTACTATCTATCATTTGCAATTGTCGTTGTTGGACTCGTTATATATTCAAAAATGTACATGTTCTAGCCCTTGTCTTGCAGAGTACATCCCTGCATGTGTTGAAATTTGCATTTGTCTTTTAGAACAATTAACTTGTATCCAGTAAAGATTTTCACAAGTTCCTTTATGCAGAAACTAACATTTAGCCTGTTTTTGGCTCTATTTGATAGTGAGAAAGAAGGTGTTCCTGTTCCAGCTTTTGAGGATGGAAATCTAAATGTACAATACCAAGCAATTACTGAAGAAGAAAGTGCAGAATCTAGAAATGGAACTGTAGCCTCGTAAAATGCAAAAAATTCGTGGTAGCATGGGTTCTTTTTTAGCTTCACATACGGAGGTAGAATTTGAACTTTCACAATTTCATGTTTTTAGTAGATGTCGAAATTTGCTTGACCTTTTAATGTAAAAAAGGCTTGAATCTTCATTTTGAAATCTGATACTGGTTCTGTACGTGTTCTCTCCCTCTCTCTCTCATTGTTTCATGTCCATTTAATGTTCCAAGTATGTTGCTACTGGTTTACAGCACCTTCTTACAACTAAAATTTTGTATTTCTGAACTTAACAGTAACGATACTGTTGGCTTTTTTGGCTTTTGAAGGTTATTTTTGTAATTGTGAGCGTGCCAATGGATCAATCAGTCCTTGCAGAATGTTAATTGCCAACCAATTATCAGACGATTGTGTTTTAGTTATTTCAGTCTTAATAAAGAGGACTTTTACTGGTGGCTTTGTTTAGGAGAATTAAGCAAATAATGATTCAATGAAGAACAATTGCAGTATTTCATTAAGTAAAACGAAAAACTTACAATGATCCAATTCAGCCTCGTAGAGATTTACAGCAACAATCTACTTGAAACTACTCCTATGAACGAAATGCAGTAGGAATTTTAAATACAGAAATGTAAAGAACAGGAAATGTAAAAACTGGAAAGGAAATAAAGTTGATAAAACTGGTTTTTTGGATCTGAGTCTGGGGGTTTTTCTGGGGCTTTCTCTGCTATTTATACTTCTCAAGGATAACCATCGAACTGCACTTCTAATCGTCAAACTGCTCCTCCATGATCTCTGATCATGTTGTCTTATAGTTAGCTCCACTATGCCAATACCTGCAGTTAGGCTTCCCTCCTGATTTTGAATTTAAATGTGAGTAACCGTTGAAGCCACATCACTTTGTATCTGTTTGCTGATTCAGTATTACGCAGATCTTGTGAAAACTAATACTAACTGCCACGTGTACGATCACGATCGAAGATTTGAATTGTCTTCCTGAATTGCCCTTATCTTGCCATGTGTTGAACTGTGATTGGCTTATACAAAATATATAGCCAACATTACCCCATGCACTAATATAACCAATACTTGGTGATATTAGTGGATCAAGGTATTTTATCCACGTCTTAGAACGTGCATGGGCTTTTGCATTTCTCAAAAATGCAACTGTCATTTATCATTTGCATTAAATTCTTGTCTAACCCTTGAACACTCACACTATCTCAGTATTCGAAAAGACTGATACATCTTTTATGGCCAAGCAAATCTTCTCTTACATTGATCATGCATATGAAGAGTTATTTGATGACACTGTTCGTCCTCAAAAGAACCTTCATGCATTGATTAGCCATCTTTATCTACCTCCATTTATACAAGTTATGGAAGCTTTCGCAAATCACCGTCCTTCGAACCAAGAACCTACTACTTATGATTCTCTAGAACACAAATTTGCAATCATGGATATCAGAAGTTCTTCTTCTGGAACAAAACTATCCGCGTGGGACGAAGCTACTGCTGCTTCTTCTTCTTCTACCGCTTCTGGCTGGGGAACTTGGTCCACTACTGCTCAACCTCAGACAAGAGAACGCATTCATCATTGTTTCCCTGAATTCGATGACCCTCTTGACATTCCTCATTCCAAACGCAGTTCAGTAGTATATTCATATGTTTCTATTAATCGTAGCCGCAGTCTTGAAGACAATCTGCTTACATCATGGTACACTTCTACCTTGCCATCTCGGATGGTTCGAAGTGTCCCACATCCCGTTGAAACTCTAGGGATCAGCCCTACGCTTTTAGCCAAAAAGGCAAAACTTTACCCCTCTAATTGGCTAGAATGTGTGACCAGGCCTGAATTTTTGGACTCACCCAGGGAACCTCCGACTGCTCCTCCTCTCCCTTCTAACCCAGATTGGATTAATGAGTTGAAGCTCACTCTCTCTGAAGGCCAATCCTTTCCCCCTTACAGAGTCCCAGTGCCTCCAACTCCCTATCAGCAATTCAGGGCTCAGATATTGCTTGCTGCATTCTCTCATTTATCCTTCGAAATGATATTCCCCACCAAAACTTTCTATGGGCTTGTGACATTATGTCTCGAACCATCTCCTTAACCCTGTGGCCCAAATGGAGCTCTATACCTTTTTAGACCAACTTCCCCTTCTACTTAACTGGCACTTCCATGCTTCCATTACCAGTGAAGTTCTGGATGAAGCCAATTCTGCTCAAATCCAGGTTCAGTATGAGACATAGAACCTTCTTGATGAGTGTGAATCCTTTAAAAATCAGGATTCTGAGTATGGGGAGGATGCTATTATGAATAAAGTGCATGAAGAGGGGGAAATGGACGCCACAGATAAAGCCTTACAGCAAATAGAATTCGAAGTGAAAGCCCAACAACTCACTTCTCAATTAAGGGCTTACCAATTAGACAAAAGATAGAAGATAGAGTAGGAAAAGAATTTTCGTTTATTGAATTTTGCTGGACTAAATTTCATGACCTTGTAACTCTGTCCATTCCGTATTTCTACGAAATCGAGAATGTAATCAAATGAACTCTAGTATCAATAGCATTTATCAATAAAACTGAGCTTTCCGAATTTCATTTGTTAAATTCTGATTTAGCACTCAAATTATGAACTACGTGGTTGATGTGTTTTAACTCCACTTTGACTCAAACTCTTCTAAAGTGTGAAGTCTTTTCTTTTGAGAAAGCAATTTTTACCTTTCCCACCGACCCTAGGGCTAACATAATTCTTCACCCAACGGTTTCGAATTAACCAACCTTACCCTTTGAAACTTTATTAATCATTCAATTTCCCAACATATGGTTAATATAATCAAATGATTTCGAATCAATTAATTTTTTTGAACAAAAGTCTATATTTTCCAAAATATGAAAACCTCTGCTAAGTACTGCACTGTTTTATTTGGAAGGAGTAATTTCTTCTATATACTATCAAACCAGCTATTGGTTTCAAAACTTGGAACAAACAATTTCCAGCCATGAGGTATTTCAAACTTTTGCTTCGAAGGATACTACTCTCATTAAGAAACCTAAAACAGGTCTTTAATCCCTTTGAAGTAAACAAATACTTGAGCATTCTTACATTCTTAGGTGTGGAATGTGCTTCGAAGCCGGCTTCCCAGTTTCGAAGCTGTTGTTATTTGACTTTGGCGCCAAAATCTGGTTTCGAAGCCAAATATTTTATTTCGAAGCTGACATCAGCATCTGAGATGTGTTTCCCTCCAAAAATATCAATATTGAAGGAAACTCTTCGTATCTGTACTTTTAGTACTTCTTTACGAATTACAGGATATATTTTCCAGACAAAAAGGTTTTAGAACCCTTTTATTTCGTGCTCTGAATTCACTCATTTGCTCAATACACAAATCCTTCCCCTCTATTAACCCTCTCTTCCTTGCTGCTTGCCACCAATGGATTCTTCTTCTCTGAAAGTACCAACTGGCGATCGTATAAGTCTAACAATGGCTTTGAAGAGATGTATTGAGGAAGAGATCGCCAAATTTACAGCTGATGGGTCAAGTGCCATAGACGGATGCCTCTTTGTTTCTCGCCATAGCGATAAACAAGAATATGTCCTAGGTCCCATCTTTCGAGAAGCTCCCACTCAATTTAGCTTTATATCCTCGTTTGGAGGACCACTTTTCTCTCTGAAGGGGGCTCGACTGAGGAAATTGGAGAATGAAACGACCTCACCATTGCTGGCCGACATTGAGGCTGAGTGGAGGAATGGTATGACAGAGTTGTGCTGCAAGAGAATGTGACCTGCAAGAGCTTGTATTCTCGACGCCCTTCGTCTTTCCAGGTTTATCATTCTTGAAGACCCTTTTTTGATTCCTGTTGCTCTTTGCTTTTGGAACATGGCTTTTAATTTTTTTTTAGTTTCGGTGTGGCATGATGGCCCCCACCGTTCTTGATATCTGCCATCTCTTAGGGCTTTCACCACTTGGTACTCCTTTTACACCCAGCTACCTAGACCTTTCTGTTAAGTTTTCCCTTCCACCCTTAAATTCCTCCTACAGTGATTTTGTAAAGGCTGAAAATAAAAGGGAAGGCCCCATGAGAGATCGAGAACTCTTTTCCTTTATTCTATATTGGTTGTGTAAATTTCTCTTTTGTACATCATCTCAGCGGATCATGCCTGAGTTCGCCCCACTTGCGAAGGCCCTTGTTTTGAAGAAACGAATAGCCTTGGCCCTTTACCTTTTAGGCCATGTCTATAGAGCTTGCTCCCAATTTTGTGAAAGACCTCTCGACATCAATCAGGGAGGCCCCCTCTAGGTGCTTCAACTCTGGCTCTATGCATACTTTACTGACTTGCATCCTAAGTGCTTGAAGTTTTTAGTTCAACACCCTAGTACTTACGGAGAAAAGTATGCTAGAGTCGCTCTTTATCCTGTTTCCTTTGCCCACTACCTCACCTTTTTTCATCAACTTCCTATTTCCCCAGCTGCCACCTTCTTTTGCCCCTTTGATGCCAACAAAGGACCAACTTGGCTGCAAACATTCTTGGCTGATAAAGAGTGTTCTATCCCATCACACAAAGATATGTGGGCTTCCATTCTGTTGCCGAGGGAACTGTTCATTGGTACTTTAAACCCTCGAGCCTACAAGTGCATATCTGAGGTATATTGCCCTTCTGAGTTTGCCAGACAATTTGGGCTTACTCAAGGAATTCTCATTCCACTCTGCAGTCTCTCGAATGTCCATCTCACAGCCAGAGATCTAAGAGTACCCAAAATCAAACTAGAGGAGGCAACATTTAAGCTGTTGAAAGACTTGAGTGAGTTCAAATTTACAGCCTTCATCCCCTCTGGTTTAGCTTTAAAGAGATTTCAAAATTGGTGGACAGCCAATATGGAAGTGCATCTAGCCATACATCCTCATGATTTACTGATAGGACTAGGTATGCCTTTTAAGGCTAAACCAACAACAGCCGGGAACATTCTCTCTCTTTCCACAGCTGTCAAGACTATTCCTGCAGCCTCACCCCCTCCTGCTAGAGTTACCAGAGCTGCTTCAAAAAGAGGTATGTATTTTCAGGTTTCTTTTCTTTTAGACTTTTCTGTCTGTTTCCTTTACATTCATACCTCTTGGTGTAGGGTTTCCACAAGAAGAATCTCCTAAGAGAGCTGAAGCTCTAGTTACTCTCAAAGACAAACATCAGCAGAAAAAGAAAAGGAAGCTAATACTCACTCCTGAAGAATTTGAATCTCAGATTAAAGAGAGAGAGATTGAGAAAGAGCATGAAATACCATTACAGAGAAAAAAGAGAAAGAAGATAGTCTCTCCTTTTGATTTGGTCGAAGACCCCACTCATGAGGCAGTTGCCAAAGCAGTAGAAGATGAGCTCACTCCTGAAGAATCTGAATCCCAAATTGAAGAGAGAGAGAGAGATTGAGAAAGAGCAGGAAATACCATCATAGAGAAAAAAGAGAAACAAGATGACTGTCTCTTCTTCTGATTTGGTCAAAGACCCTACTCATGAAGCAGTTGCCAAAGCAGTAGAGGAGGAACATTCCAAAGAAATAATTATTTTTCAAAGAGCTGAGAAAAGGCGACAGCAACAATTACTAAGGGATGAAGCAGCTGCCACTGATGTAACCCAAAGGGAAGCAATGAGAAGGCAACACACTGCCGAGCATTATTCCCTCCGAAATTCTCCCGTCATTGCCACCACCTCTGTGACCAGTAATTTTCTTTCATGTCTCCACTTTCTTTTCCCAAATTGTTGATATTGAGACTTAACATTGTTTTGTACCTTTTCCTTTGCAGTGACAACTACTAAGCCTATTCTCCCAATAAGGACTCCTTCAGTTTTGGTTGAAATTGATCAATCGCAAAATGTGAAGTCTATTTAGATAATACTCCCACTTTCTAGGCCTATATTCTCCGTACCCTCCTTGTGGCCAAGTATCCCTGCTCCTCTTTCTTTTGATTTAACTCCATACCTCCCTCATTTGTCATTCGATTTTACTCAATTTGATTCTCTTTTGAGCTTTATTTCTCCTCTCTCTCCTAAGGAAATTCCAGCTGCTACTTCATCTTTGATGATAGCTGATTCCTATAGAGAAGGTACTGGTAGCTCTCCAATCCATCATCCATTATCTTTGCCTAGCTCCAGTCCTTCTTCTCTTGACCAACTGGTAGCCAAAACTATAAGACTGCTAAGGATACTCCACATTCTTCTCTATTCCTATGCAGTCATTTCTTCCTTCTACCAGGCTCTTTCTGCTTCCCGCACCTCCATGTCAATGGATGAGGTGGATATCTTTGAGGCTAGACTTACTAGTCTTTTTGACATACCTTCCACCTCTCCAATGACTAGCAATGAGACTGAGTCATTAGTTCTAGCTGATTCTCTGCTAGAAATTTTTGAGAGCTCTTCCTCCAGTGGTAAGACTTCCTTGCCTTCGATAGACTTGGACAGTAGTCTGGAACTGCTGGCATCTTTTTCAAGGATTCCTTTCGAAGCCTTACAGAGGCCCATAATCAAAAATGGCTTCCTCCAATGTTGCAAGATTACTGAGCAATCCGGCATAGCTGTCTCCAGTTATTTGTCTCAGGCAGCAGCCACCATTGATTTCTACATCAACATTTGTCATGTTGCTAAGGTTGCAGAGGAGAAATTGGTGAGGGATCAGAGTTTTGTTTCCAAAGTACATACTGAGGTGTCAGAATTGAAAGAACAACATTTCTCTGTCTCCCAATTTCAAGCTCAACTGTTGGAAAAGAAGGCTCAAATTGAGGAAGAATTATCAGCAGTTAACCAAGCTTTGAACCGGACTACTACCAAGCTGCAAATCACTAATCAAGAGCTGGCTGATCGAAACCAAGAAATGACCATAGCCATTCAATTGTTTTCATCCCTCAAGAATAGAGCATTTATTGTAAAAGAACAATTTAAACACTGTACTGACTTTTGGGCCAATCTATGACTACATGTATTTGACTCTTTATGAAATAAATTCTTCTTTATCATTGAAGTGTTCTCATGTTCTTTTATTTAGCACTTATTCTATTCCTTGTGTTTCCCACACGGTTAGATAATAAGGCTTCAAATATCTGCCATTAATCTTTTTGGGATATACATATCCATTCAAATTTCTCAAATGGTATGCTCCAAAAGGCAGGACTCTATGAACTTGATATGGTCCTTCCCAGTTAGGTGACCATTTACCAAACTTATGGCTTTTAATCCTTATTGGGAGTATTGTCTTCCATACCAAATCACCTTCATCAAAGCCAATGTGTTTGACTTTTTTATTATAGTTTTTGGCTGCTTTCTTCTTTTGGAAAAGAATGCTATTTAATGCCAAAATTTTAGCTTCATCTATACTTTCTAACTCTAAGCACATACTTTGATGGTATTGCTCAAGATCTAACTGGTCTTGGCATCTCACCCTCAAGGACTTAACATTAATTTCCACAGGTAGCACTGCATCATGCCCATATACTAGTGCATAAGGAGTGATTCCTGTACTTGACCTTGGAGAAGTTCTATAAGCCCACAATACATCCAACAATAAGTTATGCCAATCCCTAGGATTGTCTTCCACAACTTTATGTATTCCTTTTTTCAAAGACTTATTGGATGATTCAGCTTGACCATTGGCTTGTGCATAATAGGGGTGGAATTAATAAGGCTAATTCCAAACTCTGCCACAAAAGACTTTATCATTTTCCCATCAAATACAGTCTCATTATCAACAGTTATAGTCTGTGGGATACCAAATCTATGGATTAAATCCTTAATGAATCCAATAACTTCAGTCTGGTCTACAGCCTTGTATGGCTTAGCTTCAACCCACTTAGTGAAGTAATCAGTGACCACTAAGATGAAACAATGATGCTTCGAAGAGGGTGGGTGTATTTTCCCCATCATATCCATGGCCCATCCTCTAAATGGCTAAGGCTTCACAACTGCATACAGGTCAGTTATAGATACGTGCCTTATTGTGCCATGCTTTTGGCATGCCTGGCAACCTCTTGCATATTCTATGCAGCCTTTAAGGATAGTTGGCCAATAATAGGAATGCCTTCGAAGCAGCCATCTCATCTTCACACCAAGCTGATGAGTACCACAGATGCCTTCATAAACCTCAGCCATAGCTGTCAATGCTTCCTTCGGGTCTAAACATTCCAACAATAATCCATCTCCCCTCCTTTTGTAGAGAGCATTACCATACATTATGTATTGCATAGACTGCAATTTAATTTTTCTGCTGGCTTTTGAAGATGGGCCAGCCAAATACTGCATTATTGGATGCCTCCAATCTTATTCTTGTAAGTCATTATGATTGACTTCTAGGACCACATTCTTTTTATTCAAGGGTGGTATTACTTTCCGATATGTTGTTTGGCTTATATCCCTTCGAGTATTATCCCTTCTTTTGAAATTCGAAACTTGCTGAGCTACATCATTAGCTTTATTATTCAAGAATCTTGGGACATGAGTTACATTTGCTATTTGAAATTGAGAAAGCAGATGTAATGCAACAACATAGTATGGCAACATGCTTATACTTTTACATTTGAAAATCTCTTTCACCTGGTTAACTACCAATTGAGAATCTCCAAATATGTCAACTGTATGAGCTTGTAATCCAATAATTATTTCCAATCCCATTATTAAGGCTTCATATTTAGCTTGATTATTGGAACAAGTAATTTCATCGACTCTGAAACCATGCGTGGTTTCTACTCCTTGTGGTGACTTAATTACTATACCAATTCCAGTTAAACCATTGGCTTTTGATCCATCGAACCATATTTGCCATGGTTCAACACTAGCCATACCAAGTTTCACTATCTCTTGGCTTTCTATTTGACATGGATGGTCTGCCAAAAAATTAGCTAAAACTTGTTCTTTTATTACCTTTTGAGGGACATATTCTAGATGAAATTTTGATAAAGCTAGTATCCATTTACCAATTTTTCCCCTCGACATAGGTCTAGATAACATATATTTAACCAAATCTGTGGATGCAATTACCAAGACAGTTGTAGGCAAAAGATAGTATCTTAATTTCATTGCAGCAAAATATAATGCAAGGCATAGCTTTTTTACAGCTGAGTATTTACATTCATAAAAATTTAGAAACCTACTAAGGTAATAAATAGCTTGCTCCTTGCCTTCTTCATTGTCTTGGGCTAAGAAAGCTCCCAATGAATCCTCTGCTGCAGCTATGTACAACTTCAAGGGCTTATTACCCTTTGGTGGCATCAGCACTGGAGGGTTGGCCAAATAGGCTTTGATTCCTTCGAAAGCAGTTTGATGCTCTGCTGTTCACACAAACTCCTCTTCATCTTTAACCTTAACAAGGAAGAAAATACTTTAGTTTTCCCTGCAGTATTAAAAATGAATCTTCAAAGAAAATTAACTTGTCCAAGGAACTTTTGTAATTCTTTCTTACTTGGTGGAGGTCTGACTTCAATGATGGCTGTGGCTTTATTCTGGTCAATCTGTATTCCTTTCTTGTGTACTACATAGCCTAAAAAGTTTCCAAATGATATGCCAAAAGCATACTTAAGAGGATTGAGTTTCAACTTAAACTTTCTCATTCTTTCAAAAGCTGCCTCTAAGTGAAACAAATGTTCCTCCATGGATTGAGATTTCACTATAATGTCATTAATATAACACTCTAAATACCCTCTAATGAGGTCATGAAAAATAGTGTTCATAACTCTCTGATATGTAGCCCCAGCATTCTTCAGGCCAAATGGCATTTTAACCTATTCGAATGTGCCAATATTCCCAGGACATCTGAATGCTGTCTTATGGACATCCTCCTCTGTAATGCAGATTTGGTTATAACTAGAGTGCCCATCCATCATTGATAAAATTTGATGCCCTGCTGAACTATCTACCAACAAATCTACTATAGGCATAGGATACTCATCTTTTGGAGTTGCTAGATTCAAGTTTCTGAAATCGATGCATACCTTCATTTTACCATTCTTCTTAACCACAGGCACAATATTAGATAGCCATTCAACGTACTTGGCTGTCCTAATAAAGCCTGCCATGAGGAGTCTAAGAATTTCCTCCTTAACTTTCTAAATCACTTCTGGACTCATTCTTCTTGGTTTTTGCTTGAATGGCTTGAAATTAGGCCTCATAGGGAGCCTATGTTCCACTAATGATCTATCCAATCCTGGTAGTTCATTATAAGACCATGCAAAACAATCATTGTATCTCTTTAAGACCACCAACAACTAGTCCTTGTCAAGAGCATTCAAACAAGCACTTACATAGGTGGGCTGCTGTATGGAATCTTCCCCTAAGTCCACTTCTTCCAAGGGGTCTTGTATCTGAGAACTTACTGATGCTCCTTCTTTGATTCCTTCTGACTTCGAAGCAATCTCCTTGCTTTGTTTTGCTCTTAGCTTCTTTGATTCAACATCTTTACCCTCCTCCTCATAGACAAAGTCTGTCCACAAGGCTTTTTCCTCCTGTATCTCCTAGACTTTTGTTTCAATGTCCAAAGCACAATATTTATCTAAGGCCAAAAATCTGACCTGTTACTGTTCCTTCTTACAACCAATCATCATGGTTTCTTTCTCTTGCTCTTGCATTTTCTGGACTATTGATTTTACACCCAATACTGAGAACTTAATTAGAACCAAAGACTTGGCTTCTTGGGTTTCATCTCCTTGCCTACAACCAGGCATCATTGTCATCCTTAACGACAAACTCTTCATCAGCACTCTCCTGGACCAAGTGCTTTAAATGTACAAATTCCTCATCAGCCGTCACTTCGGCTGATCCATCAGGTTTTTTCAATATACTGAGTGGTGCCACTCCTTCAGTGTATAGTTTAGCCTCTGCGAAATCTGCACAAGCTATGAAGGGTTGATGATCTGTATTGATCTCCTCCGTCTCTCCATTGCACAAGGCCATCATGATTTTCTGACGTAAAGAGGAAGGCACACATTTGTTGGTGTGAATCCAATCTCTTCCAAGTAAAGCATTATACTTAGCATTGCTGTCGATAACGAAGAATGCTGTCATGCAGTCCCTGGTTCCCATACTCAGGTTGATGGGCAAAATACCTTGGGCCATCTGTTTATCTCCAGCGAAACCAGCAATGGCTGTATTAGTTGGGATTAGTCTGGGGTTCTTCTTTCCTAGTTTCTTCAACGAAGATTTTGGAAGCAGGTTTACTGTTGCCCCATTATCTACCAGCACCCGATTCATCTGTATTCCATCGAAGAAGGCCTTGATATACAAGGGTTTGACATGCTGTGTCATGGACGTCGTGGGATACTCAAAAGGGTATGAGAGGTTAATACTTACCTCTTTTTCACTCTCGTCTTCAGTTTCTATTGGTGTGGCTACTTCGGATTCGTCTTACACCATACTTACTTGTGAGTCTTCACTGGAGACTGGAATTGAGTCAATCTCCTAACCTCGGTTTTCATCTTCAGCTTGAAATTCCTGTGGTAATATAAGCACCATATTCACTGACACTGGAGGGAACGAGCCAAATTGGACGACCGGTTGTACCTGCTTTCCCTCTTGGTCAACTTGTTCAATTACTTCAGAAGCGTCCTCCATGCTGCATTCTGGCACTTCTTTATTAGTAACTTCCTTCGAATGGTCTGTTTCTGTTGGTTTTTCGACCAAAAATGTCTGTTCAGACATGAACACTTTAAACATTTCTTCCTCAACCATCCCCTTCCTTTGGCCTGGGACGACTTCATCTTCTATCTCACTATCACTTTCCATCAAAGCTTTTTCTAATCCTATCAAGCTGGATCTTTTCCTGGCCTTTAGTTCGGAATGAACTTTGGCCAACTGTTCCCTACTACAACTCTTTTTGTCTGGAAGAGTCGATTTTAGATTATGGTCTAACTTTGAATTTTCTTCTCCCTCTGCCTGGCTCTTTAGCTGAACCAATGAAGAACTTTCTCCACCTTCTTTCAGATCCTTCTGGTACTGAGTGTACCTTCATTGGATCTTCCTTCTTTGGGACCTAGAAATCACTGGGACCATATTTGGTTCTTTTATTTTCGGGTGCTTAAGCAATACTCAATTGTTTGGAGCCACCAAAGAAGGTTTGACCATCTTACCTTGGTTTCCAATAACATTTCTTTGGGTAGACATCTCCCTAGGTTTGTTCTACATGACAAACCAATCTGGAACTCCAGGTACCCACGAACCTACTAACCCAGTTGTTGAACTATTTCTTTCTTCCTTCGAAGCCATCTTCGAAGCTGGCTGTGAAGGCTACTGCTTGGCCTTAACTCCCTGTTTTGGGCCTACTTCAGGCCTTTGATGAAGGTGGCCACTTTCCGTCCTGTGTGAGGCTGGTCTAGGAGGCCAATCTCTAGCTTTGATCCCATAAACTGAACCCTTCTCCGGTCTCCTTTCAGGATGACTGCTCTCTATTCTATAATAATTAGGTGGTCTGAACTCATATAAAGGTCTCTTGTCTTTAGAATGCATTCTAGCGGCTGTTGGCTCAGCCATTAATGGCTGCTGCCTAATACTAGTTGGATATGGCCTTTTGTTATAAGCACCGGTTAGTTTATGACGCCTCTACACATCCTTGTAATATTGTTTCCCATCAATTGGAAATCCTTTCAACCACTTGTAGCTCAGCCTGCATCTGGGATACATTCTTTGCAAGACAACTGCTTCTAAAGAATCGTCATCCAGTGCTTCTTCATCAGAGTCTTCCCTCTGGTCTGAGAAACCTTGTCCAATAGCTGGTAGATTTCTAGTGTCTTTCTTGACAGTTGTCTAGCTGGCAACATGCATTTGCACATTGACTTCTTCCAATTCTTTCAAGGACAAGTTCTGGAAGTCTGGCATAATAACATTGGCTGCCACCTCTCCAATTTTTGGGAATGGATTTGTATCAATCCCCATGGCCTTTTCTGCTTTAGCTGGGAATTTTAAACTCTCATTTCGAATATGCTCTTGGATCCTATCTCGAAAAACAATGCAGTTTTTAGTTGAGTAAGACCAAGAATTATGCCATTTACAATACACTTTTCCTTTAAGTTCCTCTGGAGACGCAATTTTGACTCCTTTTGGTAACTTTAGGAAATTTGCAGCAAGCAAACGATCAAAAATGTCATCTGCCATTGTTAAGTCAAAAGAGTATTTCCTATGAAGGTCTTTCTTTTTAAACTGCTGATCAATTATTGTATCTTTATGAATTAATGTCTCACAGATCACAGGTTCTTTCCTTACAATCTCTGCTGCATTAATCTCATAATTAGGATCTCTATAATACGTCTTGTACGATGCATTACTTCGATCTTGTTCTTCTTCTAGTAATGCTTCATACCTAGACACCTTATAGGTTAATTCCACTAAGTCTCTAAACTCAGTTGAGTCAAACTTCTTTCGAAGCCTAAACTCTAGACCATTTTGAGTCAATCTTACAAATTCAGGCTCTAGTAAGATGATCCTACATTTATTTCGTGCTCTTTTAAATTTGGCAATAAACTAAGTAGCCTTCTCATCAGACCTTTGACTCAATCTTGCCAAGTTTGCCATGGAAATCTCTGGCTCTGTTTGGAAGAATTGGGCATGAAATGCCTCTTCCATTTGTTGCCAAGTTTGGATAGAGCCAGGTGTAAGGTTAATATACCATGCAAATGCTCCCCTAGTTGGAGAATTTAGGAATAATTTTAACTTCATATAGTCATTATTGGTAAATTCACCATACTGAACCGCGAACCTAGCAATATGCTCAACCGTTGATTGGTTTCCATTCCCATAAAAAAAGGGCAAAATCTAGTATCTTGAAACCTCTTGGGTATTCATGTACCCTATCTACCCATTCTGGGTACGGTTTCTTGTACACAAGAGTCTGAACCCCCCGAGCCATTGGTCCACACATCTCTCTAACAATGTCAACAATTTGGTCCCTAGTGACCATATTTTGTGCCTGTTGAACCACTACTGGAGGAACAAACACAGGATTTAGTGGACAACCTTGTGCCTGGGGTCCTCTTGGTCCATAGGGTGGTATGTTTGGGACTGGTTGTCCTTGTGGTGCTGGCTGCTGTTGAGGTATGGATGACCTCTTTGAGCCTATCCTATAAAAGGACCTGCGAAAGGTGCTGGAACAGGTGTTGTGTCTCTTCCAGTTGTAGGAAAACCTTCCAACCCCCCAGGTATAAATTCGAATAAAGGGTTAGTGAACCCCCCTCGTGCCAGGTATGGCTTCGAACATAGGATTTGGAACCATCTTTATACCATTTTCTTGTACTGGGCCAGATTCACCAATTTGCATGGCTTCACTGTTAAGTAATGAGGCATTTTGACTTGCTATAGGCCTCGAAATAGGTTCATACCAAGACTGAGGTGATGGTCTTTCATAGTTTTGATTACTAGTTTGACCATTAGAATGTCCATTAATTTGCATAGGCTGTTTATCTCTAGCCAATCTTTGCTGAGGGACATTTGAAATTTCCTCCATGTGTCTTGTATTTGTTGGTTGGTGGGTATTCATTCGATCCAAAAAGGATGTTGCCCACTTTTCCATTGTGTTCATTAACTGCTGTCCCATGGCATCTACTAGGCCATCCCATGGATTCATTGGCTAAATAGATGGAACAGTAGATGGTCCAATTCCTTGGCCTCGTCTAATATTATGAACATGTGGTACTTGTTCCGAAGTGCTGGTATGTTCGACCATAGGTTCTGATAAAATGGGTGCTTCCATAGGATGTGTAATCAAATTATCCTCTGAATTAGGCATTTCTACCTCTCATTCCACGCCTTCTTCCAAGCGTTCATTTTCTCCTTGTCTCATACATCTAGCCATTTCAATTAGTTCCAGGTTATTTTTGTAATTGTGAGCGTGCCAGTAAGGATCAATCAGTCCTTACAGAATGTTAATTGCCAACCAATTATCAGACGATTGTGTTTTAGTTCTTTCAGCCTCAATGAAGAGGACTTTTACTGGTGGCTTTGTTTAGGAGAATTAAGCAAACAATGATTAAATGAAGAACAATTGCAGTATTTCATTAAGTAAAACGAAAGACTTACAATGATCCAATTCAGCCTCGTAGAGGTTTACAGCAACAATCTACTTGAAACTACTCCTATGAATGAAATGCAGTACAGGAATTTTAAAGTACAGAACTGTAAAGAACAGGAAATGTAAAAACTGGAAAGGAAATAAAATTGATAAAACTGATTTTTTGGATCTGAGTCTGGGGGTTTTTCTGGAGCTTTCTCTGCTATTTATACTTTTCAAGGATAACCATCGAACTGCACTTTTAACCGTCGAACTGCTCCTCCATGATCGCTGATCATGTTGCCTTATAGTTAGCTCTACTATGCCAATACCTGTAGTTAGGCTTCCCTCCTGATTTTGAATTTAAATGTGAGTACCCGTTAAAGCCACATCACTTTGCATCTCTTTGCTGATTCAGTATTACGCAGATCTTGTGAAAATTAATACTAACTGCCACGTGTACAATCACGATCGAAGATTTGAATTGTCTTCCTAAATTATCCTTATTTTGTCACGTGTCGAACTGTGATTGATTTATACAAAATATATAACCAACAAATACGGAAACTTATTGAATAGTCCTGGAGTTCCATGTGACATTGCCTAGCAGTCCAAGATGTTTCTTTTCAACTCTCTCTCCCTCTCTCTCTCTCTGAATCTGCTTGTAGTCTGTCATGGAGTTAAACTTCAGCTCCTATATCAAAACTATGACCCAGCCATTTTGAAAAAAAAAAAAAAAATAGGACTTGTTTGACATTGGAGGCAGCTTTCCTCCAATCCACTAATTGGATTGAAGGATTGGCATTGTGGGCCCATTTTGGGCCCATTTCTTTTATCCAAACCATTCAACTTTTAATGCCTTGCAAGTAGATTATGTAAATAAAAATTCAATTTGATTGGATATCAGTAATCACATGTTTATATTATATTAGTTTTATAAAAATAATGAATAACAGGTATAATTTTAAAAATATGCTATATATTATAAAAACAAATGCTGCCTTCTTCTCTTTCTTTCTGTCTCTTTTCATTTACCCGTCTCTTTCCTTGGTCTCTACAAAACCCTAACCACCATTACTGTTGGGAATAAATTCACTTAAAACTTTGATGCCACCTGCTTGAAAAAATATTTTCATATGTTGAAAGCATGTCCAAAATAAATCTGTACGCCCACAATACTTAACCTGATTCGATAAAAATATCTACATCCATAGGCGAGAAAATAAAATTTACTATGAATAACATAGAGTACAAAGGTGAGACCAAATATCAAAAATCCAACACCAATACTCTAGACTCTTGTTAATTGAGCTCACTTTAGACCTATTTTAATAATCTGAACCGTTATCTTGTAAAACTCATCCAGTAGATCATTCATATCAAAAATTAACTTAATCGGACATCTGTAACCACATGATCATGTCACATTTTCCTATGTAAAAAATGAACAGTCAATTTTGAAAATGATGCATACTATTCTGGAAATGGTAGAGTCTATGTTGGTGAACTGTAGAAAAGCTATATCCTAAAATTTCACTCGTTAAATTTTCAAATGTTGATAGCTGTGTACTCATACACTTGGATTGAAAACATTTCATTTCCGTCAGTAAAAAATATCAAAAGTTTATTACTTGTACAGAAATTACATACACATAATGTACAAAACCTCTAATAAAAGGATGGTTTCAAGAAAAAATATAATATTTTAATCGATTCCATTTGTTTTAATATAAAAAATATTTTAATTAAAACAATCATATGCTATCAAAAATAATTCAAAAATTAAAATTTCGATCTGAATGATGGGTTTGATTTTATTTGTATTATTGTTACCTCTAGTTTTATTGTTGTAAATATCATCCTATACAGCAGTCTGTCTCGCAGCTATAAATAAATATATCCATTTGCTGCATCCCTCAGAACTTGCCTCAAATGGAACAAAATTAACTAATCTACATTGGACATATTGTACTACAAGCCAACTTTCAATATTGGTGTCAATTAAGGGTGGGTATCAGTCTGTTGGCCCGCTCAGTTTGTTCATTTCAATTTTATTTTTTTAGATTTGAAAGATTGTTTTAGCCTATAAGGTCAATTTGGATCAATATTTTCGGCCCGATATATTAATGGGCTTATCATTCAAGGTTTGAGATTTATATTTTCAACCTAATCCGATCCGGCCTACTATTAAATTAATTAATTATAATATATTAAAAAATATATTTGTTGTTAGAATCTAAATTTTATCTTTGTTGATTTTATTGAAACTCATATTTGTGGTAATATGTGATTGAATTTATTTAACAAATCCTTCAATTTATACACAAAATCCTTCAATTTATAATGATGTTAGTATATTTATTTAAGAAATATAATATATAATTGAATTTAATTATGAAATATTTTTTTAAAAACGTTAACATATAACCCGATGGATAGACTTGAGATTTATAATTATTTTTTAGACCAGACTTGAACAGAAGTAGAGACTCAATGTTAGGGCCAAACTGGACCGAGTTTGGACAAATACAAAATCTCTTATTATGCAGTGTCTGACCCAACGAATGTCCACTCCTAGTGTCAACCTCATTCAAAAAAAATAAAAATAAATAAATAAAGATAATCAAGGTGTTTGGTTTGAGTTTTCTGGATTAAGTTTTTTGAAAATTAACTTTTTTGGTTTTCGTGTTTTTTTTGTTTTTAGTGAATATTTTTTAAATTTTAAACATTTTTTTTTTACTTTTTTAGATGCACCTTACTTAGATGTATTTAAAAAGTAAAAAATTTGTGAAAAAATATTTTAAAAAATTAATAAATACATAAAAATACAAAAAATATACTGAATTATTGTATTTTTTTTATATTTTTAGTATTTAGTGAATTTTTAAAAGATTTTTTTTACAATTTTTTTACTTTTTAGGTGTATTTATGTTAGGTGTGTCTAAAAAGTAAAAAAATTGCTTAAAATATTAAAAAAATTCAGTAAAAATTAAAAAAACACCGAAAACAAGAACGTAGAATTTTTTGAAAAGTGTTTTTTGAAAAGTGAAAACAAACAAGGTGCTGGCTGTGTAGTACAAAAACAAGACTTATGTACAATTTACAAAAATAAAAATATTATAACAAATCACAAAATATTATTAAGAACATATTATGCTGTTACTCCTTTCAGTTTAAATTTGTTTTCTTATAATTTTAATATAACTAATTTAAATTTTACACTTTTAATTGCATTTCATGAGGTTACTTCATCAATTATGTTTACAATTTTAGGCGTAAAATAACCGCGTGTGACCCGTATAAAATTGTAACAATTTTAGCATAGGATAAAAAAAAGGGTAAACTACCAATAGGTCCTACTTTGGAGATTTATTACCTAATAGGTCCTACTTTGGAGACTTATTACCCATTAAATCTTATTGATAAATTTATTAAGTGATAAAGATAAATTTATCAGTCTTTTATTTTTATGAATAAATTTATAGTGATAAATTTATCAGTCTCTTTGTTTTTATGAATAAATTTTTAGTGATAAATTTATCACTATCTTATTTTTATAGTGTTAAATTTATTAGTTAGGACCTGTAGGTAAATAAGTCTAGTTAATAGGACTAATTGGTAAGTACCCCTAAAAAAAATTCATACATAAATCAACTTTAAAATGACATTTAGACTATACATATATATTATTTTATCCTGTCAACTTTAAAATTGTACAATTGAATTTGTGTAACTATAAAATTGCATCAAATTAATATTCAGAAAGAATGCATTTTTAAAAATTAAAAAAAAAATCAAGGATGTCCAAGTAATGGGGCTATACCACGTAGTACGTCTGACACAGTGGGTGAACCTGGAGGGGCAGGGGCGCATGCTACATCCACTACCCTCGAATATTCTGCGGAACTTGCCATTCATACCAGCCTGGGAGGCCATTTAGTTGGGTCGGGGATAGGAGTGGTGGGACAGAAAGCCCACCCTTATGGGCCCCAAGTGAACTGGGCCACCAAGCTGGCCTTGGTCCCGTTGAATGATGCCTTGACACAGAGCGCTCCTAACCCAACTGCAGTGTGTGGGCCTCCGTATTTTGTTACAGAGCCTTCTGACCCACCTCCCTCTTCCAGAGCCCAGTCAGCTAAAAGTCTGGCCCTATCGACGGAGTCTCTGGGTGTTGATGAGATGGTCTCCACTGTCAGCCCATCTACTGAGGGTCATTCACATGGAGGTATTGAGGTGCACATATCGCAGGCTTTTATGGATCTAACCCTCAAACGGAAGATTTCTGTTGAAGAATTTGTTGAGGTTCGGCCATCTAAGCTGTTGAAGTGTTTGAATTCCAAGGATGAGCCTGTTCCAGAGGACCCTACCGCCTTGCATGGCAAACGAGCGTTAGTTCCTCTCCACGCTAGGAGGCGGAATTCGGGTAAGAAGGTGGGACGCCCACGCAAGCACCAGCTCTTTGAGGTACTGGTGCAGGGAGGGGTTGAGAAGGCGACTAGGTTGGGGGATGAATTGGCAGACTGTTCTCAAGTGGTGAGCACTTTTCCTACCAGTATTGAGCAGAATAATGAAGGGGTTCTGGTGGCTGTCCCGGAACAGCCACACGAGTCATGTTGATCATCAGCTGGAACTGTCAGGAGCTGGGGCGTCCCCTGACAGTCCGGATCCTTCGAGGGTTATGCAAAACCCATCGCCCCAAGGTTGTGTTTTTAATGGAAACTAAAAATAAGGAGGCTAAGCTGGAAAGAATTAGACGTAGTCTTCAGTTTACCAACAAATCTTATGTGGAGCCAGTGGGCTTATCTGGTGGATTGGCTCTTTGGTGGACAGATGAGGTGCACTTGGATGTTCGCTCTCAGACCAATCACCTCCTTCGCTGTGTTATATCCGGTTGGGGTGGTAGAGATTGGTGTGCAGTATTTATCTATGCTCCCACGCAACGGCAAACAAGACAGAATTTATGGCAGAAGTTAGAAGCATTGGCTGCAAGAATTCAATATCCTTGGTTATGTATAGGGGACCTAAATCAAGTAGGCTCGGTGTGGGAGAAACAAGGGGGTAATGAGTGCAACCGATCTTAGATGGCTGCATTTCAAGAAATGATTTCGAATTGCAGATTGATTGACCTTGAGTTCAAGGATAACTCCTATACGTGGTCCAACAATCAGGTGGGTCGGGCTAATGTTCATGAAAGACTTGACCGAGCTCTAGCCGATGTGGTTTGGCGAAATCTCTTTCCATATGCACAGGTTTTCCATGATGTTTGTCTAGGCTCTGATCACTGTCCTCTAATCTTGGACTGCTGTGTTCTCCCAAAACAGGTCCCTCGGTATTTCAAGTTTGAATCTCTCTAGGCAACTAGTGCTGAGTGCGGCCTTACCATCTAACGGGCTTGGGATGACACCCCGATCGGGTCTCTTATGTTTCAGCTTATTCAAAGACTTAAGACTTGTAAGCGGGGCCTTCAACGGTGGAGCAAACAGGAATTTGGAAATAAGAAGACTTATTTAGCGACCTTGAGGCAGCAACTATCCCTAGTGCAGGGCCAACCGCCATCCGCTGATAATATGACCAAGCAATCCCATCTGAAAGTCGAGATTGACTGTGTTTTACTTCGCAAAGAAATGTTCCTTCATCAACGGTCAAGAATCCGATGGTTGAATCTTGGCGATAAGAATTCCGCTTTTTTCCATACCACGGTTACTCAACGGCGACAACGAAATCAACTTGTGAAGTTACAAACGGAAGAGGGACAGTGGCTGACCACATAGGAGAAGATTGATGAACACTTGCTTCATTACTTTTCTAAGTTGTATACAGCCGAGCCTCAAGGTGACATGGCGGCAGCCCTCCAAGTTCTTGACCCCGTCATCTCTCCTGAAGCAAATGAAGCCCTTACCCGAGCTGTCTCTGATTCAGAAATCAAAGCAGCGGTCTTCCAACTTGGTTCTCTTAAGGCTCCAGGCCCGGATAGATTCCCGGGTTTCTTCTATCAAAAATTCTGGAATGTTGTGGGTGAAGGTACGTGCAAAGCGGTGAAGAGTTTTTTCCAGGGGGGCTATTTGCTGAAAGAAATGAACCATACCAATTTGGTCCTCATTCCCAAAGTCTTTGCGCCCGAAAAGCTATCTCAATTCCGACCAATTAGCCTATGCAATTTTAATCTGAAGATTGTGACAAAAATTTTGGCCAACCGACTTAAAACAGTGCTTGGGGCTCTTATCTCTCCTAACCAATCGGCCTTTGTTCCGGGTCGACTTATCCAGGATAACATCTTGGTAGCTCACGAAGCCTTTCATGCTCTCAAAACTCAAAAAGGTAAGTCTAAGACCTTGGCCTTGAAGTTGGATTTTCATAAGGCTTATGACACGGTCGAATGGGATTTTCTTCGTGCAGTCTTGATCAAGCTGGGGTTCTGTCCTCAATGGGTTCAATGGGTTATGGAATGCGTCTCTACTGTCACATTTTCGGTCTTTGCTAATGGTGTTCGACGTGCTAGCTTCAAACCTTCTCGCAGGTTGCGGCAGGGAGACCCGCTCTCCCCTTATCTCTTCTTGTTGGTTATTGATGTGCTCTCTAGATTGATTCAGCAAAGTGTCCACACTGGTAGACTTGTCGGTTTGCGTATTCGAAGGACTTGTCCCATTATCTCGCACTTATTCTTTGCCGATGATGCCTTACTGTTCTTTAAAGCTGAAAGCGGACAATGTGAAGAGGTGTTGCGTATCTTAAAGTTGTATGGGGAGTCTTCCGGTCAGCAGATAAATTTTGCCAAATCCGGTGTTCAATATTCAGCAAATGTGGATGTTCTTACTCAACACCGGCTCGGGATGGTGCTTCAAATAGCCCCGGTTCGTGTGGGGGCAAAGTATTTGGGTCTTCCGTCATATTGGGGCACGTCAAAATCTGTAGCCTTTAACTTCCTAATTGAACGCATGTTGACCAAGCTTCAGGGTTGGAAAGCCTCTCTTCTATCTCAGGGTGGGAAGGAGACCCTCATTAAATCAGTGGCACAAGCTATTCCCACATATGCAATGGCCTGCTTTTTGCTTCCTAATAAGGTGTGTAACAAGCTGGACTCTCTCATCCGTAATTTCTGGTGGAAAGGCAATCCGAAGGAAAGGGACATTCATTGGGCTAGATGGAGCAAACTAACTCTGCCAAAGTGGAAGGGAGGGTTAGGCTTTCGGGATTTCAACACCTTTAATAGAGCTTTACTTGCTCAACAAGGTTGGAGGCTGTTACGCTTTCCCAATTCTTTCTGTGCTCAAGTTTTGAAGGGTATTTACTATCCCCACTCCGACTTCATGCATGCTGCAACAGGTGCTCAAGCCTCATGGGCTTGGTCTAGCCTCCTCATTGGCCGTGAAGTGCTCGCTGATGGCTTGCGATGGCAAGTCTTTAACGGATCTTTGATTCATTTTTGGGATGACAAATGGGTTCCAGGTTTAAAGGACTTCAGAATGCAATCGCGACGGCCGTCAGGGTGTGGGGTTAGTTTGGTTCTAGATGTGATCGAGCCTCGAACCAAATCGTGGGATAAATCGAAATTGGAAGTTCTGGTCTCTTCGGAAAAGGTAGATGCCATCGTTGCAATTCCCATTTCTTTTGAGGACATCAATGACTCCTATATTTGGCATCATGAGGCCAAAGGTGCTTATACAGTTAAGTCTGGTTATGTAGTTCTGGTAAACAAAGGGACCACCCCTTCTCACTCGACTCCGTCCTCCTCCTTCAGCTAGTCTGATAAGGAATGAAAGTTCATTTGGGGGCTGTCCCTCCCTCCCAAGATCAAACATTTTGCATGGAGGATGTGTAACAACTACCTCGCCTCCCGACAAAACCTGCATACCCGTAGGTGTGCTGAAACGAATCTGTGCCAACTTTGTCATGCTGAGGTTGAATCTATCGAACACATTATTGTAGGCTGCTCCTAGACTAAGGCAGTTTGGTTCGGGAGTGGGCTTGGTCTTCGATTTGATCCTTCGCGATATCAGTCACTTTCGATATGGTTTAGAGGGGTCATGGAAAGCTTTGACAACCCCCAACTTTGACAAGAAATTGTTGGTCAGATGCTGTGGCTTTGTTGGCTCATTTGGAAGGCCTGCAACGATTACATATTTAACCATGTTCCAGTGGATCCCTCAGAAGTAATTTTCAAGGCAGCTCGGGATGCTATGGAATTTATGACAGCCCAAGCATTGTTGGTGACTCCTTCCAGTGTTTTAAGGCGGGACAGCGGTGTCTCCCAAGCATGGGTCTCTCCTGCTCAAGGGACTCTAAGAGTTAACTGTGATGTGGCTCTCCATCCTGGTTCAAAAGTAGGTGCGGTGGCTGCTTTGCTGCGTGATGATCACGGGACACTTCTTGACGGGGTTGCAACGAAAGCTCCCATCGCTTCGGTGCTGCAAGGTGAAGTTTTGGCTATTCGTCTGGCTTGCGTTTTGTGTGACACCCTTCATCTCAGTCGAGTGGAGGTCGAAGGGGATAATCAAGGAGCAATCAAGCTGAGTGTTTCTGAGGATGCCCCTCCTTGGGAGTGTGCTGCCATCGTGGCTGATATCAAGGCTCTAGCACACAAGTGTGGTCTCTCTTTCAGATGGTGTCCTCGCAGTGCTAATAGTGCAGCGAACTGGGTTACACGAGCTAGATTAGGCGATTATCTTCCTGTAAATTGGGTGGCATGCCCCCCTCCCCTGTTTGTTTCTAGCTTATCTATGAATGCATCTTAATTGGTTTCGCTGATCAAAAAAATAAATAAAAATTAAGAGATCTAAATATATGATTTTTTCAAAAGAATGTATAAAATTTGTTCATAGTACTATATTTATGTCCAATTTCTTAATCAATATTATCAATTGAATTAAATTGATAAAATATAAAAATATATGAAAAAAAATAAATACAATTAAACCACAAAATTCAAATTAATTTGGGGTTTGCTTTTAATTTTTTTTTTATTTCATCTAAGGTATATTTTTAAAAAATTTTAAATTTTTAGATTTTACTAGATGAGACAAACGGAAAATTAAATTTTTTTAAAAAATGTATAGAAAAAGTTCAAAAAAGACAAAAATAAGCAAAAAATAGCAAACTTTTTTGGCTTATTTTGATTTTTGATTTTTTATTTGAAATTTTTCAAAAAAAAAAATTTTAACTTTTAGATTTTTATCCACATGACGGACTGAAAAAGTAACCGAAAAACAAAGTTGACATATTTTTTTTTTTAAAAAAAGTCACTGAAAAAAAAAAAATTTCAAAAAAAGAGAGGTGGCTTAGTTAGCATTTCCCAAACATCTCACACACAAGAAATAAATTACATGGGCCACTATAGTACAGTTTGGCCTATTTCATTTCTCTTTCTAGAAAGCAAAGAATGGTGGTTATGGTAGTTGCAGTCCTTCACAATGACCAAAGAGTGAACTACCAAACAAGGACACAACAATAATATGTGTCTCCATAACAGACTGTCATGTACATTCATTGGCGAAGACAAAAGCTTCTTCCAATTGGGTTTTTGTGATAATTTTAATTGGGGTTTGAGTGAGAAGCCATGAACATGAACTGGTGGAGAAACAATGAAGCATTGTTGAGAGTGCTGTATGCACTGTTTCTGGGTCAGGTTGTTTCTTTTTTAACGTCACTCATGGGCTTCGCTGCATCTGTTGTTGCAGATCTTGGTAATCTTGCGCTTTCATGTTTTGCTTCTTTGGTTTTATTTCATTTCCATTTATCTCAAATTCCTTTCGTTAGCTTTTTTTAGTTTTCGAACGCTCCAGTTTGAGCAAAGTTTTATTTTGGCACTCATAATTTCAATTTAAAAATTTTAAATCCTATACTTCTAGTTTTGAGTAGAGGTATAAATTTGGCCCGGCATGGCCCATTTTGATTTGGGCCTAGCCTATGTCGGGCCTTGCGGGCACCCGTCAAAATTTTGAGATGGGTCAGTCCACGGGCCAAAAAATCAAACCCAAGCCCAGGGGTATTCGGCCCTTGCACGGGCCGGGCAATGGCCTTGGGCGGGCCTAACCATTTATTTTTGTTTTTTATTTTTTTTTTTCTACCAAAATTTTATTTTTTTCATTAAAAATTACACTAGGCCTTGGGCGGGCCGACGGGCCGGACCCATGGGCTGGGTTGGGCTTCAAAACAATGGCCTAGGCCCTAACCTAAGAGATCGGGCTAGGCTCGGGCCTAGGCCCAAGCGGGCCTAAAAGAGCCGGGCCGATCTCGGGCTACAGGCCATTTTTACACCCCCTAGTTTTGAGATATAATATGATTCCTCCGGCAATAGAGGGACTAAAATGAAATTTCAATAGGATTTCATTTTGGTACATCTAGTTTTGCACGTTGTCTTTTGAGTCAAAAGTGTAAATTTTTAAGTGAGTTAACACATCACATATTTTAATGCTTAAAAGTGTAATTTTTGAACATGGGGAGGGTGTGTTGTGAGTCCGTGGGAGCATTTTCCGAATCTATTTCAATAATTTGAGTCTTTTATATTATATAATTCAACAATGATTCATCCCCCATTTTCCCCCCACCCCCTTTGACCCCCTCTCTCTCTTATTGGTCCCCTTTTCTTTTTCTTTTTCTTTTTTTTCCTGCTCCTCCAATCACCACCCGCCACGTGGCAATGGGGGGTGAGGGGATGACCCCCAAAATGGGGTCCCAAGCATTATTCTATAAAATTTGTCGAGTAGATCATTTATGGAAAAAAAAATCAAGTCAATTAGATATTTATAACCCGTAACAAGACCACATTTATGTAAAAATAAATAAATATATAATTAGCATAATTTTGATAATTTTTTTAAAACAATTAGGGTCTGATCATAGGGCTATGCATGTCTGCTTAACCTTATTTTTTAAATGAATGATATACTTTGGCAAACTCTATAATATGAATGGTTTTAATCATTAAAATATAATCGAGACAAACCTCAATTGTGTTGTGATAGTACCCTCCCTTGTTCATAATTTTTTAAATGAATTTCTATATTTAATTGTTGGCTTTAACGGACTCTACATAGAGTTAGATTGACAGAAGGGAATCAAAGTGCTGCAATTTTATACATTAACAATCAAATTGACACAATTTAAATATTATGGATCAAAATGACACAAATAATATACTTTAAAGACTAAAAATGTAATTAACTCTTTTTTTAAAAATATATATATATATATATATATATTGCTGAGTCTTCCTTGAATATATCAATTTTTTTTTTCTTTTTTTTTTTTTGGTGTGTATGTGTAGATGTAGATGCACCGCTTACTCTGTCATTCTTCTCTTACTTGGCTTTGGCTTTGGTGTATGGAAGCATCTTGTTGTACCGGGGCCGTAAACTAATGGTAAAATTGTCTTTCTTCTCATCATTTATTGGTTCATAATAGGTGTATAATATTTTTGTTGGGTATTTTGATGTACAAACCTCAATGTAGGTATTTATTCATGTATCTCACTTTTTCTGAAATTTACGGTTACTTATAATTCACAAAGTAATAATATTACTAAGTCCTAGTTAATAAATTTGTTTGTTAACTCAAATCTGTTTGGTGGGTTTTGCAGATTCCTTGGTATTGGTATGTACTATTAGGCTTTATTGATGTCCAAGGCAATTATCTTGGTAAGTAATATTGCAATTTAACTTGTGAAATTCTTAGAGAAATTGGATGTACAATTTTTTTTTTCCAAAAGGGTCAATGGCAAAAATGTCATTGTGATGGATGAGCTTGGAATTGCTTAAAAATTGATAGTTTGATCTAAAACTATCCAAAAACAAAAACAAAACAAAACAAAACAAAACAAAATCCACTATTTTGACGTGAGATGTTATTTTTGTTTTGAATATCATCTTTTGAGCCTTTAAATTGTGATGTGTGGTATTAGGTTTCTATTAACCAATTTGAAATTCGACTCAAATTTATTACTTTTGAGAAATGTTAGATTTTTTGTTGAGCGGTGTTGCTTGAGTCAAACAATTTGATCGAAACTTTCAAACTTTCAAATATAATAATGTGGCAAACGACTATAACATTCACAGCAATCTCATATTAATTTTATATCTGCGTGCATATAAATTGGACTTATATATGCCATTTTTCTTTATGCGAATATGAAATGTGTTAAATCAATCAGATTACTCTAGTTGATCAGAATTTATCTCTCATATAAAAAGTTATGGCTTCAAATCTTAAGGAGTGAATTTAGTGATCATAAATTTGATTTTCCACTTTAAGATCACCCAAGACTTAAGCCTAATAATTATCTAGTCAAGACAAAGTTCTGAATAGCCTTATGAAATATATATATATAATGTATTGGTTTTTTTGTTTAATTTGTACATTGCCTCTCTTGGATAACATATTTGTGGTTGATGAAATGTGCAGTTAATAAAGCATACCAGTACTCATCAATTACAAGTGTGACATTATTGATGTGTTGGACAATTGCATGGGTCATTATTCTTACTTGGTTCTTCCTCGGCACTCGTTATTCACTTTGGCAGTTCTTCGGCGCAGCTCTTGGTGTGGTCGGCCTTGGTTTAGTCCTCATTTCTGATGCCGGTGTTGGTGGTGGAGGTTACCTTTTCTCTTCTCTCAAATTTACAAATACAAAATCGATGAAAATTAAGTTATAAATAATAAATGGCGTGCCATCATAAAAGTTTTAATTCTACTTTATACTATTTGACCTAAGTTTTATGTAATTGGTTTTGTGATCAATTTTGTGTGTGTAGACTTATTATTGTTTCCGTTCCACTAGAAAAGAAGTAATTGTTTTAAGAAAAGGTCTAAGTAAACAAAAAGTTTCAAATACATAATGCACAAATATGACACATATATTCACAAATGCGAATATTTTTATCTCAGAATTGTACATTTTGTATTTAAAACTTGAGAAAAGATAGGGATCATGAAAAAAATTTCATGAAAATGATCATGAAAGATTTATGACTCTTGGATTACCTTGATTAGTGTGTAGTGCTTTATTTTAAGTGTAATCCAAGGATCATAAATATTTCATGATCATTTTCATGAAAGTTTTTTCATGATACCTAGCATTGCTCTTAAAACTTTTTGTACATATATCACAAATGTTGTTTTAATAGCATGATTGGAAGGGAATAACGAGACTGGGGGGGGGATCATAAAAGTTTTTTCATGATACCTAACATTGCTCTTAAAACTTTTTATACATATATCACAAATGTTGTTTTAATAGCATGATTGGAAGGGAATAACGAGACTTGGGGGGGGGGGGGGGGGGGGGGAATGGGCCCAATTATCCCCTAGTTTGTTGTTTACATGCCCATTTTCTATTGTGGAATAAATCTATCCAAATTTCATATCCCATAAATGTGTATAATTAATAATAAAGTTGAAGCCCCGTGATTAAATTGTTACAATTAGAAGATGAGGAAGCAAAGTATAATTCAAATGCAAGTTGGAGGACAAAAGTATAATATAAAATAAATAAATAAAACAATTTAAAAAAAATTATCTTATGATATTACTTATCTCACTAATTTTGTTTATATTCCCATGATATCGAATGGGTAAACTACCAATAGGTCCTACTTTGGAGACTTATTACCCAATAAGTCCTACTTTGGAGACTTATTACCCATTAAGTCCTATTGATAAATTTATTAAGTGATAAAGATAAATTTATCAGTCTTTTATTTTTATGAATAAATTTATAGTGATAAATTTATCAATCTCTTTGTTTTTATGAATAAATTTTTAGTGATAAATTTATCACTCTCTTATTTTTATAGTGTTAAATTTATTAGTTAGGACCTGTAGGTAAATAAGTCTAGTTAATAGGACTAATTGGTAAGTACCCCATATCGAATCCCTCTAAATTAATATGCCTATTAAACTAGTTCTTAATAGTTATTTAGTGTCATTGGTGGCATCCATGTGGCAATGTCACAAATAGATCATCCTCCTTAATTTTTGCGGGATGTGTCCATAGTATTACCTCAAGTGATCCTGAATAAATTTTGTTTGTCACCAGTATTAATTCCTTCTTGTTTTGACATGTCAAAATTATCATATTTCAGGTGGTTCGAAACCTATTATCGGTGATGTACTCGTCATTGTAGCCACATTTTTCTTTGCAACGGGCAATGTTGGTGAGGTTGGTGAATTTGTTTAATTCTTCTCTGTCGGTGAATTTATTTTAGATGGTTCACCGTTATAATATACTCACATGTTTCGATACTATTACTTAAAATTATTATGCCTTTTCGAAATGCAGGAGTTTTGTGTGAAGAATAAAGATCGAGTTGAATATGTTTCAATGATTGGGCTATTTGGATCACTTATCACTATCTGCGAGATGTATCCTTTTCATTTAGAAAATAATCACTATGTTTGTTTCTAATTTTTTGAATATATTTTTCAGAAAATTTTACTTTTTTATTTTTTATATTTTTTTATTTTTACTGAATTTTTTTAATATTTTTAGTAATTTTTTTAATTTTTAGGCACACATAATATAAATACACTTAAAAAGTATAATTTTCATGAAAAAGTATTTTAAAAATTCACTAAATACTAAAAATATAAAAAAATAATTAAAATTTAGTATATTTCTCATATTTTTGTGTATTTGTTAATTTTTTAAAATATTTTTTTACAAATATTTATTTTTTAGATACATCTAAGTAAGATGTATTTAAAAAAATAAAAAAAATATGTTTAAAATTTTAAAAATATTTACTAAAAATTAAAAAAAATATAAAAAATAAAATATTCTAATTTTTAAAAAATTAAATTCAAAAAACTGAAACGACTGATATTATCAAAACACATGCTCAGGGAGGACTTCTACTTTTCAATGAAAAGTCCTGGGTTTAATTTCTTGAAGCAGCGATTAGGATTTATATCTAATAATTACTCAGTACATGTGAAAAGACTACGGGTGTGTTTGGTTTGTATTTGTACAGTAGTTTTGGAGATAAAAAGTATGAAAACTTATTTGGTTTGTTTTTTTTTAGAAATGGTTTTGAAAAATTATTTTAGGGAGAGAGCTTTAAAAAAAAAATGATTGATTTAATGTGTATGAGAGAGAGAATGATTTTGGAAAGTAGGTAACCAAACAAAATTTTGAGATTTTTTTTGAAAAAATTTGTTTGGTTTAATTACTCTTGAAAATTTATTTGTAAAAGATTTTTCTCAAAATTTTTCTGAAAAACAAACCAAACATGTATTCGCGGTATTAAAGTCAAGCCAGGGCCTTTCTAAAAAAAAAAAAAAAAGTCAAGCCAGTGACCTCTATCATAAATAATAATAGGGCCGAGAAAGGAATCCGTGAAATCCGTAATCCGATCCAGTCCAGTCCAATCCGATAGGTTTGGATTGGTTTTTTGAATCCGTGGTTCGGTTCCGGATTGAAGAATTAAAAATCCGTAGTCCACAGATTGGTTCCGAATTGAACCCCACGGTTCCGGATTGGAACCGATCCGGACCGTATACAAATAGTCTATATTTTTATTATACATCATTTCCCATAGCATCTTCTCTTATTCTATATAAAACCTAAACTCAAACCTAAATTCGTATAATATCTTCTTTTATTACTTTTGTTTGTTAGTTTTTAGTTTTAATTTGTAATGGTCTAAATACTTACGATGAAACCAGTTTTCTTATAGTTGTTTAAATTCTAGAACAGTATGTCGTTATTATAGAAAAGGGCAAATTACAAACATCCCCTCGAAGTTTGGTGAAAATACAGATTCCCCCCTGAGATTTGAGAAATTACAAATTGCTCCCTGAGAGTTAAATTTTCATAACAAATTAGGGAAAATTAGGGGGGAATCTGTATGAAAATAAAAACCTCAGGGGGTAATTTGTTATGGAAATATAAACCTCAGGGGGCGGGATGTAATTTCTCAAACCTCAGGGGGGAATCTGTATTTTCACCAAACCTCGAGGGGGGTGTTTGTAATTTGCCTTATAGAAAAACATGTTGCTATTGTGAAACTAATATGGCGCTATGTTTATGTTTTTAAGAAATTAAAGTGTTAAATATATATTTTTTTGTTATTTAATTATGTGAATCCGTGGTCCTAAACCGATCCAATCTGTGTTTAAATAGATTGGTTCGGATTGGTTCCATGATTTAAACGGATTGGATTGGTTCCAATTTTTTAGAAATCGTAGATAACAGATTGGTCCTGGTTTTACCCCAATCCGGTCCAATCCGGACCATGCTCACCCCTAAATAATAATAACAATTAGTGCGTTTAGTTTTAATTATTTGAAAATTATTTTTTTTTATTTTTTTTATTTTTTTTTATTTTTAGTGAATATTTTTAAAATTTTAAGTATTTTTTGTATATTTTTTTAAATGCACCTTACTTAGATGTATCTAAAAAGTAAAATATTTATAAAAAAATATTTTAAAAAATTAATAAATAAGAATACAAAAAATGTATTGAATTATCGTATTTTTTTTTATATTTTTAATATTTAGTAAAAAAAATTCACAAATATTATACTTTTTAAGTATATTTATGTTAGGTATATCTAAAAATTAAAAAAATTCAATAAAAACACAAAAAATAAAAATTTTCAATTTTCTAAAAAATGTATCCTAAAAATCCAAATCAAACCAAACCAGCTAAATAATAATAGTAAAAAAGTAGGATTAGAGGATTTGCACTGGCTTCTGGAAAAAAAACCTCTGCTCAATGTTTATTTTAGCTTCAAAGACATCAAATTTGGAACATACATATATGTAGTTTATGTTGCTTTTTAACTTGAAGAATAATGTTGCTTCCATTATTTCATTCCATAACTCTCTTAAGAGCTATAGTGGAGAGGACGACTCTGGAATCAGTAAAGTGGTCTGTAGAAATTGTAAGTAATGAATTTTTATAAATTGAATTCAATGAACAATTCAGATTATCAAAACAAAACTCGTGTTGGGTTCACTAGTCCGAACATGATGATCAAGCATAAATTTGAATTTGAGAGAAACTAAATCCCGTATTGAATAATCATGTATATTATCATAACTGTTTTTTTTTTAACAGATATTAGCCTTTGCTGGCTATGCCCTGGCAAGCTTTATGTGCAGTAGTCTGGTTCCTTTTGTTCTAAAGGTCAATTTCTCCATCAATTAATTGACAATTACTGTTACATTGCTTCCATAGGCTACAAACCCATGTAACAAACACTAGTTCAAATTTTCAAAACAAGTTTTTGTTTTTTTTGGATTATGATTTGAAAACAGATGAATGGAGCCACAATGCTCAACCTCTCAATTCTCACAACCAGTATGTGGGCCGTTGTCATTCGCATCTTTTTCTATCACCAACAGGTTCTCTTTCTATTATTAACTAAAACTTTTTCGCTCCGAGTCTGATTCAATGCTATATATACATAATTGTACAGCTGTTATAAGCTTGGAAAACAAATCTGATCTGATATAATCTCCATTTCCAGGTTGATTGGTTGTACTATCTATCATTTGCAATCGTAGTTGTTGGAATCGTTGTGTATTCGACAACGTACGATCCTAGCCCTTTGTCTTGCAATCTATACATATGCCTGCATATGATAGTTCATGTGTACTCAAAATAGGACATGGAAGGCATCTACCATCTGAAAATCTTGACCGAAAACTTGCAAAACTCATCTTGGTTTGGTTTTAAATAACATTTTCCAGTTCTTTTTTTCTTTTTTAGTGATTTACTTTTCATGACTAGAATATTTCTATTTCCTTAAGTGGTCAAGACAACAATTGTGCCAAATTCAGGCTGCAACTTATGAGTTGTGATTCAATTTTGACTCTTTTTGACCCATAAAAATGTTTTAGAGAATTCCAAAACTATCCTTGTGCAGAAACTAATTGTTACTAACCTTGCTTTTGGTTGTGTTTGGCTTTGTTTTAACAGTGAGAAGGATCATGTTCCTGTACCAGCCCTTGAGGATGGAAATCTAAATGGGCAATACCAAGTTCTTAGTGAAGAAGAAATTGCACAATCTACAAATAATACCACAGCCTAGTCAAAATGCCACCAAAAAAAAATTGATGGTTGTATTGCTGGAAGTTTTTAGTGTCCATTCTATTAGTTATATTTAAGTTATAAATGAGACCTTTAAGTTATATTTATCTATTAAAACCTGAATTATGTCTTAGGGATCAAATTCAATTCTAAAACTCTCTCTCTCTCTCTCTCTCTCTCTGTGTGTGGTCAATTTGAATTCTCAATATATTAAAAAAATAATAATAATGAGTATACATAGATAATGAAACAAAATGATTAAATACATCTCAGAATATATAACACTTTTATATTTTAGGAGGACCATGCTAATATGTTACAACATAAAAGAAAGGGTCATGTGTACACACCTATAAATTATGATATTTGTGGTGTTAATTAACACAAATATTATAAAAATTTATAAATAAATTGTGTAGAGTAGTATGACCCATGCTAAGGATACCAAAATTTCACATTTTGGTAGAAAAAATTTTGGACCTTCATTTTTTTTTTAAATCTCCCAAATCCTATATCTAAACAAAGCCTATATCCAAAACGAAATAATTAATACTTTTTAGAAAATTAAAAAATATATATCAGAATTATATTTAGGGAAATTTTTTTTAAGACCCCTAATATTAAAATTTTATAAGGTAAAGAATATGCAATATTTTGATAATAGTTGAGTCCCTCAACATTTTTTTTAAAGAAATTTCGATTCAGAGAAATTTCAAAACGGAGAGAAAATTTGAAAATACAAAAAAATTTAGAGAAATTGAGCAAAATAGAGAAATTTCAATCTAAAAAAGTTTCAAAACACAGAATTTTGTCTATATTTTGAAATTTCTTTTGTTTGATATTTCTCTGCTTCCACCCAAATTACAGAGAAATTAACAGAAAAAATAGCCCCACCCGCCTTCCCTATCAGCATCCATCTCCACCTCTGCAATTCTATACCGTTCACTCTCTCTCTCTCTACGCTTCTAGAGGCTTCATGGTTCGTCTCAGCTCTCTCTCTGCTTCGAGCTCTCTTTAACTTCATGTTAAAAATCAAAGCATTCAATGACTAGACTCATCTTTTGTTCTTGATCAACAGAATTACAATCTTCATTAACGTAGCAGAAGACCATTTCAAGTTTGTGAGTATCAAGTATGGAGAAAGACCTCGAAGATTCGAACCCAATCCAATCTTCCTAGTTCGCACACAGCTAGGTCCATCTCCTTTCGACAATTTGTTCGAAAACGTGCTTTCTCACTTTCCTTCAATCAATTTTCTACCTCGGTAGGCAACAGGCTAATTTAGTAACTTTTTAACTATTTGGCTAAAATATGAGTTAAAAAAAATTAGTATATTGAGAATGATTTTTTGACTTTTTACGAAAAGATGTGCAAAAATAGAGAGAAAAGAGAAATTTTGGCTCCGTTTGGTAGAGCTTTGTAACTATGATTTGAGAATATGAGTTGTATTTTGAGTTTGTGTGTTTTAGAATTATGATTTGAGTGTAGAAAATTTGTTTGGTTATGATTTTTGAATGAAGTGTTGAATTGAGTGTGGAATTGAGTTTTGAATTGAGTGTAGAATTGAGTTTTGAAAGTTTGATTTGACTTGTGAAGTAAGAAAATTTGTTTGGTTATTTTCAAAACTTAATTCAAATTGTTATAACTCATAACAAAACACATTGCTTTCACATTATTGAAAATTTTGATCAACACTCATAACCAAACTCTTTTTAAAATTCAAATTAAAAAATTTATTATTAACAAAAAATAACATTAATCAATTTTTTAATTGAAAATACTACAAAGGAAATAATTTTTTTTCAAAATAAATATTCAAAAAATTTAAATCATAAATATTTAAATAATTTAAATAATCTAAAAAATTTAATAAGTAAAAAATTAAAATAAATATTCAAAAATTTTAAATCGTAAAAATTTAAATAATTTAAATATTCAAAAAATTAAAATAATTTAAAATTTTAAAATTAAAAACAACTCTACACTCAAATCGTAACAAAACACATAAAACAAAACTCAATTAAAAAATTATTTTTAAAACGCATAACCAAACACATAACTCAAAACTCCATACTACTTTCACAACTCTATACTCAAATCGTAACCAAATACATAACAAAAAAATTAAAATATTTAAAAATATTTTTATAAAATAGAGTTTGAATTTATTTTTATAAAATATTTTAAAATTTAAAAAATTAAAATCGTAATATTTAAAAATTAAAATATTTAAAAATATTCAAAAAATTAAAAAATTAAAAAAATCGTGACATATTTAAAATCTTAACAAAATTAAAATATTTTTAAAATATTGATTTGAATAGAGTTTTAAAAAGAGTTTTGAATTATATGTTTGGTTATGAGTTTTGAAATGTAATGATTATGTTTTGAATTGAGTTTTGAGAAATGAGTGTAGAATTATGATTTGAGAACCCTAAACAAACACCACACTCAAAAGTGAGTGTGGAACTAGATTTTGAAAACTCCACCAAACGGAGCCTTTAACTTTTTTGTATGAATTATTGACTTTTTGACTTTTTAAATAATTTTTTGACTAAACGAACTAGTTCCCAAACGAGGAGCTAATCTCATAAACGGCGCTTTACCAAAAACTAAAATAGTTGATTTTGTTTTTAGTGAATGTATGTGATACTAGTCTTTCGTATGTGTTAGACTTATACCAAAAAAGATTTTCATTCATAGTGGAATTATTTTATAATTGTTTCATCTATTTATATTTTGTCCTAAATTTAATCCAATGAGAAGTAGAATATATGTATTATTTAAATATTTTACACATAAATATAATCCAACAAGAAGTTTGTAAAAGTAATTGGTCTATATATTACGTAAATATTTATTTATAAATATAATCCAAACAAGATCTAGTGATAAGTTTGTGTGAGTAATTTGTTAGTATTAATAGCCCATTCAGCAAATTGTCAGTGCAAGAAATGTACGATGTTATTATCGGTCACCTTGATGGTGGTAAGTGTGTGCATTAATATAACGGTAATGCTACAGACCCCAGTGGGGTGAACCCCACTGACAATCCCAATGACGTGTCGTATTGGGGTTGGTCGGAAAAATAAAAAAAAGAAAACAATTTTTTTTGTCCAATAGGAGCCGACCCAGTACCCCAGCTGGGGTCCAAGTCATTTTTGTTAATATAAACATTACTTGTAATAGATATATATATATATATATTAGTATTAACTTTTTTTTCATGTTCGAGATGTACTAGTGTTTTCAGTTTAGTTGTAGAGCCCAGTATGATTTCTTGGTGCAATAAATATATATATACACTTAAGGTTTTTTTTTTAATTTATTTATCATTTTTTGGCTTCATGTTTTAGATATGCTTTTGTTTTCACAGCTTATTAGTAGAGATGGACATGGCTTACATTGTAGTTTCCCAAGCCTAGTGACCCGAAATTGGGCCAGGCTCATCCATATGGTTTGAGTTTGGGCTGCACAAAAGACATAGAAAATTTGAGTTGGTTCTTTTCTTTTTCTATTTTTTTTTTAGATATTTAATTCAGTTATGAATTTTAAAATAATTGAACCAAGTTAAATAATATTTATGATCAATTATATAATTAGTGGCTTCATTTTTAGTAAATACTGAAGTAGACATTTTATACTTTTATTTTTATTTTTAGCATTGTATACTTGTTTTGAAATAATAAGGAAAATTTAAAATAATATTTACTTTCCTTAGTGTTATAATGTTGATAACTTGTTTATATTGTAAACAATTATTGTTGATTAATTTTTTTAAAATTAAGTTATAATGATGCAAAGTTTAAATGGAGGTTATATTTTTCAAATGAACGATTCGTTTATTTTTCAAATAAATGATTTATTTATTTTTAATATGATGGAATCGTGGTTCAATCTGAACTAATTAAGCTACATTTGGTTGATTTGGTTAATGTGGGTGGATCCCACATCCCTCTGTGAAAATATTACATTCCATCTTATAAGCTGATTGACTTCTTCTAACTAGTAAAAAATATTTTCTTAAGGAAGAAACAAAACTGTGAATATACGCCTAAAATGGACAATATTGTGTTAGTGGGGGTTGGAAGTTAGCTCCTTTAGTTTATATATGTGTGTGTGTGTGTGTTTGTTTATATTTATAACAACAAAAATGTTAAAAATTTTAAAAATTTTATCAAAAGTTTTATCAAATATTTCATATGGGTGTGAGACTCACACACCCATATGAGATATTTGATAGAAACTTTAATAAAATTTTTAAAATTTCTAGCATTACTCTTATAACAATGGTCGAGTGATCCTTTACTTTTTCAAGATTAGGACTTTAAATTTTCTAAACTTTTTTGCAATGATAATGATACATAATTTATGCTTATAAAATATAAAATTTAGCAATTAAAAAATAACATAGAAGTATATTATATAATACCTGTGGACGGTTTAGCTAAAATTATAATCGAGTCCAAACATTTTTAATGATGAATTGCCCTTCACATGTAGGCCGTAGTATAATTTATAGCCTTATAATTTTAAATATCCCCACTTCGGTGTGGATTTATTTATCATATATTTATTATGTTTTTTTGTCTCTTGTTGTAAAATTTTCACTGTATTAATTATAAGTGTTGTAGTTGATTTTTTTTTATTATGATTGTAATTCGTTAAATTTTATTATAATATCATAAATTAAATAAAAAAAATTTATGAACGGATCGAACAAGTGATAAGCCATCATGCATATCATAAATATTAAGGTCTGGTTTGATAACTTAATCTTTTAATTTAAAAGTTAAAAAATTATTAAAAAAATAAAAAATCAATAATTTATATTAAAAGTCAAAGTTTTTTTTTTCTTTTTACTTTTTAAACATTTTTGGGTAAAAAGTTAAAAAATCATCACATATATATTACTAATTTTTTTATTTCATATTTTAGTTAAAAAATTGCTAAAATAGTATCATCCTAAATGAGGCCTAAATTTTAACAATCTTACTAGAATATACAAATGTTAATTTCTTTTTCTTTCTTTTAACACAACAACTATTTTCTCAATTTTAATTTTTTAACTACCATATTTAAACAAAAACCCAGCTAAAAAAATTATATATATTTCAAAATTATGTTAAAATTTTGTATGTCCATCTTATATAAAGAAATTTAAAGCATATTTTTTTTTTGATTTAAAAAAAATAAAATCAAGAATTCAATTATATTATTTCCTTTTTTTCCATTTCTACACTTTTTTTTTCATTTCTTTTGTAATTATTATTATTATTATTTTTTTTTTTCAGTAAGTAGAACTTTTGAAGTTTTTTAAATTTTTTTTTTTTTTTCACAAAGAAGCAGGGAGTCCATACTAGCCAAATCCCCAAACACTATAGCATCTCCAATGCACTAGGCATATAATATTTATTAGTTAAAATATCTAGTATGATTTACTTTTTTTAATTTCAATGCACTAGGCATATGATTAGGTATTTTGGCTCAACTCATATTCACTAGCTACATGTAGCTAGTCTTTAACACTAGGCAAAATATATTCAATCATTAGGATCATTTCTCTCCATCTTTGTTGTTGACGTGACATTCTATAAAATTAATAATATTTAAATAAATAACTAAAATAAAGAGTATGATTAAAGTAAAAATATAAAATAGTTGACAGACAAAATAAAATATATACTTTATAATAATATTTATAGTAATATTTAGATTGTTAAAATGCCTACTACCGTTCGAGAGGCTCTAACCCATCTCCAAGCATAGAAACACACCATTCCATTTCCTTCCCCAATCTCTCACTCTCACAATCTCATGGAGAAGAAGGAATGTTGGTGATGATGACGATCGAGTTGCCTCCCTCCATCGCCGCCACCACAATCGTTGTTCCCGGCAACCACCCCTCATCGGTCCTCTTCTAAAACCCACTTGTCTATGCCCTCTTTTTTTATTTTTTTATTTATTATTTATTTATCTATCTCTTTATATAGATATATATATATATATATATATATTTTGCATTATGTATGCAATTGGGTTTTGTTGAATCTCTCAATATATACTTCTGATAGTAGAGATTTGGGTGTATGCATTACCAGGATGCTTGTGAATGGAAAGGGTAATGACCCAATGGCATTGACATGGCCTTGCCACAAATTAATCTTAGTCATTCATTGGCGTGGAGCCCACGTACATGGGACATGGAATAATTTTTCTAAATTTTGTGTCAAATTTGGCACAAATTTTAAAAAATGCCAAATTATAGCAATTACAATAGTAGCTGCACTGCTGCATCTTAGAACAGCTCTGTTTTTGGCTCTCAATTGCTATACTAGTAACATGCATATGATGTTATAGATGGTAATTTTTCATTCTAGTATATGAACAAGATGGAGGTAATTGATGCACTAGTGATCGTGTCAGGCGCTCTAATGATTAAATCACTGCAGGAAGCAAGATATCTTGGACGATTCTTAGTATAGGGCTCATAATATTCAGTAGTTAGTTTCCACGTACATTTCCCATTAGATTCTGGAGTACTTGTACCTTATGTTTGTTAGAGAATTTTTGTAAAAATAATTTTACGTTCAATTCTTTGTTGTTACAAATCACATGTGGGTTAAACATAACAGCTATAAATTATAATATTTATACTCAATATTATAACATGCTATTATACCAAAATGTAACTTTAAATTCTGTAACATTTTGTATTTATTAGTATTTAAATTCCATTTATATTAAACTTCTCTACATATTCCTGCGATGTTCTGAGAAGTTAGAGACACAAAAAGGTGATCTGAAATATAATACCGGTGGTTGCACAGCTATGCATGTGCAATTTTATATTTAAAATTTCGGGCGGTTTGGTAAATGAGAAATAAGGGTTAATTTTAAAAACTAATTAGCAGTTATTTTTTATTTTTATTTTTTGATAAATACTAATTAGCAGTTATTGTGGTATGTTTATTCATTAGGTTAGCAACTCTATGAACATTTTTGTAAATCAAAATTGTGTAACATAACTTCAAAAAGGCGTTTTGAGTTGTGTTTTTATATAATAGAATAAATATTGTATTTATTTTGAGCAACCTATATTGATGACTTGATTCAAGCCTTTTGATAGTTGTGAACATTGGACGATGGACACTATGATCAAATTGGTTTCTATTAGAACTGCTTCAATCCACTAATGTTCACAAGAGGAGAAAAAATAGTTTTAGGATAGTGACAATGCAACTCCCATATTTAAGCTTCAATTTAAATTTTGTTTATATCATATTCTAATTAGTTAGCATATTATGTTCTGTAAACTTTATAATTTCTTAAAATGCATGCTGATCAATTTATTTTTGTCGATTTTATCATAATATTTGTGCTTAACATTCTATTTATTATTTTGTTAGATTAACAATGTTGACTTAACTTCTTAGCTCTTTAACCACTTCCAGAGAACATGGTGGCACTACCCCTAAAATTTAGCCCACTATTTCTCCAACTTCTCGTGCTCTTGCAATGAGTGATCCCCTAACTTTAGGATGAATCTTCCAATAATCATTACAAGTATTTACACCCATCTTGAGCCATGTGGCTTAGTGCCTTACTAGTCCCAACCACACAGATCTTTTTCATGTGGCTTCATGGTTTTTGGAGCATGGATCCAACATACAGGTGTCTCATACTCAACTTCACCTCCACATATGCATATAGAAATTGTTGTTTTTATATAAGAAATTGATGATCATGTATGTTTTTACTTACAGGAGTTTGGCCAGAGTCACTGAGTTCCAACCCAGATGGACTAGGTCCTGTGCCAAATAGATTCAGGGGAGAGTGTGAAACAAGGGAAAAATTCTCCGAGTGCAATAGGTGAATTACAGTTGAAATTTTAGTCACTACTACATTATCTTCTGCTATGCTTCAATTCTCATAATTACTGAAATTAAAATTAGGTAGAGATTAAGTGATGAATTTTTTTTTTTTTTCCTCACATAGTTCTTAAAATTCTCTTGCAATAATTTTTCATTTTCTTAAGTGTGGTGTACATTTTTGGAACATGGGTATTAGAAATCGTACTGCATTGGTTTGAACTGAGAATTTTACAAAATTTGAATTGTATTTTAGAGAAATTTAATCAGGCTGAAATGTATAATCAATCAGACTAAGTTATTTATGGATCAACCATAAATCCCACTTTATATGGTCAACCAATTAAAATGCCACCTTATGAAAACTATAAGCTTTATCGAAATGTTGGCACCCACACATACACTTGATGACCTCTCTCTCCTTCCATCTCTCCCTATAGATCTACACCTTCCCTTCCTCCCTTGCTTCCATAAACCACCAATCCGTGCTCTTCCACTGTCGAAAATCGATCGTCTCCCACCTAGTGACCACTATTCCCTCCCTTTTGGCCCCTACCACCAACGACCTTCACCACTTCCATCCCCTTCCCTTACCCCACCAAAGACCACTATCAATTAAGCCCTCAGCTATGCCAATAGTAGAGACGGCATAAGGTGATGATGCTATGGTGTCTGTGCTTAGTGGTTGCTAAGAATAGGGGAAAGGGAAAATGATCCATAGGAGATAGGAAAGGGGCAGAGAGAGATGATTGCATGAGGTAGGGCATATATATGTGGGTGCTAAAATTTTGAAAAAACCCACATTTGATGAGGTGGTACCATACAATTGTATGTAGGTTTTTGTGAATGCCTTATAAAATTTAATCTCAATTTGACTTCCTTTATTTTTCATGGCTGGCACTAAAATAATTGAAACAATAATGTAAATGCACAGAAACATCATACTGAAAATAAATTTGAACCACACAAATCTTTTTTTGGTTTTTTGCTTTTTTTACACTTTCTATGTAGTGTTTTTCATGATTTGTTATTAGCAATAACATATTTTGGTTCAAGAAAATAATTGGTGCTCGCTACTATTATCAAGGATATGAGCAAGATCAAGGCCCTCTCGAATCAGATGGACAATGGTTCTTCCGGTCAGCTCGAGATGATTTCGGGCACGGCAGTCACACTGCTTCAACAGCAGCCGGCTCACTGGTGAACGACTACACAATACCAGGAGTGTTAGACACGCAGACTGCACGTGGCGGAGCTCCAAATGCCCGGTTAGCCATTTACAAGGTTTTTGGTTCAATTACTGCAGCGCTGCTGATGTTTTGAAGGCTTTTGACGATGCGATTAATGATAATGTCGACATTATTACCATCTCGGCCGGTAAAAGTGTAGCCAAATCATTGAACTACAACTGTGCGGATGATGTGTTCACCATCGGCACTTTCCATGCATTCATGCAAGGAATTCTCACTTCTGCTAGTGCTGGCAATGAAGGAGGGTTTGGGTCCTCAACTGTCACGAATTCTGCCCCATGGGTTCTTACTGTTGCAGCTAGTGTTGACGATTGAGACTTTGTTTCCACAGTGCAACTTGGCAATGGAGGAACTTTGGAGGTATGTTTCAGTTAAAAGAGTAAGCTAGAAAACATTTTGCTCCATACCTCCACATTTTAATGTCTGTTTGCATTGTGTGAAGAAAAGGGCCGCATGGCATGGGCTGACCCAAAGTTTATTCAAACTTGACCTGTACCCAGGGGTAACCCTAAATTTTTTAAAAAAAGTTCACCCCATCTCCCTACCCCTTGAAAGTACTTGGAACCCCACATTGACCACCACCTATCCTAGCTCCTCTACCACCACCACTATACCAACCCCTTTATCACCATACCACAACAGGACTAACCACTATCAACACTCCCTTACGCTCCAATCACAACCACTGACTACTGCTAGCCACCATAAGCAAAATCAAGCATAAAAAACTTGCAAATCCACAACCTCCATCATCGTGGACCACCACCTCTAAACCCCTCCAACACTAACGACTCCCACTCCTGCCACCACTATCTCCGAAACTCCAATCCCTATCACCTCATAGATTTCCTCACTATGATCTCCAATGAGAGAGAGAGAGAGATCCCTAACTTGAAAGGAGCAGTTGTCGTGCGACCTACATAGCCAATAATATCATGATCTACATCGTCGAGGTGGAAGAGAGTGGTGACAAGGGATGCGGGTGGTGGAGAGACGTTGTGAGGGTGGTGGGATGAAAAAAGGTACGGTGGCAGGATGGGGGGGAGAAGCAGTGAGGTAGATGGAGGTAGGGTGAGGGTGAGAAGGAGAGGGACAAAGGTAAAAGGGTTGGGGGTTGGTCATTAGGATAAGGCTAGGTTTGGGGTGGGGTTGGGTTAGAGTTAAGGTTTGTGGTTAGGTTAAGGTCTAAGACTAAATTGGCATTTTTTTTTTAAATGACCAAAATTGGCCCTAAATTATAACAGATGTCCACATTAGGACCAAAGTGGGAGAAACTTTTCTCTAGGGGCAATGTGAGAAAGGGAAACACATGCACCCTCAAGATAATTTAAACTATAATCTGACCCCAACCCACCATAAAGATAAGTGGAAGGAATTGGTGGCTCAATGGATCCATATGCATTCCCCAAGACAAGCTTTAAATATAATCTGATCTCAACCCTACTAAAAATGTAGTGGGAAGAAATCGTTGGCTCTGAGGATTTGAGGTGTTCTCTCAAGATGGACTTACATAGTCCCCAACGCCACCACAAACATAATGGAAAGGAATTGGTGGCTCAAAGGATTTACAAGTACTTCTTCAAGAGGACTTAAACCATAATTTGACCTGGGTCCCACCCAAAACATATTGGGAAGAAATCGGTGGCTTAAGATTAATGATGATAAGTGTCAGCCCTGCTGATTATTTACATGACAAAATAGTTTGACATTGTTGGTTAGATTTAGATAAATAAAATGGGTCATTCATTTTGATGTATGGTCATCCCTAACTTGATTAGTGAGTTGAAATTTGCAGGGATATGGGCTGAACCGTTTCCAAATGGATGATTTTAATGGGGTTATTAAAGCAAGTTATGCAGCACTGTTTGGTGTTTCAACAGAAGATGCAAGGTAAGCTGGTCATGCATGCCCCTTATCTTCATGCCACTATTCATCATGCATGTGTGTGTGTCTATGTCTGGGTGTGTATCTATGATTTTACATAATTCTTCGAGATTAATGTTAAGATTATCAAATTTGTATCATATCTGTTTTACACTTAATGTAGCACATGTTCTCTATGAATTGATATAACGATAATGTTATAGTGACAACATCTTCCTACTATATATTTGTTTTGGGAAAAATTCATTCATCCCTGTGTAATTTGGATCATTTGCTCCATCCCATTTTCTTTAATAAGTAGAGAGTGCCCTTATGATTTTGAATGTTTAGCACTTTACTCAATTTCATTAAAAAAATCATCAAAACTAATGGAAAGTGATCAACATGTGCCTTCCAACATTCAAGTTTAATTGAGCTAATATTGGATTAGTTTAAACTTAGGTGAAAATTTAGTAAAGAGTATTAACAGAAAAGAGAGCGAGGGCAGATAAGAATAGGAAGAAACAAAGGGTAATTTGGTTATTTAATGTTACTCATTAACAGTGTTAACACTGCATTTTAGTCCAAAACCACAAGGGTCTCTATCTATTATTGAAGTACAGGGGGTTGAAGTACAAATGGCCTAAACAGCCTAAACCATGAGGGGTACAGTATATTTTGGCCCTTTTTTTATATCACGTGATTTATCATCACTCTATTAGTAATAGACAAGAGCGGTGAGATCTAATAAATCAGTACAATGGTGACAAATTATACAGCAAACGAAATGTAGTAGGATAATGTAATCATCAGTGTTATTGTTGATATAATGCATGAGAAGTGGAATTTATATACCATAATACCAATACAATGATGACATGCCATATAATAACTAAATTTCATACAAAAATATAAGAGTAATGCCACACTTACGATTTTTCATACCATATTCTATCTAGCATATGATATCATACACCTACAACTCTTAGTATAATGAATTTTACATAAATAATGTTCAACAATTGTGAATTTCTCACATTAAATAAACAAAAATTAATATAAAAATGTGTTTAGTATAACATTGTTTCTCTATTTGGTTGAGTTTTCAAAATCTATTTTTTGAAAAAGTTTCAAAAATTAGTTTAGTAAAAACAAATAAAAAGCACTCTTTATTTATGTGGTTTTCCCTTTTTTGGTTTGGTATTTATTTTTATTAAACTAGTTTCAAATTTTTCTTTTTAAAAAAAATCAGAAAATAAATTATCAAAACTTAACCAAACAAAGCTCATTTTCTTAGAGCTTAACATATCCTCGCTTTTTTTGAGCTCTTGCAAAAGAAATTCACTTAATACTTATTTAATTCAAGGAAAGATTGTGGTATGTACCATGGGGAGCTGGAATGATGATAAAGCGACTATGGGAAGTGTTGTAAGTAATGGAGGTGGAGTTGGGATAATAGTTGTCGATCCAAATGATGCGAAGTCTACGGAAATTTATGACATCCCTACCTCTGTGATTACTCCCAAGGAAGCAAAAATGCTTCAAGAATACCTAATTTCAGCAAGGTAAGTTTGATATAAATAAATATATTTATTTATTTATTCTATTATATAAAGCCTACATATGAGTTGGTATAGGCTGTAACATTGTTTTAGTTTTTTTTTTTTTTTCTTTTCAAAATACCCTTGATAACTGCTCCAATTAAATTCTGTAACTTCTTACTTCATGCAAGTACTCAGATCAAACTCAAATAAAAATTTGTTAACTTCTAACAATTTTAACTGCACACCAATCAGATGTGCAGTCATGGCTAGTATATATATATATGATTACTGTTAGTGGTGCTAACCCATTTGTCTTGTAACTCGCTAAAACTTGTGACATATTTGTATATCATAAATTCAGAAAAAATACTCAAGAAAAATGTTCAAAATCAGAATCAATGATATAGATGTAAATTGGGTGTTGTGTATGTCACACTTCCATGGTTGTTAAAATCGCGATCCAGATTGTAGGATCGTACGATCCTACGATCCTACTTTGCCAAAACGATCCAGATCGTTGTAGGATCGATGTTATAACAGGATCGCAAGTAGGATCGTGTAGGATCGCATGGGATCGTGTAGGATCGTAGGTAGGATCGCAAGTAGGATCGTAGATTTTATGATTTTTCATCTTATTTTTAATATGTATCATTTTAATTTTAATTTTTATCTTTTTTTTTTTTTAATAGAAAGTAGGATCTTACGATCCTCGATCCGATCCTACGATCCGATCCACCAGACCCTCTCACCGATCCTACTTAGGATCCCGATGTTAACAACCTTACACACTTCACATAAATTTGATGTATACAAATTTAAATTTTAAATACTATTTTAAGTATTTTGTATGTACTTGCATAATGTGATTATGGTTGAATATGACCCTCATTCATGTGCTTTTTGATTTCTCAATTACAAAGACTAGGTACTTGGAAAAGTACTACAAAAATGCCCAAAGAAATGAATATGTATACCAGATTTATTTTGTGTATCACTCATATTACACTAAATTTGAATATATACTAAATACTTTATTTTCTAGATACTTTTTTTCTAAATGTGTAAATCTTATGTTTCTCAATTTCTATTGTTAGAATACTTATTTTTGTTGTTTTGTTCTCTTGTTAATATTTATTTAAGTTGAGGGTACGATAGTCATATTGCTATGTTAGGGTTTGTATATATATTTGACTGATGTAAAGTTGAGGTACAATGATTATTCAATAGATATAAAATTTCTCTTTCTTCTTCTTCTTCTTTTTCTTCCTCTTCCTAAATCCCAACCCTAAATTCCTTCATTTTACATTCTAACTTGGTATCAGAGCAATCTATTCTTCATCAGAAAGGTTTCTATAGACTCTGGAGATTGATTTGAGGTGACTAAGACGTGCTGATGTCATTAACCGTACGATGATGTCAACATGACGTAAGCATCGTACGGACGGGTTCTTCACCCCTAGACTCTAAATTGCCTCTTGAGATTTATAGTGATTTTTGTGGAATTTTTTGATCATCCCTAATGTGAGTTTTCGATTTTTGAAAGTATTTCATGTTTTTTGGGACTGTTTTTCAAATCTGCTCTTGGGATTGCTTTTTGCTGTTTTTTCTTGCTGGAATCTCTACCCTAGGAGCCGAAAATACCAACCCTAGGGGTCCTTGATCTTAATTTGTGGTTTTGCTATTGTTGGGTTGATGTTTTATTCGATTATCGCCTATTTCTGGTCTAGCAGCTCTGTTTTCTTCATTTCTACCTTTTGAAAGTTCCTATATAAGGGCTGAAATCCTTCTAGCAAAGGATATTTGTTCTCTATTTATTGATTTTTGCTGTTGAGTTGGTGTGTTGGTCTAATTTCGGTCCAAATTTGGTTGGCAGACTTGTGTTCTCCTCATTCTTGCCTATTTTTGCTGTGGATTTTTGTTTTTTGAGCTAGTTCTGTATCTATATTGGTGATTGTTGGTGCTGGTTGTTGTGGGTATTGGTTGTTTGCAAGTATTTTGCCTATTTCATGCTCATACTGAGAATTTTGTGTGATTGATCATTATGGTTGAGATTGAGGCTAAGGCTATAACTATGAGTAAGGATGATGACATGCCTAAATCTATCACTACCAAGAAATTGAATGGTGCCAATTATTTGGCTTGGGCCCACGCCGTCAAAATTTTCTTACATGATAAGAAGAAGTCCCGCTTCATTAGCGAACTCCCTCCTCCTACTGATGATAAAACTTATGATGATTGGTGTGGTGAGGATTCCTGTGTTATGGTTTGGATTTGGCATAGTTTGGAACCACATGTTGCTACTATCGTGGAATTCTGTGATACCTCTAAGGACATTTGGGACTCCCTTGCCGAGTCTTTTTCAAATCAAAGTAATGTCTCTCAGGTCTATGAGTTATATGAACAGATTTTTGCTATGCGTCAATCTGGCTGGTCTTTCCCTAATTATTATAGTAGTCTTAAGACTTTGTGGGATCAGTTACTGTAGCATCGACCTTTCACTATTGATGTGAACAACTAGAAGCAACATTGGGAGGAGTTTATGATGGCTTCTTTACTTTCTGGCTTAGATCCTGAGTTGTGAGGGTTCAAGGATCAGATTCTTGCCAGTGAGACTTTACCTTCTGCTGTCAATGCCTATTCTAGGCTGTTACGCTCTTCATTGGGACAAGCACAACCCACTTCCGGATCCTCTAGTTTATCATCTTCTACATTGGTTTCTAGTAGTGGTGATCATAGGTCTATTTGTGGGGGTTTTCATGGTTCATCTGGTTCCCGGGACTCTTATTCTGGTTCACAGGGCTCTCGTGGAGGTGGTTCTCGTAGTGGTGGCTCACATGGTGGAGGTAGTAGTGGACCTGGTTCTCGTACACGTGGTGATCTCAAGTGTATTCATTGTGGTTCCCAAGGTCATACTAAACCTTGGTGTTGGCAGAAGTATGTCAAACCTGATTATGTCCATCAGGTTATGGATGTCCCATCCCCATAGTCTTCCTTGTTGTCCACTAGCTCAGATGCTTCTTCGGTTAATTCTCATGAGACACTACTTAGATTAGTGAGCTTACTGCTCTTGTCCAATCTCTTCGGCCTAGTCTACCTTCATCCTCTACTGCTACCATGGCTATTTCAGGTAATATTGCATGCGTGGCTAAGTCCCCTCAGCCTTGGCTCCTAGACTTTGGTGCTAGTTTCCATGTCTCTGGTAATTCCTCTTTTTTTTATACTCTTAGACTTGTTGATCATACCATTGTACTTGCTGATGGATCTTCTCCACCTGTCTGTAGTCAAGGTCCTCTTCATCCCACTCCATCCCTTTCCTTACCTTCTGGTCTTTATGTTCCTAAATTTCCATTTAATTTGCTTTTTGTTAGCCAATTGACTCAAGCTCTCCATTGTTCGATAATCTTTTCTCCTACTTTATGTGTTTTGTAGGACCTCCAGACTAAGAGGATGATTGGTTCGGGGCATTGGCTTATACTTTTTGGACATTGAGACCTCTCCTCATCCTCCATCTACTGTGTTAAGTGCTAGTGTATCTCCTCTTCAGTGGCATTTTTGCTTGGATCATCCCTCTTTGGCCAAGCTCAAGTTAGCTGTTTCGGGTTTGAGTCATGTTTCTCAGATTGAGTGTGAAGCTTGTCAATTTGGGAAGCATCACCGTAGTTCTTTTCCTAGTCGTAGTGTTAGTCGTGTGTCTGAGTCGTTTGCTCTTGTCCATACAGATATTTGGAGTCCATCTAGAACTCCCACTGTTAATGGGTTCTTTTATTTTGTTATTTTTGTAGATGATTGCTCTTGGATGACTTGGTTGTTTTTAATGAAACAAAGATTTGATTTGCCTTCCATTATCTCTAAGTTTTATAATGAAATCTATACTCAATTTGGCAAACATATTAAGATATTTCGGTCTGATAATGTCTTAGAATATGTGCAATCTATTGTAACTACCTTTTGTGATACTTATGGTATTATCCATCAAACTAGTTGTTTTCATACATCCCCTTAAAATGGTGTTGTAGAGCGGAAACACCACCATTTGTTAGATGTTACTGACACACTGATGTTTAATATGCATGTCCCAAACAGTTTTAGGCCGATGCAATTCTCACCGCTTGTTTGCTAATCAATCGCATGCTCTCTAGTGTTGTACACACATCTCCCTATTCTCTGTTATATCCCATATCTCATTTTCCCTTGCCTCCTCGCATTTTTGGTTATGTGGCCTTTGTCCATGTTCTTGACTTTGGTTTGGATAAGTTATCTCCTCGAGCACGCAAGTGTGTGTTCTAAGGTTATTCTCGCACTCAAAAAGGGTATCGGTGTTATCATCTTGAGTCACGTCGTTACTTTGTCAGTGCTGTTGTTACCTTTTTTGAGTCTACTCCGTTTTTTTCTTTCTCTGGGCAACAATTATCTATTGATCTTCTCTCTTCTCGTGAGGGGTAGCCAGCCTCTCTCACTCCTAGTCTTCCTTCTTATACTCCTTCCATATCCACTCTTATATCCTCTCCATCTCCTCTAGTTTCTACCCCTCATTTACAGGTTTATCAACGGTCTCAAGCTCGTCGCATTATGTCTTATGGCCTGACCAGTTCATCTCCTTCGTCTAAGGCCCCTGTTTCACATGCTGATATGCCATCTGATGACCTTCCTATTGCACTTCGCAAAGGTAAACGAACTTGCACTCAGCATCCTATTGCTCATTTCGTTTCTTATGATCACCTCTCTCCTTGTCTTCACTTTTTTACTTGTAGCTTGTCTAGTATTTCCATTCCCCGCACCTATCAGTAGGCTATGTGTTGAATGTAACAATTTCTATGTAACAATTTCTACCTACTCCACCTACAATTTCTACCTACTCCACCTACAAATACTCCACCTACGCCACATTAGTTAGTGTTCCATTAGTTAGTGCTATAGTTAGTGATATAGTTAGTGATCTATTATGGTATAGTGCTCCATTATGGCTCCATTGTATCCCATTTCTCTCTATAAAAGAGAGCTCTTGTAAGAACATTAGTTATAAATCAATCAATAATATCAATACATTAATTTCCTACATGGTATCAGAGCGGGTTTAAGAACCTAATAAATTCGCTTCACTGGCGGGCGGCAGCCTCGTCTTGGCCGCCCGCCGGACCTCTACACATACCTTCACTCCGTTGCCACAAATTATTCTTCTTGATCTTGCTCTTGTTATTGCTGCTGCTGGTGCAGTAGTATTTGGAGGAGGAGGTTAGCTGCGAACTGCAGCGTTGACTGGTACCTCTGATTCTTATCAACCTCAACCTCTGATGTTCCCTGACTTGCTCCATAAAGGGCAGGCTGAAGCTGCTGAACCTGATTCGAAAGCTCAGATATATCAGCACCCTACAGCAATGCAGTATGGGGCTGCTGAGTCACATTACTACCATGAACCTGATTAGACAATGAAACAGAGTTTGCAGGTTGCTGATAGATAGATGAACCATATGAACCAAGAGAATCTGTTCCATGTGCCATCCCAAAGCCCGTCTGAGTAATCTGAGGAACTTCATACTGACGTTGCCAGTCAACCTGTGGGGAAACAGAAAGTTGTCCACTCTGTGAAGGGTTTCCTAACATATTCAGTGGCCTAGAAGAAACTACACCTTGTGACAGGTGAAATGCAGGATCTTGAACTTGGGAGTTTCCAGTAACCCCCAGTGGAGAATTACTTGATGCGTTCAAGGCAGTTGCGTAAGTCTGAACCTGGGGAAGTTGTCTCTGGAGATTAAATTGATGCTCCACTTGATGCAATGGATGACCAGTCTGCTCAGAACATTGTTGCAGAAGTCCCCTTTCCAATTCAGTGCTAGCAGGCATTGAAGGTCTCATCGAGGACGATCCTAGTGGTTGTTGGGCAGCTTTTGAACCAGAAGATTTTGCAGTGGCTGGAAGTAAGGATGCTAGAGTGGCAATAAGCTCGGGAGTCAAACTAACTCCAGCTTGAGACACTGCTGCAGTATTTCCTGAGGCTGGCTGCATGGATGGACATTAGATTCCTTTTCAAAATGAGTACAGTGGCTTGCCTCGAGAGGAAAATGTGTTGCAGATGGATTATAGTAGTGTGTTACACGCAAGGTTTTAAAAAGCGGCCGCAACCGTTACGTAACGCCGTTACGTAACGGTTTTGGCGGCTACCGCCACCCGTTACGGCCGCTTTTGCAGTGTGATTGAGATTCACAGGTGTGTCGGCTGTAGCGGCTGCCGTAGTGGTCATAACGGTGTCGTAACAGCCGTAACGGCCTGTTACGCACCGTTACGTAACGGTTCCAAACTGTTTCTTTCGAAAAAATACAAAAAAAAAAAAGCTGAAAATGGAGGAAGGGGGATAGAGAGAAGAGGGAAGATGAAGAACATGTTATTGATTTGTTGAAACTGTAAGACCTACGCTATTCTATTCAGCTGCTATCACTAAACCATTTTGTTTGTGTGTCTATCTATATATTGTTTGAAAATAATAATAATAATAATAAGTGTGGTCATTATCTATTTGGCTTGGTTAAAATATGTATATATATATATATATATATATATATTTAGGCTTTTATTTATTCTCTTACTTTTGTCATTGTTTATCTTATATATAATAGTTAGTGATTGATTTTTTGTATAATATAAAGTCATTAATTATTAAAATAAAATGTAAAAAACTCAGTTTATAGTGATTTAAAAATATGAAATATATTGGATCATACTTAAAAATTTGCAAAAATTGATCAATATTTATTTTTAACCCAATAAATATGATCATGGAAAAAAAATATGCGTATCGGTAAGTTTTTTTCAAATTGTGCGAAAAATAAAAAAATTCACGGTTCCGGTTACCGCAACCGTTACACTACGGCCTTTACACCCCGCAACCGCAACCGCGTCACCGCCACCGTTACGGCGACCGCAACCGCTTTTCAGAACCTTGGTTACACGAGGACTCATTGCCTCCTAGAAATCAGCTTGCACCTTCTACTACTGGTGGTATTCGACCAATTCGAACAGGATCCAGATTGCAGTGGCCCCCACAAGGACACCGGCAGATATCTTCTTGTTCGTCCATAAGATTATTTTTAATTTTGTTTTTCACATCAAATTCATACCATTCAGATTTGCACACCAACTTTATTTTATTCATGCTAGGGATCAAACTCGATCACCATTTTACATAAAATAAAAAAATAAAAAAAATAAAAAAACCAAAAAAACTCCAACCACAACCTACTACCACCACAACAAAAACCGGCTTTATTTCTTCGCCTCTTCAGCTGTTCTTTTCTTCTTGCTTTTGTCTTGGGCGGCCCTTGCCGGTTCTACCTCCGTGTTTCCCACGCCGCCGAGCACGTTCACTTCCCGTTGCTCCTCAACTGTCACATATGGTGGCCCTCCAAATCTGAGCATCACGGTGGCCTTCCGCTTCAGTTCCTTGTTTTCTGCCTTCAGCACACATATCTCTGCTCGGGCATCCGTATACATGCTCTGGAGCAGAGCCAGTTGGGCTCTTACCTGCTGCACCTCATTTGTTCTACTCTGAAACTGGTGCGACAGGTTGTTGACCGCCGTCATTGTCTCAACACATGACTTCAGAGTATAATGATTGGCTTCAATATCAGTTTGAGCAGCCATTTTCTGCTCAACTGACAACATTGGAAAGTTCAACGGCGCAAAACCAGGGGCGCTTGGCCCAGGGGCGCTTGGCCCAGGGTCAAGGGCCATATTCTGGGTTGTGGCCTCGTTGAGGTCGGGAAAGAGAGTAAGACCCCAGGACGAAGAGGCCGTATTCAGGGTTGGTTGTAGAGTGTTTCAGAGATAACAGCTCTCAGAGAACGAAGAGTCTTGTTTCAGAAGTTTTTTCAGCTAGTTTGTTCTACATCAGCGGCAGTCTCGCCTTGGTTTAAATAGGCAAGGCAGACCCGCGCCTCACGCGCCTCTCGGCGCCAGACGACAAATCAGCGCGCCTTTTGATGGCTCGCCTTTTGATGGCTGTCGGGCACACGCCTTTTGATGGCACGCCTTTTAATGGCATGCCTTTTGATAAGATTGGGCACGCCTTTTGAGGGTCCGACAAGACTCTGTAAACTGTCCCGACTTTGATTCCGGTTAGCTTCTATATGGGTCTGACAAGACTCTGTAAACTGTCCCGACTTTGATTCCGGTTAGCTTCTATATGGGTCCGACAAGACTCTGTAAACTGTCCCGACTTTGATTCTGGTTAGCTTCTATATGGGTCCGACAAGACTCTGTAAACTGTCCCGACATTGATTCCGGTTAGCTCCTATATGGGTCCAACAAGACTCGGTAAACTGTTCCGACATTGATTTCGGTTCTCAGTTACAACGGTTCGACACAGCCGTATAGTGTCTTCTACAACGGTCCGACATGACCCTGTAAACTGTTTTCTACAACGGTCCGACATGACCCCGTAAACTGTTTTCTACATCGGTCCGATATGACCCCATAAACTATCTTCTACAACGGTCCGACATGACCCCATAAACTATCTTCTACAACGGTCTGACACGACCATACAGTGTCTCCTATCCACTTTTATTTTATTTGTCAGATTATTTTTTCCTGTTTTGTTACTCTCTCCAAACTCAAGTTGGTTAGTTCCTAACCCCCTTGAGTTTGAGGGGGGCTGTTGAATGTAACAATTTCTATGTAACAATTTCTACCTACTCCACCTACAAATACTCCACCTACTCCACATTAGTTAGTGCTCCATTAGTTAGTGCCCCATATAGTTAGTGATATAGTTAGTGATCCATTATGGTATAGTGCTCCATTATGGCTCCATTGTATCCCATTTCTCTCTATAAAAGAGAGCTCTTGTAAGAACATTAGTTATAAATCAATCAATAATATCAATACATTAATTTCCTACACTATGTCCATCTCTGGCTGGAAGCATGCCATGGATGAGGAAATGCATGCTCTTCATCAAAATCAAACGTGGGAACTTACCCCTCTGTCGTCTGACAAATCTATTGTGGGTTGTCGTTGGATTTATACTGTTAAGTATCTTCCTGATGGAATTGTTGAGCGCTTTAAGGCTCGCCTGGTAGCTAAAGGCTACACCCCGACCTATGGTGTTGATTACTTGGAGACCTTCTCTCCTGTGGCTCGTCTTAACTCTGTTCGGATTCTTCTCTCTGTTGCAGTTAATCAGTGTTGGCCTTTATATCAACTTGATATCAAAAATGCCTTTCTTCATGGTGATCTCCAAGAGGAGGTCTATATGGATCAGCCTCCTGGCTATGTTATTTCTGACCAAGAGCATCTTGTTTGTCGATTGCAGAAGGCCTTGTATGGTCTTAAGTAGTCCTCTCGTGCCTGGTTTGATTGCTTTAGTGCTGTTGTGCTTGCCTATTGATTTCACCGTTCCACCTTTGATCACTCTGTTTTTGTTCGCCACTTGTCTATTGGGAGTATTGTTCTTATTGTCTATGTGGATGACATCATCATTTCAGGGAGGGACTCCAATGGTATTGCTGATTTGAAGTAGTATTTGGTACAACAATTTCACACCAAAGACTTGGGCCATCTTTGGTATTTTCTTGGGATTGAAGTTGCCCACTCTTCTCAGGGCTTGTTTCTTTCTCAACGGAAGTATGTTCTTGATCTTCTTACTGAGACTGGCCTCTTAGGCACTTGCCCCCAGTGATACTCCCATAGATTCTAGTGTCAAGGACACACTGGAGACTTATTTCTCGATATTGGTCATTATCATTGGTTGGTTGGGAAGTTAATATATCTCACTGTCACTTGTCCAGATATTACCTGTGCCGTGGATGTGGTCAGTCAATTTATGCATGCTCCCCGCCAACCCCATTTTGTGGCTGTGTGTCGTATTTTGCAATACTTGAAGCGTGCTCCAAGTCGGGGTTTGCTTTATCGCCCAACTTCCTCTTTGTCTGTCACTGGCTTTAGTGATATTGATTGGGCTGGTAATAAGACTGACCGCCGTTCCACCTCGGGCTATTGTACTTTTGTTGATGGTAATCTTGTTACTTGGCGTAGCAAGAAACAGACTGTTGTTGCTCATTCTAGTGCCGAGGCTGAGTATCGTGCCATGGCCTATATTGTTTCTGAGATGCTCTGGGTTCAGTCTCTTCTCTAAGATTTTGGCTTTTATTTTTGTTTTTTTGTTCTCTTGTTAATATTTACTTAAGTTGAGAGTACGATGGTCATATTGCTATGTTAGGGTTTGTATATATATTTGACTGATGTAAAGTTGAGGTACAATGATTATTCAATAGATATAAATTTCTCTTTCTTCTTCTTCTTCCTCCTCCTCCTAAATCCCAACCTATGAAGCATGGATACTCCAAAATCAGTGCCGTGGCGGTGTCCGACACGGGACACGCCGGGGACACGTATGGGACACGCCAGATGGCGTGTCCCTTTAATTTAATAATTTTTTTGTAGGGGACACGGCAGGGACATGGCGGGGACACGCGTGTCCATATGGGGACACGGCGGGGACACGGCAGGGCTATTTTTATTTTTATTTTTATTTTTTTTTAATTTAATTTAATTTTTTTTTTTTTTTTTTAATCTTTTCTCTCTTGTTTAGTGCTTTTGTGAAAAATATTGTTGGATGTTGAATGTTTTCCCCTTCTCGTCTTAGTTCTTATTATCGTTTATTATGACTTTTTTGTGAATTTTTTGTGAATGGATGATCTATTAATTTGTTTAAATGTAATGGTTATGCTTATTCAATTAATGTTACTATGTTAGTGTTTGTTAATTTTAATTTAGGATGAATGTAATATGAATTTACATAACACACAAAAATATATAAAATAAATAAAATAAAATTCTCCGTGTCCCCTGCCGTGTCCGTGTCCGTGTCTATGTCCGTATCCTTATCCGTGTCCGTGTCCGTGTCCGTGTCCGTGCTTCATAGATCCCAACCCTAAATTTCTTCATTTTACATTCTAACTTCTATAAAGATATGTTATCTGCCCATTTGACAACACTTACAAGAAATTAGCTTTTTAGATTATGGGTCTAACTTCTTTTTTGCGTAAGTTGTAAAATTATTTGGTGCACATTTTTGTTTAACTTTTGAAAAAGTTGAACAAGTTTGTAAATAAGCCGTCAAGTAATTTCTTGAGTCAACTAGTTGTCTCAAAATAAATCTGGTATTTTGTCCCAAAAAAATCATTATGAATATGCTCAAGTATTTAAAGTTAACTTTGCTTTCATTATGAATTTGTTGAAATCTATGTTCTAATAGTATTACAATATTTGTAGATGGCCTGTTGCAAAGATATCACCGTCAAAGGCACGTTTCCAATCGAAATCAGCACCAAGGATGGCATATTTTTCTTCAAAGGGATCTACCTTAATAACACCAGAAATAATCAAAGTAAGTTTCTCCTAATTTAAATTGACACATCAATGTCACATGAGGAAGAAAAGCAGCCAAATTTAATACAATTGCTACCTACTTTTTGTTTACAAGAGTATAGCTTCTCTTTCCTTTCATGAAGAGATTCACTATTCAAGTTAGAATTTTTTATATGATAAATTACATTGTTGGCCGATCTAATTTCAATGAGGTTTCACTTTAATTTTCATAGTTCCAGTTTTGTTAATCTAAATTTCACACTTCAATTGTGTTTCAATGTGATGCATTCATTAGTTGTTAATCTAAAAGTCACATGTGTCTCACATAGGCATTTGAACAATACCTGCCCAAAAAAATATATAAATTATATTGGTGTGGGTTCCACTTTGGTCCTAATTACTAACAAATAATGACGGGGACACATTGAACTGAAAATGATCATGTAAGATCAAAATTGATGACATTGAAATTACGATGACCAAATCTTATTAGAACTATATCCCTCTGTTAGTGGCGGTTCATTCTGCAAGGTAGAATGGAAAGCAAATCAGAGTCTTTAGACTAGTGGCAAATAGTTGTCTGGAGTCATAATTTTATTATCAAATTGTATTGTTGAAATTTGGAGACTTCATTATAGTTTGTTTAACACTAACGGAATTGGTGTAGCCTGACATACCAGCCCTCGGAGTAAACATTTTAGCAGCTTGGCATGCAATGGGTTATGATAATTGGGATTTTCCTAATTACAATATTGATAGCGGCACTTCGATGGCTTGTCCTCATGTTTCTGGTGTTGCTGCAATGCTTAAAGCCCTTTATCCTGATTGGAGCCCAGCAGAAATCAAATCTGCACTGATGACAACAGGTTAGTCATTCCTTCTCTTTATTATTATTATTATTTTTTTTTTATTAGCAAAAGTCAATTATTAGTTGTTAAATTATATATATTAGTTTTAATCAAGAAATATCATCCTCAAAATATTTTGATGGGTAATGGGTATTCTCCTAAATTCCAAAAAATAGAAAGCTTTGTTTTGAAGCAACTTTTTATTTGTGTGCACAAAACCGTTGCGAGAAAATACTCTTTTGTTGAGCTAGACCTAGAAACTGCAATCATTAAGGCTGCAGCTCAGGCAATTTAAACAAGATGAGTCTGTTTCACCTTTCAAGTCTGGCTCGAGCCCAACCTATAACTCACAACTTGATTGCCTAAACCTGAACCGATTTCATCTCAAAGAATTCGGTCTAAGCTCGGTTCAATATATTTTGTACATTTAGAAAATAAAAGATAAAACCAAACAGTAGAAAATTACATTGCAATATGATTTAATTCAATTGTGGGAAAATATTAGTTTTTTTAATGTTTATATTCTGTTATATATAATTTATATATGTTAAAAATAGAACTCAGACTCTGATTATAAGAGCCTCTACCCAAGCCCTATTTGATTTTAATTCGGATTGATAAATTTTAGTCTAGATTCCAACCAAACATCCAAATGCACTATCTAAAGCCTAAATTTTTGTGAACTGGACTCCGGTTTTTTGGGTTAAATCCACTCAAGTTGCAGCCCTAGCGAGGATGATAAATCACTACCCTTCTTTGTGTAATAAGCTCCCAAACAGGTATAAATATGGGGTGCTCTTCTTTCATCGATTGTACTGACATTTTCTTTCCCCTTGACACAGCTTCACAAGTTGACAACACTGGGAAACGCATACATTCAAGCACCATTGGAACAGCCACACCATTCGAGTTAGGTTCTGGTCACTTGGATCCAAATGCTGCGCTCAATCCAGGTCTTGTTTACGATAGGAATGCCAAAGATATTTTCAAGTTCCTCTTCTGCAATGACGTAAACCGAGACCAACTTCATCAGCTCTTCGAAACAACACTCTCCTGCCAATTAAATAAATTAAAATAAAATAAATGGGTACCAAAGAGTTTAGTAAAAAGAAAAATAGTCATTTGGGTTTCATTTTATTATAAGAGTCCGATCACAATTATAGATACTAAAAAAAAAAAAAAAAGGAAAAGAAAACATGCGATTTATCCTGCATCTTGGTCCCACTAAATCTCGTCATCTGAAAGGGGTAATAGCTATAAGCACATAGCAGAGTGAGAAATATTATATTGTAAGTATAGAGGTACAAAATAGTCATGGATAGTTATTTAAGCTAAAACATTAACATAATTTAAGTTGAATAAACAAATTATTTCAGCAGTAGAAACTAAAATACAGAAATTACGTAAATAATTATAACCACGTTACAGAAGAGAATAGGGGTTACGGGAGTGACAATCAGAACATAGGTCAATGGATCCATGACAAAGAGAGGATCGCAAAGTAGCCAAATAGGGGCTAGTCTCCCAAGGCATGAGACTCCCGTAGTGGTACTTACAGAAAATAATTGTTTACAAGATCATTGTCAAATAATTACGTGGATTATTTTTTATTCTTATTTGCTTAAATTGAAACATATGGATATGTTTGTTTAAATTTTGAAAAGTATTTGATAATGATTTTGTAAACAATTATTTTCTGTAAGTATCACATCGGGAGTCCAATGCCTTGGAGGACTTAAATAACCATTGACCCTCTATTTGGCACTTTGTGATCCTCTGTTTGTCATGGATCCGTTGACCCCTGTTCTGATTGTCACTCCTGTTCTGTTCTGTACCGTGATTATGATTATTTGCTATATGATTTCCGCATTCTACTTCTGTTAATTAAAATTAGTTATGTTTTCAGTTACTAAACTAATTTTTGTTTAGTCTAATAATTATACATGGATTTTTTTTTGGGACTCTCATGCTAACTGTATAATATTTCTCACTCTGTTATGTGTTTGTAGCTGTTACTCCTTTTAAGTGACGAGATTTAGCGGGATCAAGATGGGAGATAAATCAAAGTGTTTTCTTATTTTTGTACTATCTGTATTTTTTATTGGACTCTTGTAATAAAATAAAAGCTCAAATGATTATTTTTTGACTCTTTTTAATAAACTTTTGGTAACCATTTATTTTATTTTAATTTATTTAATTTATTCGTTGCGTTACTGCTACATAAATTTAGAATTATTTTATTTTTATTATCTTGTTGCGATGTCAAACCTTTGGGTACCGGGTTTGGGTTGTGACAAAAGTGGTATCAGAGCAATGGTTTTTAGGCAAAAAAAAAAAAAAAAAAAAAAAAAAAAAAAAAAAAAAAAACCAACCTTAGTTTGTCTAACATGATTAAACCACTTTATATATATGGTCTAGGTTTAATTTTCCTGTGTTGTAGAGAATGACGAATCTAATGGAGTTATTCTGGTTCGAGTCCCTAGGAGCTCATCTTATTCCGAACTTATTAGAAGGCTGGGGTGATTCGGAGAGTCTTGTCAGGAAAGTCCACCCAACACTTAACCGACTCATGGGGCAACCCGTATATTTGTAGGCCGACCCGATGAGGATTTCTTATTTTGGAGATTTAGCCAAGGTAGCACTCGTGAGAGGTACATAGGACTGACTCACGTTGTTGGTCTTGCTCCGAACCTAGGACAATCGCATTTTCTGGTCGCACCTCTATCCTTAGGCTTTGCGGAGAGGAGAGGAGAGGAGATGCATACCCTAGCAGCCACATTCGCACTATGACACCTCCTCCACAGCACATTATCCATATCCCAACTATGGACTTCGTTGATAGTGAATCATACTTGGAGATACCAATACGGATTACTGGATGAGAGTTTTGGGGTTATGATCACGGTATCCCTGTCTACATAGTCCAGATAGTGTGGCGTTGCTTTGGAGTAGAGCACAGTGGGTGGGAGTTTGAGTCCCTCATGTAGGGGGAGTTTGCAGGGTTGTTTCATGGCCCAGTTTTCTAGAGCCAGTTCTCATGGTGGCCTAACGGTCCCTTCTAGACGTTTGATTAGGAGATTTTTTTCTGTGATCTGACCATGATTAGTCTAATCCTTCTGTTTTTGTATTAATAAGATTAAACACTAAGGGCTGGTTTGGTATCACCTATAAAATCTAAAAAGCCAAAAAGTCACTGAAAAATCAAAAAACTTCATACTATTTACCTTTATTTTGGCGAGAAATCTGTTAGATGGAAAAAAAGAAAAAAAGAAAAAAAGAGAAGCACAAAACTATGTAGCCACAACTTTCCAAGTCAAAAAGAAAACGTGGCACACTTGAAGCCACACATTCCCATTAAAAAAAAAATTGAAAAGAGATAGAAAGTCAGCGTAGTAATGCTGATTGTGTTAGGGAGGGTAATTTCGTAATTTTGTTATTTTATTCAATGTTTTAATACACATTTTTTCGTAAAAAGTCAAAAAGTTATTTTAAACAACCATCTTTTTTTCCTCTAATTTTTAGTCCAAAAAGTCAAGAAGTGCACTTATTTAGGGCATCCCAAACAACCCCTAACTCTTGACTGTATTTTAAGTACGTTGTACTAATATCTTTTCTTTTGCATAAGTACAAATTATATATGTACTGTTATAGTATCTTGTGAATTATAGATATGATATTGTGATAATTAAATGTATACTAAGTAGTTAAAAAAAAAAGAGGTCCACTAACCGTTTTCACCTTATAGTAATGGCTAATGATGGAAATGGAACCGGATCGTCGGTCATCGGTACTGACCCAAGGAGCAAATCATGAAAAGAGTAGTTATCAGTTTTCTGCGAGCCCTACAAACCAACATAAATAACGGAATGCCTGAACGACGGGAAGAGCCAACTACAATAAAACAGTTCCAGGACTTGAAACCTATCACATTTACCGGCAGTATAAACCCACTGGTAGCAGAAGTTTGGGTTAGAGATATGGAAAAGATTTTTCGCGTACTACTTTACATAGAAAGACATAAAGTAACCTTCGCCACATTCACATTCAAAGACGATGCACAAGAATGGTGGCTTCTTACCCTAGAGAAAGAAGATATTGGGACTTGGGCAAGATTCTCAGAAGTATTTTATGAAAAATATTTTCTAGATTCACTGCGGGAACAAAAGGCATCAAAATTCATACATCTAAGGCAAGAAACCATGACAGTGGCCGAATACGAGAGCAAATTCACGTAACTAGTTCGATTTGCGACATATGTCATCTCCATCAAAGCTTGAAAAGCCAAGAAATTTGAAGCAGGATTGGATCATGAGATCAAGGATGGCTGGAGGCTTTAAAACTTCTAACCTATGCGAAGGTGGTATATCGAGCATACATTGCGGAAAAATGGATTAAAGCCTCGCGCTCCACGGAACCAAGCCAAAGGAAATGATTTTGGGAAAGAGATAACAAAGATCCGGTGTTGTGCCTCCCAAGAGGGTAAATACGAGCACAACTAGTTCAACCAGTTCAAATAATCAAGGTTCTACCAATCCCAGAGGTGTCACCATTCCAAATTGCGTAAAATAAATTATGGTAACTCAAAATATACGTAAAATATATTATGGCGACTCAATGTATAATATAACTCACTTTTTCTATTATTTCTCGCTCTTCCTTGTACTTTCCGAGCCTTTCTTTAGTCGTTGCCTCCTGTTTTTATCTATTTTCGTTGCTTCTTCTGTACTTCCTAGGCAATTCCTATTTATAGACTCCAAAACTTGCTTATTACTCAAAGTCCTTAGGTCAACAGCTGCCACGTTTCTATCTTGCTGGTCTTGAGAGGTGATGCCACTTGTCTTAACTTTGGCTTAATTTTTCCTTGGCCCACTTCTTTTTCTTAATTTCCTTTCGGTCTTTTGTTTAAGTCACTTACTAATAATTTAGCTCCTATATATATATATATATATATTTTTTTTTTTGTTTTTTAAATATAATGAGGAATTCTATTTATTTATTTATCATTATTTATTTTTATTATTATTATTATTATTATTATTATTTTATATTATATATATATATATATACTTTTTACTTATGAGTAATTGATATAATAACGATATTGAATTAAAAAAAATAATTCGGGTGTCACATTTCTCCTCTCCTTAAAAGAAGTTTGTCCCCAAACTTGATGTACCTTGGTTTTCGAAGAAGTGTTGGTATTTGGCTCGCATTTGGCTTTCAGTTTCCTATGTCGTTTCTTCGACACAATGGTTTCTCCATAAAACTTTCACAAGAGGTATAGTCTTGTTTCAAAGGACCTGATCACGACGATCACGAATTTGTATCGGTTGTTCTTCATAAGAAAGGTTTTCTTAAACTTCGAAGTTTTCATAATCAATAACATGCTCTGGATCTTGAAGATATCGCCGAAGCATCGAAACGTGAAACACATTGTGGACATTGGACAGTTCGGGTGGAAGCGCAAGGCGATATGTCACAAGACCAATTCTTTCTAGTATCTCGAATAACCCAATGTAACATGGGTTTCACTTTTCTCGTTTTCCAAATCGGACAACCCCTCTTGTGGGTGAGATATTTAGAAACACATGATCTCCTATTTGAAATTTTATGTCCCGTCTTCATGTATCAGCATAGCTTTTTTGGCGGCTCTAAGCAGTGCGAATCGCTGTTGGATGAGTTGAATTGTATCACTTGTAATTTGCACGATTTCGGGTCGTAGCAGTTTCCTGTCTCTGACTTCCGTCCAACACAGAGGTGATCAACATCGTCTTCCATACAGTGCCTCGCGTGTGGTACCATTCTGATGCTTGTATGATAGTTATTATTACAGGTAAACTCCACCGAAGGTAGGTTATCGTCCCAATTACCTTTGAAGTCTAGCACACACACATGTAACATATCTTCTAAAGTCTGCATTGTTCTTTAGGATTGCCCATCAGTTTGCGGGTGATAAGTCGTGCTAAACTTCAGAGTGGTTCCCAAAGCTTCTTGCAATTTGTTCCAGAAATGAGACACGAAGCAGGGGTCTCTATCAGATACAATCGAAACTAGGGTGCCGTGCAAATGAATGATTTCCTTAATGTACAGAGTGGCGAACTTAGTAAGGGAGTACGTGATTCTGATTGGTATAAAATGCGCTGACTTCGTCAATTGATCTACGATGACCCATATTGCATTATTCTTCGAGACTAATTGCGGTAGCCTGACCACGAAGTCCATAGTAATGTGCTCCAATTTCCATTCAGGAATGGGGAGTGGTTGCAACATTCCTATAGGTCTCTAATGTTCTGCTTTAATCCGTTGACAATGCAGGCATTTGGAGACGTGGCTTGCTATATCTTTCTTCATCCCTGTCCACCAGAAGCGTTCCTTCATATCGTGATACATCTTCATATTGCCAGGGTGGATTGCAAACCTCGAGCTATGAGCTTCTACCAATATCTTTTTCTTGAGTTCTAGAAGGTCGGGTATGCAAATTTGATTCTGAAATTTTAGCATCCCATTACTTATCGTGAAGTCAGGATCGGGCGTGCTTCTTTGCTTTTCGTACCTTTTCTTTAAACATTTATCTTTACATTGGCGTGTTCTAATTTCTTTAATCAATGCGGGTTCTACGATTATGCTGGCGAGCAGTCCATTGTTCTTGCAGGAAACGAGGGTACATGTCAAACCTCTGATCATCTTTTGACTCAATGCGTCTGCTACTACGTTAACTTTGCCGGGATGGTAATGGATCTTTATATCGTAGTCCTTCATAAATTCTAGCCATCGTCGTTGCCTCATATTCAGTTCCTTCTGTGTAAACAGATATTTAAGACTCTTGTGATCAGTGTAAATCTCGCAGGTTGCACCGTAGAGATAACGACGCCAGATCTTGAGGGCGAAGATCACCGCAACCCATTATAGATCATGGCTTGGGTAGTTCCTTTCGTGAGTCTTTAGTTGGCGGGAGGCATATGCAATGACCTTCTCATTTTGCATAAGAACGCAATCCAAACTATTGTATGAGGCATCACTATAAATTACGAACCCTCTTGTTTCCTCAGGGAGTGCTAGTATAAGAACTGTCACGAGTCTATTCTTCAATTCTTGGAAGCAACGTTCCTGCTTGTCGCTCCATTCAAAGGGTGTGTTCTTCTGAGTTAGCTGGGTCAAGGGTGATGCTATCTTCGAGAAATCTTGCACGAAACGCCGGCAATAGCCGGCTAGACCCAAAAAGCTTCGAATCTCGGACAAATTAGTAGGTCGTGGCCAATCTACGATTGCTGTAACCTTTTGGGGGTCAATTAAGATGCCGTCTTTGTTAATGATGTGACTGAGGAAGTGTACACTAGTGATCTAGAATTCGCATTTCTTTAACTTGGCATAAAGTTTGTGATTACGTAGTGTTTGTAGAATCGTTCGCAAGTGTTGTTCATAGTCCACCGGTTCAATGAAGACGATGACGAACTCATCCAGATAGGGTTTGAACACTCGATTCATGAAAGTCGCTGGAGCATTTGTGACGCCAAATGACATGACCAGAAACTCGTAGTGCCCGTAACGGGTTCTGAAGGCAGCCTTTTCGATGCTTTTTGTCTTGACTTTTAGTTGATGATAGCCGGATCTCAAGTCGATTTTCGAGAATACTTGGGCGCCTTGGAGTTGATCGAACAAGTCATCGATTCATGGTAAGGGGTACCGATTTTTGATGGTGACATTGTTTAATTCTCGATAATCGATACACAATCTCATGGTACCATCATTTTTCTTTACAAACAGTACTAGAGCTCCCCAGGGTGAGGTACTTGGTTGAATGAAACATTTGTCCAATAGTTCCTGGAGTTGAGTCTTCAGCTCTTTTAATTCTGCCATGGACATGCGGTAAGGGGCTTTTGAGATTGGTTGGGTACCAAGTTGGGTTTCAATGGTGAATTCGATTTCTTGGTCAACTGAGGTACCAGTTAGGTCTTCAGGAAATACATCCGGGAATTCTCGAACCACAAGGATTGCATCAAGTATAGGGGTTTCCTGTTGAGTATCGATCACATAACAGATACAACTATAGCAACCCTTTCTTAGAAGTCGTCAGACTGTCATGAAGGATATAACACATGGAGGAAGAGAGACTCCAGTTCCATCAAAGATAAGCTCGAGCTGGTTTGGTGACCAGAGGAAGACCTTTTTGGCTTCACAATCAATAGAGGCTTGGTTGACAGCTAACCAATCCATTCCCAAGATCACATCAAAGGTACTAATGTAGGGGGAAATTAAGTCTACGTGTAAGGTTTCACCTTTTAAGGATACAGTACAAGATTTGTACACATTAGTACTAAGGGCAGAATTATCAGAAGGAAAATACACAGACAATACATATCCTAAGAGTTCGGGTGCTGATGCCAATTTGGTAGCAAAGTGCGATGTAACAAAAGAATAAGTTGAACCAGAGTCAAAGAGAACATGAGCTAAGTGACTACAAACAGAAAGTGTACCTGACACAACATTCTCAGTAACTTCTAGGTTTCTAGGCATCAGGGCAAAAGCTTTTTCTTGGCGTTTTTGGTCCTTCCTCACTCTTCCAGGTACCGCGGGTTTTGGGGTTGGTCCAAAGGGGCGTGCTATAGGATTGATAAGCTTTGGATAATCTCTTAGTAAGTGGCCAACTTGACTGCATCTAAAGCATGCTCCCGTGTCTCGACGACATTATCCCCAATGAGTCCTTCCACAAGTAGAGCAAGTTAGAATGGTGCCATCTTTGGGATTGGTAGGACCTTGATTGCTTGAACTGGTTGAACTAGTTGTGTCCGTATTTACCCTCTTGGGAGGCACAACACCGTATCTTTTGTTATCTCTTTTCCAAAATCATTTCCTTTGGTTTAGTTTCCTAGAGCGTGAGGCTTTAATTCCTTTTTCCACAATGTATGCTCGATCTACCACCTCCGTATTGCTTAGAAGTTTCAAAACCTCCAGCATATCCTTGATCTCAGCATCCAATCCTGCTTCGAATTTCCTAGCTTTCGAGCTTCGGTGGGGATGACATATGTCGCAAATTGAGCTAGTTGCATGAACTTGCTCTCGTATTCGACCACTGTCATAGTTCCTTGCCTTAGATATATGAATTCTGCCGCCTTTTGTTCCAGTAGTGAATATGGAAAATATTTTTTTATAAAATACTTCTAAGAATCTTGCCAAAGTCGCGATATCTTCTTTCTCTAGGGTAAGAAGCCATCATTCTTGTGCATCGTCTTTGAATATGAATGTGGCGAAGATTACTTTCTGTCTTTCTTTGCAAGGTAGTGCGCGGAAAATCTTCTCTATATCTCTGACCCAAGCTTCTGCTACCAGTGAGTTTGTACTGCCGGTAAATGTGGTAGGTTTCAAGTCCTGGAACTGTTTTATTGTAGTTGGCTCTTCCCGTCGTTTAGGCATTCCGTTATTTATGTTGGTTTGTAAGGCTTGCAGAAAACTGGTAACCGCTCTTTTCATGATTTGCTCCATTGGGTCAGTACCGCTGATCGATGATCCGCTTCCATTTCCATCATTAGCCATTACTACAAGGTGAAAACGGTTAGTGGACTTTTTTTTTTTTTTTTGAACCACTTAGTATACATTTAATTATCACAATATCATATCTATGATTCACAAGATACTATAACAGTACATATATAATTTTTACTTATGCAAAAGAAAAGATATTAGTACAATGTACTTAAAATACAGTCGAGAGTTAGTGTCTAATCCTATTAATACAAAAACAGAAGGATTAGACTAATCATGGTCAGGTCACAAAAAAGATCTCCTGGTCAAACGTCAAGAAGGGACTGTTAGGCCACTATGAGAACTGGCTCTGAAAAACTAGGTCATGAAATAACCTTGCAAACTCCCCTTACATGAGGGACTCAAACTCCCACCCACTGTGCTCTACTCCAAAGCAATGTCATACCACCTGGACTATGTAGACAGGGATATCGTGATCATAACCCCAAAACTCTCGTTCGGTAATCTATACTGATATCTCCACGTATGATGCACTGTTAGTGAAGTCCACAGCTGAGGTATGGATAATGTGCTGTGGAGGAGGTGTCGTAGTGTGAATGTGGCTGCTAGGGTATGCATGTCCTCTCCTCTCCTCTCCGCAAAGCTCAGGAGTAGAGGTGCGACCAGAAAATGCGGTTGTCCTAGGTCCGGAGCAAGACCAACAATGTGGGTCGGCCCTATGTACCTCTTACGAGTGCTGCCTTGGCTAAGTCTCCAAAATAAGAAATCCTCATCGAGGTTGGCCTGCAAATATACGGGTTGCCCCATGAGTTGGTCAAGTTTCGGGTGGGCTTGCCTGACAAGACTCTTCGAATCACCACAGCCTTCTAATAAGTTCGGGATAAGATGAGCTCCTAGGGGCTCGAACCAGAATAACTCCATTAGATTCGTCATTCCCTACAACACAGGAAAACTTAGCCTAGACCATATATATAAAGTGGTTTAATCATGTTAGACAAACTAAGGTTTTTTTTTTTTTTTTGTGCCCAAAAACCATTGCTCTGATACCACTTTTGTCACGACCCAAACCTGGTATCCAAAGGTTCGACATTGCAACAAGATAATAAAAATAAGATAATTCTAAAATTTCTGTAGTAGTAGCGCAACGGATAAATTAAAATAAAATAAATGGGTACCAAAAGTTTATTAAAAAGAGACAAAAAATAGTCATTTGGGCTTTTATTTTATTACAAAAGTCCAATTAGAAATATAGATAGTACAAAAAAAAAAGAAAATACTGTTATTTATGCCCCATCTTAATCTCGCTAAATCTTGTCACCTGAAAGGGATAACAGCTATAAATACATAGCAGAGTGAGAAATATTATACAGTGAGCATGAGGGTCCAAAAAAAAAAAATCCATGGATAATTATTAGGCTAAACATAAATTAGTTTGGTAACTGAAATACATAACGAATTTTAATTAACAGAAGCAGAATGCGAAAATCATATAGCAAATAATCATAATCACGGTATAGAACAGAACAGAACATGAGTCACTGGAGTGACAATCGGAACAGGGGTCAATGGATCCATAACAAACAGAGAACCACAAAGTGGCCAAACATGGGCCAATGATTATTTAAGTCCCCCAAGGCATGGGACTGTTGTGGTGGTACTTACAGAAAATAATTGTTTACATGATCATTGTCAAATACTTTCCAAAATTTAAATAAAAATATCCATGGGTTTCAAATTAAGCAAATAGGGGTCAGAAAATAATCCACGTAATTGAAATATTAATATAATTTATAAAACACAAATTGCATAAAATAAATTATAGTAACTGAAAATGTACGTAAAATATATTATGGTGACTTAAGGTATAAAATAACTCACTTTTTTTATTATTTCCCGCTCTTCCTCTTACTTTCTGAGCCTTTCTTTAGCCGTTGCCTCCTGTTTTTATCTCTTTTCGTTGCTTCTTCTGTACTTCCTAGGCAATTCCTATTTATAGACTTCAAAACTTGCTTATAATAATAATAATAATAATAATAATAATAATAATGATAATAAATAAATAGAATTCCTCATTACATTTAAAAAACAAATATATATATATATATATATATATATATATATATAAAATAGGAGCTAAATTATTAGTAAGTGATTTAAACAAAGGACTGAAAGGGAATTAAGAAAAGAAGTGGGCCATGGAAAAATTAAGCCAAAGTTAAGACAAGTGGCATCACCTCTCAAAGACCAGCAAGATAGAAACGTGACAATAAATTAGAATAGGAGCAACGTGGCAGCTGTTGGCCTAAGGACTTTGTGCAATAAGCAAGTTTTGGAGTCTATAAATAGAAAGTGCCTATGAAGTACAAAAGAAGCTAATCAAAGGATTGAAAGGGAATTAAGAAAAGGAAGTGGGCCATGGAAAAATTAAGCCAAAGTTAAGACAAGTGGCATCACCTCTCAAAGACCAGCAAGATAGCAAGATAGAAATGTGGCAAAAAATTAGAATAGGAGCAACGTGGCAGATGATGGCCTAAGGACTTTGAGTAATAAGCAAGTTTTGGAGTCTATAAATAGGAATTGCTTAGGAAGTACAGAAAAAGCAACGAAAAGAGATAAAAACAGGAGGCAACGTCTAAAGAAAGGCTCGGAAAGTAAGAGGAAGAGCGGGAAATAATAGAAAAAGTGAGTTATCTTATAACTTGAGTCACCATAATATATTTTACGTATATTTTGAGTTACCATAATTTATTTTACGCAATTTGTGTTTTATAAATTATATTAATATTTCAATTACGTAGATTATTTTCTGACCCCTATTTGCTTAAATTGAAACCCATGGATATTATAAAATAATTGTGGTAATTCAAAACATTCGTAAATATATTATGGTGACTGTGAAGACATATAGAAAACATATTATGGTAACTCAAGGTATAATATAACTCACTTTTTCTTTTTCTATTATTTCCCGCTCTTCCTCTTACTTTCCGAGCCTTTCTTTAGCGTTGTCTCCTATTTTTATCTCTTTTTGTTGCTTCTTCTGTACTTCCTAGGCAATTCCTATTTATAGACTCCAAAATTGCTTATTACTTCAAGTCCTTAGGCCAACAGCTGCCACGTTTCTATCTTACTGGTCTTTGAGAGATGATGCCACTTGTCTTAACTTGGGCTTAATTTTTCTTTGGCCCACTTCATTTTCTAATTCCCTTTCGGTCCTTTGATTGAATACTTACTAATAATTTAGCTCCTATTATATATATATATATATATATATATTTGTTTTTAAATATAATGAGGAATTCTAATTTATTTATTTATCATATTTATTATTATTATTATTTTATAATATATATATATATATTTTCCTACTTATGAGTAATTGATATAATTACAGTATTGATTAAAAAAAAAATTCGAGTGTCACATCAACCTTCCGTCCACTGGAATAAACAATTTGGTTGGCAAAACATCAGTGTCGAGGAAGGTCACTTACCGCGGACAGAGTGGAGACCCCATGGTTTTCTATGTTCATATTGAGCATCCTGAAGCCATCCACATTGAAGTGAATCCAAGTGTTTTGGACTTCTTAGGTGGCCAGAAAATCCTAACTTTCAGCGTCGATGCTACGGTTCTAGAAGCTTTGGGTAGATTTACTTTTGGAAGCATTACTTGGTTTAACAAAGTTCATAGAGTCGGGAGTCCTATTGCCATTAAAGCTATTTGAAGAAAGGTAGTCTATTTTAGACCTTATAGGATAAAAACTAGGTTAGTTTTGTTGAACTTTTAGAAGTTCGCTAATTGTTTGTTTGGGAAGTATAAAGTGAATTATTTGGCTTACAAATCAATGAGGTAGAAATCATGTATATATAATATATCTATGATATAATTTATGAAACAATATACACAAGGTAAGATTTCTGTAATGGAAACAATATACACAAGGTAAGATTCTTATAATCAAAATAATTCTTATTTTAATTTCCATATATAATATTTTGATTTCTATATTCAACACTCCCCCTCAACCTGCATGAAGATATTCAACAAACGTAGCTTGTCAATGGAAGACTGTAGCAAAGTTGGTTTCACAGATTTTGTGAACATATCTGCCATTGCTGAGAAGAAGAGACAAAGGATAGACGCACAATGTCAGTCCAAACCTTTTCTTGAATGAAATGTATGTGAACCTCGATATGATTAGTATGCTCATGAAGTACATAATCAGAGGATAACATAATGGTAGATTTGTTATCACAAAATACAGAGGAAGGAACAGTCTCCTCAAAACCCAATTCTGCTAAAATAGAGCGAATCCAGAGAATCTCACATGTCCTATGTGTCATAGTCTGATACTCGGCCTCATAAGATGATCACCATAGAAAGTACAGAAGTCAGAAGTAGAATGTTGATCAGTTCTAAATCTTGTATAGTCTGCATCGGTGAAACAAGAGAGCCCAGATTGGAGACTAGCGGTAAAGAACAATCCTAAGCTAGGAGAAGTTTTTAATACCTCAAAATATGATGAATTGCGTCAAGGTGCTCTTTACAAGGTGCATGCATGAACTGACTCACAACATTAACTACAAATGTCAAATCAGGTCTAATGTTGGTCAAATAAATAAGGCGTCCAATAAGACGCTGATATATGCTTGGGTCATCCAACAACTCACCAGACTCTGATGTGAGTTTGACATTAGGATCCATAGGAATAGAAGTAGGTTTACATCCTAACATACCAGTATCCTAAAGCAAGTCAAGGGTGTACTTTCTTTGAGATAAGAAAGATCCCTCCCTGTAGACACCCCATTTTTGACCGGACCTTAAGACTCAGACGTCACCGATTGAGAGCTCGGTGATGTTGCATATTGTGCTCGTTCAGAAGTCTCAGAGTGGGCGGCCGTGCGCCTGCCTCCGGACTTCCGAACTCTCTTTTGTGCCTTGCCTCGGTTTGCGAACCGACCGGTTTTCTCTGTTTTCTTTCCTGTAGGGAGGGAGAGGTCTAGCAGACATCTCCCAGTGGCCGTGGGCTAATTTCGTGGCCGTAGGCCATTTTGCCCATTTCGGAGCCCGGTTCCCGGTTTTCGGAGCCGTCAGGCCGTGTCTCGGTTTGGGACCACCCAACTATCTCCGATCCTCCGGTTTTTGGCATGCATCTCATTTACTCCCTTTCGAGGGACACTGGAGTCTTAGACACCACTTCGTGGCCGACTGCCACTTTCGGTGCTTACAGCGGTTTTCGGGCCCGAACCTCGCGGTTTGGCCCCCGAGCTTTCGTTTTGCATCGGTTTTTGTTCATTTCTTGGCAGGTACCTCTGTTTTTCATAACGAGGGACACTGGGTCTCAGATACCCACTTCGTGGCTGAATGCCACTTTCGGTGCTTACAGCCGGTTTTCGGGCCCCCGAACCTCGCGGTTTGGCCCCCGAGCTTTTCGTTTTGCATCGATTTTGTGTTCATTTTTGGCAGGTACCTCTGTTTTATCATCAGGAAGATCACTGGAGGGGGGAGGCTAGCAATTATCCAAGCAACCTGTTATGCCCTTCCGGCCGCCCCCAGCGCCCGTTTTTCTCACTTCGGGCTAATGTTGACCACCCTAGGGTCATTTCTTCGAGCCAAAACCACATATTCGTGTTGTACACACATGGGAAGGACACTAAAAAAACATGGCCCGGCCAGTAATTCTTATTTTCATTTTCGACCCTCTTTGAAAAGTGAATTGTTGTTTCTCCTGGTTCAGAGTTGTCAATTTCCAACCATAGGGCCTTGTTGTGCACCACCTGGGAGGACACCATCATGTGGTGGCCGGCCAGCAAATCCATCTTTCCATTTTTGCCCTTGGACGGCCGGCTAGGGGGGGTGGCCAGCCGGCCACCTCACAATAAAGGTGGCTAGCGGCCATACTCCTTGGGAAGTGTGTTTCACAGCTGTATAGCTGTATCCCCCAAAAGATCTGATTCGGGGGATATTTTGTTTGCAAGGGAACTTGTTCCCTTAAGGTTACACATTGCATACACTTTTGGCACACAATTCTTGCATGCACTACCCTCCCTCCCTCTCCCTCAAGACCTAGAAAAAAACTTGGCTCAAGCATATCTCTCTATCTCTCCAAACTCTCAAGTTTTGGTCTCATTTGTTCATCACACCAAGCACTACCTTCACCACTTCCATTTCAGCAGCCAAGGAAGGTTTTCAGGGCTAAGAACAAGCAACAACTCAAGTCAAGAAGCAAAGAAAAGACTTGTCTTCAAGGGTAAGTCTCAAATCCCCTCTTTTAACCACTTTCTTGCCTCATTTCTTAACCTTACTTGCTCACTGTTTGAGCTCCGACCAATACTAAAAGTGGTCTTCTTTTGAGCTATTCTTGAGGTTTGTTTAAGGGCTCAACTCTGTTTGAGCCCTCCCATTAACACTTCTTTCAATATCCCCTTATAATGCCTTTATTTTGCATGAATATTTGGCCTATGTATGATCTGAATTGGAGCATTCTCATGAACTGATATTGTGCTTATTTGAGGCCCTCTTCAACATTGAAGAAGGGCTCAACCTGTTTTCATGCTCCATATGCAAGTTGCTTGAATCCATGTTTTACCCTTGTTTTTTGCATGAAATATTAGGCCTATGAGTGATCTGATTTCGAGCATGACATAAACTGTGAGTAGGCCTATTTTGAGCCCCTCTTCAACATTGAAGAAGGCATCAACCCTGTTTGGCCTCTTTATCATGCACTTGCTTCACAATTCCTTCAATTTACTGTAAACTTGCATGGTTTGTTTGACCTACATGCAGTCTGTTTTGGAACATGCCATGAACTGTGAGTGAGCTTATTTTGTGTCCCTCTACAATATTGTAGAAGGGATCAATCTTGTTTGGGGTCTCCATGTTATACTTGCCTTTATGTCTCTCTTTGACCCCATTTTGCATGCCTTTTTGAGCTTACCTAGCCTCTGTTTTCGGCCATCATCAGTACTGAAAATATCCATATTTTGGCCTTCTTGTCATATCTCATTGAGGGTCTTTGTTGGTTTGATGAATATTTGGGGTACTTCATATTATAGCCTTATATATCCTCATTCTTGCATAGCATTTTTACCATGTTTTCATATTGAGTTGGGGGATGTCATCTACTGTAAATGTGCATATTTTTAGCCCCTCATCAATGTTGTAGAATGGTACTTTTCAGTTTGAGCATCGCATACACCACTTGCTTCAATACCCCTCTCTTGGCTCGTATTTTTGCATGCTATTGTTGTCCTATCTATGCTCATTATTTCGCCATGTTTTGTACTGTGAATAATGCTATTTTGGGGCTTCCTTGCTACTGTTTTGCATGTCATGTACCAACCATGCATGTTTAGTGTGGCTATAGGCCATTCCGGGTGCTTATTATCGCATTTCGGGACCATTTCGGGCGTTCGGTGTCATTTCCCCGCCTTTTGGGACTGTTTTGCATCATTTGTAAGTGTTGAAATTCCATTTGCATGTTTGCATATCATTTTCCACGTCATTTCATGCTTAAACGCATTGCCTCGGTTTGCGCGCCCGTGTGCACGCATTTCGAGGCGCCTCATTTTCATCCGCCGGCCTCTCATGTGAGTGTGGCTGAGGCTCACTCATGTTAGCATAAGTCCATTTCGCATTTTGTATGTCATTTCATGCCTTAACCCATTTTCTCGGTTTACGCGCCCGTGGGCACGCATTTCGAGGCATCTCATTTTCATCCGACGACCTCCCGTGTGAGAGTGGCTGAGCTCTCTCATGTTGGTATGTCCATTTTGCATTCCATTCGCATATCATTTTCTGCTTCATCGCATTCCGTATGCCATCCCATTTCCCAGTTTGCGTGCCGTGGGCACGCATTTCGACGCACTCATTTTCAGTCCATCCACTGTACTATAGCATATTTCGTGCCATTTCATGCCTTGGGACCATCGCCTCGGTTTGCGCGCCCGTGGGCACACATTTCGAGGCATCTCATTTTCATAGCATTGTGCATGCTAGGATTGTATTTTAGCTACATTTCATGCATATCATGCATATTGCATCGTGTTCAGGATAGGAGTTAGCCCGGGCACGGGAAACGAGGCACGTTTCGTACTTCGAGTGACGGAACGGGTCTCAATTCCCCAGTCACCGACACTCCGGATTACCCATGATGGAGTTAGGTTTTGTTGTAGCATTCATCTGCATTGCACCCTATATTGAGTTGTGCAATCCGACTCCTCGGCCATCATGCATCGATATGCGTGATTGGTGGCACGAGGATCGAGACATGCATATATTTGTGAAATACATTGCTATGCCCTTTTCCTACTCTCTGTTACAGCAAAATAAGGAATCAGCAACTTTTCGGAGTCTGGCGCGCATTTCGAGAAACATTGCAAACAGAGGCTAAATTGGGTATCCCAGTGGATTTCTGCGCAAGGCAGCCCAGCATACATCATTCATCAAAATCGAGGCAGCCCCTGGCTTGCATGCCAGTTTAAAGCTTTCTTAGTTAATTTGTTAATTAATTAGAAATCTGTATTATTCGGACTGTTTATCTCGGACTGTATTATTCTTTCATTTCGGACTGTATTATTCTTTCGGACCCTCTGCGCGAGGGCATAACTGTAATAAGTGTGGGTGAGTGTGATGTATGTCTTCCAACCCCCATTTCTTTCTCCCTTTTATTTACCCGCTTACGATGGTTAGATATAGGGCATATTTCAATTAGCATACAGTATGACAGCATGTTTACATCATTCATCTGTTTTGCACGCACCGGGCTCGGCGCATCATACAAACTGCATTTGTATTTCAATTCCAAGTTGAATACATGTTAGCTGTAGCATTCCATATGCCATGTTTAGAATAGCCGAGCCTGCTATAGTTTGCATCTTTGCATGCGTTGCATTAGGCAATTCTGTATACTTAGGATCATGCATGATTTCTAATCAGATTTTTGTTTTTGGCTCGGAGTACTCGGTGAGTTTTATGCTTTAGCATCCTTGCATGCGTGTGAGTGTTGCCATGAATAGCATGCTTGCCATGAGGCTAACTGCTTATGTGATATAACTGCCTTGAATGCCTGTGGGTGGAGGTTGAGTTATTTGAATTGGGACAATGCGTCAAATGTTTGTTTTAAGCCCACTAGATAGTGGCAAAATCATGTTTTCTAAGCCCACCCGAGGGTGGCAAATCCGCGTCTTAGCCTACCTGCGGGTAGCACCATCAAACCATTTTCAAACAACAAACATGAAATGTTTTGTTCCAATTCAGGCGACTCAGTCTATACTTGTTTGCGCGGCGAGCATCACATAGTAACCTAGGCTAATAACCGGAATAAGAGCATACAAGGTTTTCAAAAACAGATATCATGGTTAGTAGGGGCCGGTCTTTGACCGGGCGAGAGGGGTGCTCACGAAGTGACCTTCCCCAATCGTACCCAAGTTCCCGAGCCGAGGCAACTTTGGTGATGACGGACGTGGCCTTTGGCAACGAGTCAGGGTTTCCTAAATTTCCCAAAATAAAATATTTAGGTGGCGACTCTGTATCTGGCAAAGCGTCCATGTTTGGCACTTCTTTCAAAATCTGTTTTCCAAAACGATTTGTCGGATTTGGACTCTTTGGTTCAAGATTAAGAACCGTAATACAAATCGAGTCCGAGCTGTAGCGAGGTCCCCCGCGGTCCTGTTACACCTCCCTTGAGTGAGCCACCTCAATTCCCAAAAAATATTTGAGACATCCCAAATCCTTAATATTAAAAGTTTGGCCCATGTCCTTTACTTGACCAATGCCAACAGAGTCATTACCTGTGAGAATAATATCATCTACATAAACTAACATGACTATACACTTACCTGCAAAATTCTAGCGAATGCAACAAGTGTGATCAGAGTGGCACTAAACAAAGCCCATAGATATAATAACAGAACTGAAGCGACCAAACCATGCTTGTGGAAACTGTTTCAGACCAACTAAAGCGACCAAACTATGCTCGTGGAAACTATTTCAGACCATACAAGGATTTGCGTAACTGGCACACTTTTCTCGAATATTCCCCCTTAGCCCGAAAATTGGGTGGAAAAGCCATATAGATCGTCTCAAGAAGATCTCTATGGAGAAATGCATTCTTGACATCAAGCTTATGAAGAGGCCAAGAATGAGATGTTGCAAGGGAGATAAGGAGGTGTACAGAAGTAAGCTTGGCGACGGGGACAAAAGTGGTACCAAAATCCTTGACAGGAATTTGTGTGAAACATTTGGCCACCAAGTGGGCTTTGTAATGGTCAACTAAGCCATCAATGAGGTACTTTATAGTGAACACCCATTTGCAACCAATTGTGCTTTTTCCAAGAGGTAAAGATACAAGATTCCTAGTGTGATTTTGTTCTAAGGCCACCATCTTAGTCTACATAGCCGTTACCCATTTGGGGTTCTGAAAGGCCTTAGATACAAAACGAGGAATAGACTCTGACTCAAGCTTGCCAAGAAAAAAAAGGTAAGAAGGGGAAACCCTATCATAGGTAAGATACTAGGAAATAGGATGATAAGTACTACTCTAATAACTCAAACGACTTGGAGGATGTCGATCTTGATGTGGGTTACGACGAGGAGGTAGAGGAGAAGCTAAAGGAGAAGAGTTACCTGACCCAAAGATCGAAAAGGCAACAAGGGGTACTGAATGCGTGGGTGACGGGAGTATACTTGCAATGGAAAAGGAGGTGAAGGTTGAGAAGGAGGAAGGGAGACAACCTCATTCTCAACCTTGTCCAAAATGGTCATCGGGCGAACAGTGGAAGTAACGGGAGAAGAAGCTTGCAAAAAAAGGGTTAGTACCAAAGAAAGGAAGATCTTCACAAAACGTAACATCCAAAGTGTGATGAAAGTGACGAGACATAGGATCATAACACCTATACCTTTTGGACATGGAAGAGTACCCTAAGAAGATACAATGAATAGATTTGTCATCTAACTTTGTGCGAGTGGGACTCCAATTTTGCACAAAACAGGTACATCCAAAGGCACGAGGTAAGAGTGGAAACAAAGTGGTGGTGGGCATAAGGGTATGAAATAGAGTGAGTTCATGCAACACACGACTATGGGTCGTCTTATTAATGAGGTAAACAGCAGTAAGGACAACCATATGCCAATAAGACTTGGGAACACTCATACCTTGAAGAAGACACCGGACAACAGACATAATATGACGGTTTTTGCATTCAGCAACACCATTTTGTTCAGGGGTCCGAGAGCAAATAAGTTATTGAAGAATATTGGTTTGATTAAGATAGGAACGAAATGCATTAGAAATATATTATCTATCATTATCAGAATGAATAATCCTAATAATTGCATGAAACTAAGTTTTAACCATCTGTAAAAATTGGACAAAAATGGGAAAGATGTCAGACTTATGACAAATTAGATAAACCCAAGTGCACCTAGTGTGATTATCAATAAAAGTCACATAATATCTATGACCAGAAAAAGTAGTGACAGGGGAAGGGCCCTAGACATCAGAATGTATAAGATCAAAAACACTAGGAGCACGAGTTATATAAGGGATATAGCTTGTAACGCCCCACTTTTTATTACTCGAAACCCATTACCAAATTTATTAAGTTAATTCAATTTCAGAGATAACATGCGGAAAACTCTTTACATCCACGAGTTAGAATAAATAGAGATTCTCTCATCCGAGTGCGAATTAAATGCAACATGAGCATAACTAAATAAATTGTCCGCAGGCTTACATCATTAAAGTAAAAGGAAGGGTTCAACCCTTTTACATCAAAGGCATTCCGCCCACAAATAAAAGGGCCCGTGGCCAACAGGTAAAGGAGATCCATGACCTTGAAACACTTCCCGAAGTTCACCTAAAAAAAGATTAGCAACGTGGGATGAACATAAAGTCTAGTAGAGATCTCAACATGATCTTAAACAATAGCAACTTATAGATAGCTATGATCATGAATGCTTAATCTCATACTATATAAATAATGTGACAGTTTATACACAAATATACATATATAAGACTTTTCTCAAACTCATTCATTTCATTCAATAACGTAAGCAATTCACCTTTCTTTCTTCTACTTACCATTTTACCAAAATTTATATGACAATAACAATTTTCTGAAAAACAATTTCACCAAGCCCATAACGTTTTCTCCCACCTTCTAGACTTATACCTGATTTGCCTTTTCAAAACATGTTCACAAGTATTCAATGTTCTTCACATTTTTCACAATCTCAACACAATACTTACGTCCATTTCCAACACATTCATATCTATACAAGTATGCCTTTAATAAAAAGGAAAACAACAAGTAATCAACAACTATCTGCTTCAACAATTGAGGCAATACGGCCTTCCAAAACAATAACCATCATAACTCATAATACACCCAGATACACCGAGACAATAATGATAAATAAGTTCTACTCTACTTGCCTTCAACACGGTAAGCCAAGAATACATCTTTCCACAATGAAACGCCAATTTACCAGACATCGGCTAGAAGGTAATGGTACCTCTGTCAATTTCTCCAGATGCTAGCTGGAAGGTTCTGATACCTCTCATTCTAAGCACAGCCAATTCTCTAGACGCTAGCTGGAAGGTAATGGTACCTCTCATTCTCAACGCAGTACACGTTACCAATCATCACGACATGACAAGGTACAACCCACAAGTGTAATACACACACAAACTATTCAACAGAGTGTAACCAACTCAAGTGTAATACATACACACAACTGTTCAACACAACGATGTCATCCTCCACCGATGACCAAGGACAAAACCTCTAAATGTTTGCGTTTCAACACACATATTATAATGATTCAACTCTCATGAGATTTTAAATCCAACAACAATAGTAAAATAAATATTCATGATCTAACCTCAAGTTAATTTCTAAAATTCACATAGTGTTATAATTTCTTTCTTCCATTTCAAAAATCAATTCTCCTATTTTCCAAGTTAACATACTCCCCCTTTTTCCCAACCCATTCATTTTATTTCTCAAAATTTAATTCATGGATATCAAGGCCACAACCTACTCAATTTTTATTTAACAAAAGTATAACCCATAAATTTTAATCTCTTGATTAACTCCCTTTTAGCAATATACAAGTTACCAATTTGTTACACTCAACTATAAACAACCCAACACAAGGTAAATGTCAAAATTCATGAGACCCAATTAATCTCAAATTAATCAACAATTCACTACTCAAATCCCTTAGTTCATAACATGATTATTTCACAATTTCAACCCTTCTTGCCTATTAAGCATTACTATGAAAATTAGGGCTTTACCTCTTTTTAAACATGAACAAGTTAAACTACTCCCCAAATTAACCCAACGACAATCAATTTCCCAATTCTCAACCTTAATCATCAAATCTTAGATCCCCCTTTCATGATTTTCGAAAAATCCATAACGAACATGGTTTTCATGCAATAAAAATCTTACCACATGTCTATCTATAGACGAGATATTGAGAAAGATCAAAGAAATCCCTACCTCAAGTTTTGAAGAAGAAATGAGATGAAGCTCTCAAAATCAACGGTGTCGAAACTCGATTTTCACCGCACACAACGTAGCCCTCGCTTAGCTCTCCTAGATCCGCAAAGGATGTAGCATCAAAATCCCAATGGATTGGAAGAGATCAAGAGTTTATGATGTTTGGTGGAGGTTTTTAGAGAGAAGGGAAAGGAAATGATATTTTTAGAGAGAGAGAGAGATGTCAAAAGTGAGATACACTCAGCCCCGAAAAGAGAAAAAAGTAGAATTTTCGAATCCACCTACCATCGCACGTGCGACACCCATGCCCGCACGTGCAGAGCATGCCTCCCGCACGTGTGGCTCTCACCCCCGCACGTGCGGCCTTCTCCCGCACCTCCACTTCCACACTTGCATATAATGCAGCCTTGCACACAGCCATCCTCTGTTTTTCGCACGTGCTGCCCTGGTCCTCCAACCCAGAAAATCCTTGATTTAACTCCAGACACTCTAGACCCAGCCTTGCACCTCTTGAAACGAGCGAAAACTCGGAATAGAAACAAATAAGAACGAAAATTTTGAGAAAGAGTTTTCAACAACAACGTACTCGACAAAACTTAAAGAGAAACGAGACAGTTTACGTACAGGTCATCACATAGCTAGTACGGGTTTGCTTAGACAACTCACAAACCACACAATGAAACTTAAAATCTTTGCAAGTTTTATTAAATAAAGGAAAAAGTTGACATAAATACTGAAAATTAGCATGACTCATACGAGCGTACCATAATTCTAAAGTTTGAATATTAAAAATACAAGACATGGAAGCAAGCAAAATAGAGGCCTGAAAATTAGCTAAAGAAGAAGATGAAGGTTCGTCCGGTGGATTCCCAAAGTAGTATAACCTATTACGTTCATAGCCCTTGCTAAAAATCCTCTTTGAACACAGGTCCTGTAAAAAGCAAGAGGAGGGTAAGAAGATGACAGTACAATTAAATTGTTTGGTAAGACGAATAACAGATAAGAGATTATATGCAAAATTTAGGACATGTAAAACAGATGATAAAGTAATGGTAGGGAATAAAGACACAGCACCTTTATGACGAATATAGGATAACTAACCATCAGTAAGACACACAGATTGGGCAATAGTAGTAGAGACTGGTGAAGAAAGAAAGGAAAACTCACGCGTCATATGATCATTAGCCCCAGAATTGTCACGACCCAAACTTGCCCCTATAGGTTTAGTGTCGTAACTGACCAGTAATCTATAGATTACCAAAGGCCTCATAGACAAAAAAAAACATAATATTAAAGGGTAACAGAAGCAGATAACAAATATACAACGTCCATTGAGCTCTGCAGACATATATGGATAGAAAAATTTTAAACTTTTTTTATATACATATATTATGACATCATTTCTACGTCACCATATATATAAAGATGAGACAAAATGGGACTTAGCCCTATTTACAAAATAAACAAAGACTTGTTTAACCAAACAAGAAAACAAAACTTAAACTTTAATCACATAGCCATAACTACTTCACATATCCGGAACCTCCATGGGAGGCACATAGGCTGGCTAACAAAAACAGATTCCAGGCAGACGCTTTTAAGCCTGGTCACACGCCTGATCACCTACATACATAAATAATACAAGTAAAGATTTTAATGAATGATGTCCATAACAGATTCAGAAATCTGAGTTCAGAATTCATATCAGAAACAGATTCATATTCATATTCATATTCATATTCATATTCAGATTTTGTATATAGTCATACGTGGTTCATCCATTAGCGCTAACATACAAATGACCCATAAAGAGATGTATACAGAGCATATAATGGTTATGCTTAACCAGTTCTATAATGAAACCTTTGGTACCAGGTAACAGATAACAAATATCACATTATATTAAGGATGCCACAAATACATTTCAGAAAATTAGACAATCATTCATTCATACAGAAAATAACAGTTCAGAAAACAGAGTATCATATCATTCAGAAAATACATATAACTGAAAATAGCTTTACAAAGTTATTACTCACAGATAGCTCCAAAAGCAAATAAGACAGATTAGACAAATCTGACAGATTAGGCAAACTATAGTGCGTGACCTACACAAACATATAACATATACACATTGAAACACAATATCACTTTCTTGATCAAACTTAACTTCTCTTGTCTTTTTCTGCCTAAGTAATCCAAAATTCTATTACGCTTATTCTTTCTTTATTCAAATGAATCGGGTTCTTATTTCACATTTTCTCTCATTTCTAAGTCCTTCTTTTCCAAATAGACTGATCTTTTACTTGGCTTATTAAACAATTACTACTAGATCAATGATTCATTCTTTAACTAACTAATCTATGTTGATTGGTAGCTTTTTAATCTTTATTGAGCCATAAATTATGTCTAGAATGCTTTTGGAGGAGATGAGATGAAAATATAAACAAGGTGTGATTTTTCAAAACATGCTGAAAATAGCCTGACCGTTCGAGCCACTACTTGGTCGCTCGAGCAGACTGTGTTGTCTACAAAAATATTGGACGGGTCAAAAGAACGCTCAAGCCAACATTTAGTCGCTCGAGCGACTAGCAAACAAAAGGTGGGTTCGCTTCAGCCACCAATTGGTCGCTCGAGCGATCTGTAAATTTTCTGGATTTTAAAACTGGAGTTGAGCTTCCAAACTTTGTTCTAAGACTTGGAGTCATGCATGACTTGCTTGAAAACATGAAAATATTTTGGAAAATACCAATACACGACCCTTTAGAATCAATTTCCCCAGAACTCAACAATTTTGTCAAAACTTGAATTATTTATTCATTCATGCAAACATTTTAAATTCTTTTTTTCTTGATTTTCAAAACAAGAAATTAAAGCTATAAAACTCTTAGAAGAATATTTGTATGTAATTTATGAAGCTTAATTTAACCATAACTTTCAAAATCAAACCCAAAATAATTAATTTCTAATTTAACTTCATAAATTTGATCTTAGTTTCAATTTTTTATTTTATTGTCAATTTTCCTAGCAAACATTGCATATATGTAATTCAAATAAAACTAACTAATTTAATATATTTCAAAATTTGTTTAAATTAAATAATACTCTTAAATTACATTACATGCATAGATTGGGGATTAAAATCAAACCAATTTTTAGGTTCCAAAACAAAAATCAAAACCTCATTTAACTCCATAATTAAACCCTTTTCATGAACTCAATATTTTCACAGCTTTTTCTTTCTCTTCTTCATAGTATAAAATTGAATGACTTGAATGACTTAAATTCCTTCAAAATTCATGATGCATGTAAATATAGGACTTAAATACTTCATAGTGTTCAAAATCAAACTCAATTTGATGATATTATGAGATCAATTTCCATATTGGTTAATCTAACTCATTTTTCTTCATTTTCTTCTTATTCCAATTACATGATATTGATTCCAATTTCATCTTTAATTGCAAGTGTAATGTGAAGATTCTACACAAATTAAACATAAATTTCATACCTTAAATTTTAATTTCAGAAAATTTAGTTGAATTTCTTCTAATTCTTCCTCAAAAATTTGAGCTCTCCTTTCAAATTCTCTTCTTTTCTAGCTTTTCTTTCCTTGGTTTTTTTTTTTTTTTTAAGCTGAAATTTACTTCTTTTCCAGCAACAAAGATGAGGTGAGTTCTCTCTCTTTCTCGGTTTCCTTAATTCTTTTCTCAGGCAATGTTTGAGTTAGAAGAATACACTCCTTTTGGGAGTTCCAGCACACTACAAAATACATACTCACTCTTTTGCCCCTCAGCCTTACATGTGCACACACACACGTTAACACACACACACACACAATATTCCAGCAAAACACTCTCATACATACACATCCACTGATTTGCTCAATACACCCACACCCAGATACACCCTTAATTCTAAATTCTTCCATAATTTAATTTATATTTAAGATTAATTTAATTAAGCATCACTTAATATTAATAAATCTTGATTAACACATAATTAATTAATTATAACTAATTTCAAATCTCACATAATTTAATTAGTCTAATTGACTTCCATTAAAACCCAATTAATTATATTTAAATTTATCATTCTGAATCTGAATCAGATTTTTAATCAAACTCCCAAAAAGTTTCAAATATCAAATCAAATTTATTATCATCATCAATTTTGGTTTTCCAAATCATTAAGGTCTTCAATTTCAAATCAACCTCAAAATTGGACACCTCATAAGTAAATTCAATTCATAATAATCTTAATTCTCAATCCTTATAACTTAATTAACTCAAATTCAAACTCAATTAATTGAATCTTAATTTTACTAAACTATCAAATATTTAATTAAACTCTCATACAGTCCGATATTCGAAATCAAAATAATTCAATTCACCAATTATAATCTCTTGAGCCATTTAGGCTTTTAATTCCTAATTCCAAAATAAATTCTCAATAGAATCATATACAAATTAGTCTTCACACTTTTCATTAATCCCAAATTAAATTAGAATAATAGGCAATTAAAATTCAAATCTCCTTAATTAATTAAATGCTAATTATTATATGCAGTGGGGTCGTCACAAGAATCTAGAACCCATGAGGGAGTAGGAAACCGAATATGGAAAGCAGTACAAGTACCTGTTACAAGAGTGGCAGCAGTGGTAGATGATGGGCCAGGAGAACTAGCAATAACAGATCTAAGTTGAGCCTAAAACTGACCAATCTAAATCTGTAACCCCTATAAATTAGAGATATGAGGAGATCCAGGAGTAGGAGTAGCAAAATCCACTAGAGTCGCAGTACGAGGGGTGCCAACACTGTGAAGGGAGCGGCTCCAGCCAACAAATTTTTTTCTATTCAACACCACACTCATAATACAATGAGCATGAGTGTGATGAGAAAAAGAAAAATCAGAACTAATTGGAACAGGCTTGGTGGGTATAACAGGAAAGGATAGATCAGTCATGGTAGAAGAAGAATGGCTAAAAAACACACAAAGATAGCAATACAATCCAAGAAAAAATAAGAAGTCAAAAAAAACTTAACGACTTATCTAAATAGATGCTAACGAATAAACTCGGTAGCCCAAAAGAATAAAAGAACAGACAAAGAGGCTTAATACATCAGTCCAATCATCCCAAGAAGGGGAAAAAAAACAATCACAGACCACCTAAAGAGGCAGCCGCAGAAAAAATGAGAAAATGAGTTAGAAAGGGTTGTCGAAGGCTAGAGAGAAGAAAAAAGACAATCGGTGGTAATGGGTGGTTGAGAGAGAGACGGCTAGGGAGATTTTAATACCAAAAAGAATAAAAAGAATAATTTGACTTACAAATCAATGAGGTAAATGTCATGTATATATAATATATTCATGATACAATTTAGAAATAATAAACACAAGGTAAAATTCCTATAATGAAAACAATATACACAAAGTAAGATTCTCATAATCAAAATAATTCCTATTTTAATTTCTATATTCAACATTATATTGTTTTCTCCTTGTGTGATTATATATGCTGGTTTTGAATTAGTCTCTTGTTGTTGAAGATGTGAGGATAAGGAGTGTTTCTAAAAAAATATATGGTCCAATTGATTATGCTAGTTTGCTTTTGTTATTTATTTTTTTTTTTTTTATAGAGAAAATAAACACGTTGGTGGCATGTGTCAAACTTTTAGGAGCAAATCTAATCAACTCAATTAGTTAACGTCAACTAACATAGTGATAAATTTATGTTAAAAGTCATAACTAATATTATAATTTGGATCAAATTGATACAAAATTTAAAATTAAGGGTTAAAATCAAGATAATTAAAAATGTAAGGATCAAAATGATACAAAGCAAAATACGAGAACTAGTGATATAATTTGTTCAAAAAATATTTTGAAGTTTAATCACAGGGGGTGTTTGGGAACCTAAGTTTGAGGCTAAAATAGCCTCAAACACAACCAAAAAAAAAAAAAAGAAGAAGAAGAGAAGAAAGCAGCTCTGCAGTGGGGGTGTCACAGTGACAGTGTAGGCATAACCTACCACTGTCACATTGACAGGTTGTCCCATTGTTGGTAAATGACAATTTTGTCCCTTTAGACCATTTTGAAAAAAGTGAGGTTAGAGACAAAATTGTCATTTTAACCTCAAACATTATTTCAAATATATTTTTCAATACAACTCAAATAAAAATCATTCCTACCTTCCTAAACACAAAAACTAAAATAGCCTACTAAAATAGTCAAAAAGTTAAAAAGCCTAAAAAATAGTCACTTCCCAAACACCCACACTGTTTATTTCCAATCTAAAACTAAATTAAATCATAGAACCTTACCATTATTGCAAGGTTAAAAAATATTCCAAAAAGGATAGACAATACTTTCTCTTATAATTTGACTTAAATTTTCTTTCAATTTAGTTCTTATTATTTTAATTTAAACAATTTAGTTTTCATTCGGTATGACAAGTTGTTTTTCTTTTTAACTATTTTAGTCACAAAAAGCCAAAATAGATTTTTTAGTCTAATAAGACAAAATATCATATCCAACCTATAATCATTTTATTTTTTTTCTCACAAAAGTCAAAAAAACCAAAAAGACTTTCCAAACGAGACTTTTTAATCTCATGCTAAAATAACTAAAAAATCAAAAAATTAAAAAATTAACTCACATCCCAAACGAACACACACTCTTTTTTGCCCATCCAGGCTTCGCCAAAGGGGCTTGTTGCCTTTGAACTTTGAGTAATGCCCTCAAGGAGTGATTTTGCAGCTTTTGACTTCTTAAAACATTTTACAGAGTTTTGTACTTCTCAAGTTTTTGGTCATCTTTGATTCTTTGGCACTTGGATCAGGTCAGGGTTCGTCTTTGCTTCCTTCGGTAATTGATTTTCATGCTTTCTTGACTTTCGAGGTAAATATAATTATTCAGATGATTTTGTAGTAGAGATGGCAATCGGAACCCGACCCGATGGGGACCCGATCTCCCGACCCCGAATTGAGCGGTTATTCTCCAAAAAATACCCCCGACGGGCCGGGAATGGTATTAAAAATTGATATTCGGGCCAAGGACGGGGATACATGTTTCAGCCTCGGACCCGGCCCGACGTTGGCCCTGATCCCCTCCCCGTTAGCCCCCGACGTAAAATTACTAGTTTGCCCCTATTTATATATAACATATGTGTGTGTGTGTGCGCGTGTAGGGTTTTGGCTGAACACTCACACACAACACAAACACAAAGCCGTCTCTCTCTGCTCCTGCTTGCTCTCTCTCTATCTCTAGGGTTTTACCTTCCTCTCTCTCTCTCTTTCACACAATGACGGCGCCGATCCTCCGTCACCGCCGATCCTCCCTCACCGCCGCTCATACCTCACTGTCGATCCTCCTCCCTCACTGCCGCTGCTAGTTAGAGTTTCGCCTCCCTTTCTCTCTCTCTCACATGACGGCTACTGCTCCCTCACCGCCACTCCTCCCTCACCGGCGATCCTCCATCACCGCCAATTTTCAAGGGGTATCTCTTTCTCTCTCTCTCTCTCTCTAGGGATTTCGATCTAGGGATTTCGACCTCTGTTTTTTATTTTTGTTTTTCTCTAAATTTATTTATTTTAAATATATATATGATCTGTTATTTCGACGATCTAATCACTTGAGTTCTTGATCTGTTATTGATCTGTTAATGCATATATATATATATATATATATATATATATATGATCTGGTTTTTATTGTTAAAATATGTAATCTCAATTTATGTCATGGATTTCAAAGTTATGGGACTTGATATGTAACAATCCAAATTTTTAGTTATTCTGTAGAATTTATACTAATATTATTTAATCTCAGTTCAGAAAATATATAATTTATTATATATTATTATGCGTAATTTTGTAAAATAATATAATTATTAAAAATTTAGGGGCCAAAATATAAATAAATAATTAAGTTAATTTGGATAAGCTTTGAATTAATAGAGAACTAATAAGAAGGTGGCACGTGGCGTCTTGGCTTGGGGCTCACGAATATAATCTGTATAAATAGGAGAAGTTGACTCCGTGAGAGAGGAAAAAAGAAAAGAAGACCAGGAAAGAAAGAAAGAAAAAGAAAAGGAAGAGAAAGGAAGAAAGAAAGAAGAGAGGAAAGAGAGGAAAAATTCGTGGAAGTTAAGAAGATCTTTGATAGTGGAAAAAAATAGTAAGGTATTAAAGTTAAAGTGAGTTATATTATACCTTGAGTCTCCAAAATGTATTTTATGTATGTTTTGACTTACCAAAATCTATTTTATAAAAGTTATATTTTATTAGTATATTAATAAAAGTTATGTTTTATAAAAGTTTCAGTTACGTGGTTTATTTTCTGAATCCTATTTGCTTAAAAGGAAACCCATGGATATGTTTGTTTTACTTTTAAAGAATATTTGGCTATGACCTTATATGAAAATATGTTTTGTGAGTACCACCACGAGGAGTCTCATGCCTTGGGAGACTTAAATAACCATTGGCTAGTGTTTGACCACTTTGTGGTCCAGTGTTTGTCGTGGATCCATTGACCAGTGTAGTGTTTGGCACTTAGTGATGTACCGTGGTTATGGTTGTATAATGATTTCCGTATTACATGTTAAATGATCTGAACTATACGTCAAATGATTTCTATATGTTATGTATCAAGCTCTTTTTGGCCCAACTAATTATCCATGGTGAATTTTATGCCTTTTACTCTTAGTATAATATTTCTCACCCTGCCATGTGCTTATAGTTTTTTTACCACTTTCAGGTGACATGTCAAGACCAGCGTGTGGGGTAGGCACAAAGCACTTTTATTATATTTGTAAATATCGGCCTTTTTGATCAATATATTTTGTAATAAAAATAGAAACTCCAATGATTATTTTAGTACCCTTATTTAAATATTTCTTCCGCTTGCGTTTATTAATTTGTTTAAAGATTTGGCCGGAGGTAACCTCGGTTACTGGCCATCACGATGCTTAACCCTTAGGTACGGGGAGCGGGTCGTGACATGATATTTTAGTTCAGTTATTTTTTTTATTATTATTATATTTCAAGCTTGATAATGATGTTGAAAATTAGCCAAATTGAATATGGGAATCGTAACCATGGGTTTAAACTGCAGTATTGGCCAGTGTAATATTGCAGTTGTGTTGACTTTTGTCATCTATTATCTTCCATTTTTGCTCACTATTGACATTTGGTTTGCTATTCTGTGTGTAGAAAGAAACACAACTAGGATTGGCTACACAATCTGCTCATCCAGGTATTTTCTCTTTATTGATTGTGACGTCTGAGTGTATTTTACTACTTCTGGTGTGTTCTGAAGTCGAAATTATGTGAAGATTTCAAAAAGGAAAAGAATTTTCGACCTTCATCATTCTATTGAGATAGAGACTTGTTTTGACCTGATTTGGAAAAATTCACAGACATTCATTGGTAGTTGAATCTTGCACATATCAATTTTTTTTTTTTTAATTGTGACTTGATGCTGAATATAATAGTTGTTCTAAACACAGTTTAGAAAAGAAACAGAGAAAGAAAATTGATGATTCCATTAGCTTAGTTATTAATTGTTTCTTTGATATTTTCAAATGTTTAGTTAATTTGTTTCTCAGTTCCATTAATTCAATCCATTAGCTTAGTTATTATTAATTTGTTTCTCAATTCCAGTAATCTAATTTTATGTTGCCTCTGTTAACATTAATTCAATCCATATTATTTTTATAAAGGTTAAAAATGTCAGATGTTAACTCTCATGCACCAGTTAACTCTGAAGTACCAGTTAGGACATTTGATTTGTTTATTAGTAGAAAGAGAAGTAAAAAAATGAAGAATGTAAGATCAGAGTTGGACCATTATCTAGAAGATGATATTTTGCCAAGAACTTCAGGTTTTGATGTTTCGAATTGGTGGAAAGCTAATGGACCAAAGTATCCGACCTTACAGGCAACAGCTAGGGACATTTTAGCTATTCCTGTATCCACTGTTGCTTCTGAGTCAGCATTTAGTACTAGTGGAAGGTTGGTGAGTCCACATCGTAGTAAACTTCATCCAAACACATTAAAAGCATTAATGTGTGCACAAAGTTGGTTGTGGGGTGTAAAGATGAAAGGTACTCATATTATTGTTTCATCCAATTTACATATTATTATTTCACTTTTATATTACCATGGAATAATTTCAATACTAAATTTATATTCTTTACTTTTTAGGAAATTCAACATTGGAATCAGTGGGCTATGAGACTATATATGATGATGATGAGATCGACTCAGATGAGTCGTGTGTCACTTTTGTGTTAGTTGTCATCTTTTTTTTTTTTAATTGTTAACATTTTTTTATTAGTATTGATTAATTGTTAACATTTTTTAATTGTTTACGTCTTATTATTAGTATTGATTATTTGTTTTTTTTTTTTCTTTTGTTATTTAACAAGAATTCAAGTTGAAGGAGATGATGAAAATTGTGATGTGGTTGTATGAGTATTGGACAAACAATCTTGGTTTTTTATCTTTTTTTTTTTTAATGATGGATTTGGTTTGATATATTGTAATGGATTTGTTTTTTTTTTTTTTAATTTTATTTTTTGGGTAGCCTATCCCTTGCGGACTGTACTTGGGACTAATTATTCTCTGCTTGTGATATTGTTGCTGAATTTTCCTTTGTGTGGGCTGTGCTTAGGACTATGTTGTTGTTTACAAATGCTATGTGGACAGGTGCTATTTTGCTATTTGAATATGCTATTTTTTTAAATATTGAATAGGATATATTGAACAGTCCCAATGATAGATGCTATTTTGTTGTTTACAGATTTTTTATTTTGAAAATATATTGACAAATATGTTTGAATAAAATGTTTACAGATTTTTTAATTTGAAAATATGTTGACAAATATGTTTAAATAGGATGTTCACAGATTTTTTAATTTGAAAAAATGTTGACAAATTGAATAGGATGTTTCAAATCAAAAAGAACAAAAAAACAAAAAAATCTAAAATGTTACAATAATTCGGGGATTTTTCAAGGTCGGGGATACCCGATCGGAGGCGGAGGCGGGGGCGGGGGCAGGCAAGGGGTCCCTATCGGGGATCGGGGGTGGGGACGGGGAATTTGTTACTTTCGGGGATTGGGGACGGCGAGTGTAGTCCCCAGCCCCGCCCCGCCCCTCCCTGTTGCCATCTCTATTTTGCAGTTTAGACTTCTGGTATTTTCTCACCTTTGAAATTTGGATGGAAATTTTGAATTTCAATCTTCAACTTTACACCTATTACATTTTTAAATCCAATTTCAATTTGGTCTGAAAGTTAAAATTAGCGATTTTAGGATATTTACTAATTTTTTGAACAACAATGATTGAGATCCCTTTTTTTTGGAGACCCCCACAATCTTTTTTGAATCTCAACCATTGATGGTGTGAGCCCCTATAGACACCCCATTTTGACCGACCTTAAGACTCAGACGTCACCGATTGAGCGCTCGGTGATGTTGCATATCGTGCTCGTTCAGAAGTCTCAGAGTCGCGGCCGTGTGCCCTGCCTCCGGATCTCCGAACCCTTTTTTTTTTGCACCTTGTCTCGGTTTGCGAACCAGACTCGATTTTCTCTGTTTTTCTTCCTGAGGGGAGGGAGAGGTCTAGCAGATCATCTCTCAGTGGCCGTGGGCTACTTTTCGTGGCCGTAGGCCATTTTGCCCATTTCGGAGCCCGATTCCCGGTTTTCGGAGCCGTCAGGCCGTGTGCCTTGGTTCGGGACCGCCCAACCATCTCCGATTCCTCCGATTTTTGGCATGCATCTCATTTACTCCCTTTCGAGGGACACTGGGGTCTTAGATACCCACTTCGTGGCCGAACACCACTTTCGGTACTTAACGGCCGGTTTTCGGGCCCCGAACCTCGCGGTTTGGCCCCCGAGCATTCATTTCGCATCGGTTTCCGTTCATTTTTGGCATGCATCTCATTTACTCCCTTTCGAGGGACACTGGGGTCTTAGATACCCACTTCGTGGCCGAACACCACTTTCGGTGCTTAACGGCCGGTTTTCGGGCCCCGAACCTCGCGGTTTGGCCCCCGAGTATTCATTTCGCATCGGTTTTCGTTCATTTTTGGCAGGTACCTCTGTTTTATCATCAGGAAGATCACTGGAGGGTCGGAGGCTAGCAATTGTCCAAGCAACCTGTTATGCTCTTCCGGCGCCCCCCGGCGCCCGTTTTTCTCACTTCCGGGCCAATGTTGACCACCCTAGGGTCATTTTTTTCGAGCCAAAACCACATATTTGTGATGTACACACATGGGAGGACCCTAAAAACCTATGGCCGGCCAGTAATTCTCTTTGAACCTTTTGAACCCCTCTTTGAATTGACCTATTCTCTTTCCTATTTCAGAGTTGTCAAATTTGAACCACAGGGCCTTGTTGTACACACCTGGGAGGACACCATCATCTGGTGGCCGGCCATTAATTCAAGAGTTCATTTTTGCCCCTAGCCGGCCGGCCATGGGGGGTGGCCGGCCGGCCACCTCCAGAAAAAGCACTTGGCCGGCCACACTCCCCTCAGTGCATACTTTACAGCTGTATAGCTGTTTCTCCAAAATATCTTTGGCATCCGGGGGATATTTTGGGAGGGAAAGCTTGGGTGCATTTCCCTCCCCTTTTACACCCCTCCTTTTGTCCATATAAGGGGCCTCCCAACTCAGTCCTTAGGGTTAGAAAAATGGGGTTCAAGCATATCTCTCTCTATCACTCTCAAACTCTCAAGTTTTGGTCTCATTTGTTCATCAACACCAAGCACTACCTTCACCACTTCCATTTCAGCAGCAAAGGAGGGTTTTTCAGTGGCTAAGAAGCTACAAACTCAAGTCAAGAAGCAAAGAAAGACTTGTCTTCAAGGGTAAGTCTCAAATCCCCTCTTTTACACCACTTTCTTGCCTCATTTCTTAACCCTACTTGCTCACTGTTTTGAGCTCCGACCAATACTGAAAGTGGTATTCTTTTGAGCTATTCTTGATGTTTGTTCAAGGGCTCAACTCTGTTTGAGCCCTCCATCTTGCACTTCCTTCAATATCTTCTTATATGCCATTATTTTGCATTGAATATTTGGCCTATGTGTGATCTGAATTGGAGCATCTCATGAACTGATATTGTGCTTATTTTGAGCCCCTCTTCAACATTTAAGAAGGGATCAACCTTGTTTTCATGCTCCATATGCAAGTTTCTTTGAATCCATGTTTTGCCCTTGTTTTTGCATGAGATATCTAGCTTATGAGTGATCTGTTTTCGGGCATGAGGTAAACTGTGAGTGGGCCTATTTTGAGCCCCTCTTCAACATTGAAGAAGGGCTCAACCTTGTTTGGCCTCTCTATCATGCACTTGCTTCATAATTTCTCATATTTACCGTAAACTTGCATGATTTATTTGACCTACATGCAGTCTGTTTTGGAACATATCATGAACTGTGAGTGAGCTTATTTTGTGTCCCTCTACAATATTGTAGAAGGGATCAATCTTGTTTGGGGTCTCCATGTTATACTTGCTTTTATATCTCTCTTTGACCCCATTTTGCATGCTTTTTTAAGCTTATCTAGCTTCTTATTTCAGCCATCATCAGTACTGAAAAGAGTCATATTTTGATCTTCTTGACATATTTCATTGAGGGTCTTTGCTGGTTTGGTGAATGTTTGGGGTACCTCATGTTATAGCCTTATATATCCTCATTCTTGCATAGCATTTTTACCATGATTTCATACTGAGTTGGGGGATGTCATCTACTGTAAATGTGCATATTTTTGGTCCCTCATCAGTGTTGTAGAAGGGTACTTTTCAGTTTGAGCATCGCATACACCACTTGCTTCAATACCCCTCTCTTGGCTCGTATTTTTGCATGCTATTGTTGTCCTACCTATGCTCATTATTTCGCCATGTTTTGTACTGTGAATAATGCTATTTTGGGGCTGCCTTGATACTTTTTTGCATACCATGTACCAACCATGCATGTTTAGTGTGGCTATAGGCCATTCCGGGTGCTTGTTATCGCATTTCGGGACCATTCCGTGCATTCGGTGTCATTTCCCCGCCTTTCGGGACTGTTTTGCATCATTTGTAAGTGCTGAAATTCCATTTTCATGTTTGCATATCATTTCCATGTCATTTTGCATTCCGTATGCATCGCCTCGGTTTGCGCGCCGTGGGCACGCATTTCGAGGCGCCTCATTTTTATCCGACGGCTCTCATGTGAGTGTGGCTGAGGCTCACTCATGTTAGTATAAGTCCATTTCGCATTTTGTATGTTATTTCATGCTTTAATCCATCGCCTCGGTTTGCGCGCCCGTGGGCACGCATTTCGAGGCACTTCATTTTTATCCGACGGCCTCCCGTATGAGAGTGGCTGAGGTCCTCTCATGTTGGTATAAGTCCATTTTGCATTCTGTATGCCATTTTCGCATCATTGCATTCCGTATGCCATTCTCTCGGTTTGCGTACCCGCGGGCACGCACTTCGAGGCATTTCATTTTAGCCTCATTACATATCATTTCCATGTCATTTTGCATTCCGTATGCATCGCCTCGGTTTGCGCGCCCGTGGGCACGCATTTCGAGGCACTTCATTTTTATCCGACGGCTTCTTATGTGAGTGTGGCTGAGGTCCACTCGTGTTAGTGTAAGTCCAATTGCATCATGTATGTCATTTTATGCCTTAGAATCATCGCCTCAGTATGTGTGCCCGTCTGGCACGCATTTCGAGGCATCTCATTTTCATAGCATTGTGCATGCTAGGATTGCATATTAGCTACATTTCATGCATATCATGCATATTGCATCGTGTTCGAGATAGGAGTTAGCCCGGGCACGGGAAACGAGGCACGTTTCGTACTCCGAGTGACGGAACGGGTCCCAATTCCCAAGTCACCGACACTCCGGATTACCCATGATGGAGTTAGGTTTTGCTGTAGCATTCATCCGCATTCATCCTATATTGAGTTGTGCGATCCGACTCCTCGGCCATCATGCATCGAGATGCGTGATTGGTGGCATGAGAATCGAGGCATGCATATATCTGTGAAATACATTGCTATGCCCTTTTCCTGCTCTCTGTTGCAGCAAAATGAGAAATCAGCAACTTTTCGGAGTCCGGCACGCATTTCGAGAAACATTGCAAACAGAGGCTAAATTGGGCATCCCAATGGATTTCTACGCAAAGGCAGCCCAGCATACATCATTCATCAGAAGCGAGGCAGCCCCCTGGCTTGCATGCCAGTTTAAAGCTTTCTTAGTTAATTTGTTAATTAATTAGAAATCTGTATTATTCGGACTGTATATTTCGGACTGTATTATTCTTTTATTATTTCGGACTGTATCATTTATTCGGACCCTCTGTGCGAGGGCAAAACTGTAATAAGTGTGGGTGAGTGTGATGTATGTCTTCCAACCCCACGTCTTTCTTCCTTTTATTTACCCGCTTACGATGGTTAGATATAGGGCATATTTCGATTAGCATACAGTATGACAGCATGTTTGCATCATTCATCTGTTTTGCACGCACCAGGTTCGGCGCATCATACAAACTGCATTTGTATTTCAATTCCAAATTGAATACGTGTTAGTTGTAGCATTTCATATGCCATTTTAGAATAGCCGAGCCGCTATAGTCGCATTATTGCATGTGTTGCATTAGGCAATTCTGTGTATCTAGGATCATGCATGATTCTAATCGGTTTTCTGTTTTGGCTTGGAGTACTCGGTGAGTTTTATGCTTTAGCATCCTTGCATGCGTGTGAGTGTTGCCATGAATAGCATGCTTGCCATGAGGCTATGTGCTTATGTGATATAACTGCCTTGAATGCCTGTGGGTGAAGGTTGGGTTATTTGAATTGGGACAATGCGTTGACTGTTTGTTCTAAGCCCACTAGACAGTGGCAAAATCATGTTTTCTAAGCCCACCTGAGGGTGGCAAATCCGCGTCTTAGCCTACCTGTGGGTAGCACCATCAAACCATTTTCAAACAAACAAACACGAAATGTTTTGTTCCAATTCAGGCGGCCCAGTCTATACTTGTTTGCTGCGAGCATCACATAGTAACCTAGGCTAACAACCGGAATAAGAACTCACAATGTTTTCAAAATCAAATATCATGGTTAGTAGAGGCCGGTCTTTGACGGCGAGCGGGGGTGCTCACGAAGTGACCTTCCCCAATCGTACCCAAGTTCCCAAGCCGAGGCAACTTTGGTGATGACGGACACGTGGCCTTTGGCACCGAGTCAGGGTTTCCTAAATTTCCCATTAAAAAAAAACATTTAGGTGGCGACTCTGTATCTGGCAAAGCAGTCCATGTTTGGCACTTCTTTCAAAAATCTGTTTTCCAAAACGATTTGCCGGATTTGGACTCTTTGGTTCAAGATTAAGAACCGTGACATTTTGAGTCCTTCGAACTGTAGTGACCCAATATCGAACCGTAACGGGGGAGACTTGCACTCCTCGCCCGGGATGCGTTCGGGGACGTCTACCGCATATACATGAGTGGATTTTACACATACATCAATGATTGAGATTCAAAGGAGGTCATGGGGGTCTCCAAAAAAAGGTCCAAGCATTTTTGTTTTTTTGAAATGTACATGCAGAAAAAATTAAGGATAAACTACCAATAGATCCTAATAGTTGGATTTAATTCCCATCAAGTCCTATTGAAAATAAGTTTTAATAAAATTGTTGCTAAAAATAAATTTTTTGTGACAATTTTTTACATACGTCGCTAAAAATTAACAATTAGTGACTTTTTTGTCATGATTTTTATAAATTGTTGCTAAAACTTATAATTAGTGACTTTTTTTATGACAAATTTTTCTCATAAGACCTATTGGATAATAAGTCCACTTATGAGGACTTACACGTAAGTACCCCAAAAATTAATAAAAATTAGTCAATCTACCCTCTAAATTTTTAAGGCCATAAGGACAAATTATTTTAACTAGATAATAATCTTTGCCACATATTGTGTTAAAAACTTTAAAATCTCAAAATTCTAATTCTACATTTATGATTTTAATGAAATAGATATTTTTGAATTTGTTAATCTGAGATATTATAAATAATATCCATATTAACATGAAATTAAAAAATAAAAAGAACAAAAATGTTAGATTTCACAACTTAGTTAGAGTTATTCGAACAGTGAAACCAGAGTAACCAAAATGATTTTAGAAAATTATGCAATTTTTTTTTTGTTTTTTGGTTATTGTAATACTCATTTATATGTGATTAAAATGCCTACCAAATTTTGTAATACATTATTTGTCTAAGAAATGTGCAGTGAGTTATAAACTAAAATAATATGATAATAGGCTCTGTGAGAGTCTAATGATGATAACATTATGTTTGGATTTTAAAGAGAACTAACACCTCATATATTAGTAGTTATTGTTTATGTTTGGATTTTAAATTTATAAATAAATAAAATTTTAAAGATAAAAGAAAAGTGAATAATGATTGTACACCTTAAGCTTCTCGGTTAATTAATAATATACAAAATTTCTTTGACTATTCTCACTATTTTTTTTATTATTATGATAATCTTTGGATTCAACAACGTTATAGAAGAGTTGTGATTTTCTAGTTGCTTTAAGATGCGGACACATAAATTTCAAGCATAAGGTATAGCCAAATAGTAGACCAATACCACACAAATAAGACCTACAGCACCAGATTGTAGACCAAGGACAGGGGCACGGACAAGGACAATAGGATCCTTTGGAAGAGGGAGTTGCATCCCAATCCTCTCACGATTATAAAAATTTGTATAACTAATCTTTTAGGCAACAATAGATATAAATCAAAATAAGATGTTTTATATAAATATATATAATAATAATAAATGGTAAATCTCTCCATGAGTTTATCAAATTCAGACAATCATTTATCCATTACCAGATACATGGCAGACAAATATAAGTTTACAACTCCTTTCTCATTTCCGATGTCCCGAGCGATTCTTAAATATCCATCATGTCCCCAATTTTTTCCCCACGAGTTTTGAATTATGAAAAATTTTCTTGAATTCTCTTCCCCATAACCAACTATAACAATTGCATGGCAATAAAGTTTTCCACCACTCCATATATTAAGGTGTTGTCCTTGCTAGCACATTGGAATTTCAGACCATCCATCATGGTTCCTATATTCAAACACAGGTTAAGAGTTTTAAGTAATAGTCCAAACCCTAAAATATTAAATAGAAAATACAAAATTCTATGAGACAGAAGTGTTGAAAAATAAGCTTGATCCTGATAATGGTAGGTGGCCAAACCAGCCACCATGTTTGAACCATGTTGAACACATGGTTCTTCAATGGTCAACAATGGCTGCCACATTTGTGGGCTTTCACACTATGAATTCACATTGTATGATTCATCTATAAATAGCATTGTATTATGAGAGTTAAGTATGTGGGAGAAAAGAAAAGAAAAAGAGAGTGCTATGTAATTGTTTCAGAAATTTCAGAATATATTCAGTGAGTTTATTTTCAGTTTGATTCGTGTTTAAGCCTCTCTTTGTAAATCACCACCAGTGGTTTACACCCCACTCCCACCAACAGTGGTATCAGAGCCCGAAGGTAGCTTGAATTTGTAGAAATTCTGCAAATTTGCAAAACAGAGTGTGTTCTGCGAAAATTGCCCAGAAAGCAAAGTTGTCAAAATTCATTTTTGATCATACCAGATTGAAGCTCTCGACGAGATGAGCACAACCGTGAAAACCGCGTCGAAAACCGAGCCCTACAGAGCCCGCACGCGCCACACGCGCCTCTTTGACGCCGTCGCCACGCGCCGCCACGCGTACACGCGTTCCACGTGTCTTCTTCGCCCGAATACCAGGGTTTGACCCGAGATCCGATCCAGATCCGGATCCAAGTCTGACGCCATTGCCGACGTCATCTGCTGACGTCATCCAAGCCGAGCCGTGAGCCGTCAAACCGAGCCTCCGAGCCTCCAGCCGAGCCGACCGAGCCGTTGACCGAGCCGACAAGCCGAGCTCCAGCCGAGCCGTTGACCAAGCTGAGCCAGCGTTGACTGAGCCGTACGGAAATTAATCCAGTGTGCCGCGGCTAAAGCTGCAGCCTCAGATCTGAGCCGTTCAACTTGTTTTTGGCCTAATCTGAGTCATTCAGAGTCTGATTCGGGTGATCCAATAGTGGTTTCCAACTATTTGGAATATTCCGGACACATCTGTACGGTCAGAATTTGCAAATTCCATTCTGAAAATTTGCAGATTGTTAAAGACAACCAATGGCAAACACAAACAATTTCTTTCAGCCCCAGTTTCCAAAACTCAACAAGGAGAACTATGAAAATTGGAGTATTCAAATGCAAGTTCTACTAGCCTCACAAGATTTGTGGGAGTTAGTGGATCGAGGATATGACGAGCCAGCTACTCTCGCAGATGAAGGAACTTTAAATGATACTCAGAAGACGGCGTTAAAAGATTCAAGGAGGAGAGATAAAAAGGCCTTGTATCTACTCTATCAAGGCATTGATGAGTCAAGTTTTGAGAAGATTTCAGCAGCAACAACCTCTAAAGAGGCATGGAGTATTCTTCGCAATTCACACCGTGGAATTGAGAAGACGATCAGAGTTCGACTACAAGTGCTACGTGGCGAATTCGAGATGCTGCACATGAATAAGAATGAGTCAATTTCTGCGTACTTTAACAGAACATTGACCATTGTTAATCAGATGAGAAGATATGGAGAGAAGATGGAATCTCTTCAAGTGATAGAGAAGATTCTCCGATCACTCAGTCCCAAGTTCGAGCATGTGGTTGTAGCAATAGAAGAGTCCAAGGATCTCAGTGTCATGACCACCGATGAGTTGATGGGCACACTTGAGATTCATGATCAAAGGATCAACAAGAAGACGTCCTCAAGTTCTCTAGAGCAAGCTCTTCAATCAAAGCTGTCTTTCAGAGAAGACAAAAACGAGAAGGGGGGACATCACAAAGAGGCCGAGGAAGAGGCCGTGGTTACAATAACCAAAGTTCTGGCTTTCGAGGAAGAGGCGGAAGAAGTCCAGCCAGAGGAGGAAGAAGTCAACCACACTTTGCTCCAAGAGGAAGAGCAAGCGGTAGAGGAGGTGGTTACTATAACCGACCAGGTTTTGACAAAAGGAATGTTCAGTGTTACCACTGCCACAAGTTCGGGCATTACAGCAATGAATGCCGAAGTAGAGCAACAACAGAAGCCGGCGAGCAAGCAAATTTTGCTGAGGAGGAAACAAACAAAAGTGGACCTACAGTCCTGTTTGTTCACCATGGAGACACTGGAAACCAAAACAATGTTTGGTATCTAGATTCGGGAGCCAGTAACCACATGTGTGGTAAAAGAGAGCTGTTCGTTGAGCTTGACGAGACTGTACAAGCACAAGTCTCATTTGGTGATTCTTCAAAGACTCCAGTGAAAGGAAGAGGTAATATTCTGATCAAGCTCAAGAATGGAGATCATGATTACATCTCCAATGTGTATTATGTTCCTGCCATGAAGAACAACATTTTGAGTATGGGACAACTCCTAGAGAAAGGATACGACATCAGCATGAAAGATTGTCATCTTACCATCAAAGACAATCTTGGTAATTTGATCGCTCGGGTGAGAATGTCCAAGAATCGGATGTTTGCATTGAACATCCAACATGCTGCTGCGAAGTGTTTAAGTGCCATCATCAAAGACAAAGACTGGCTATGGCATTTGAGGTTTGGACATCTCAACTTTGGAAGCTTGAAGCTGTTGTCAAGCAAGAATATGGTGAGAGGGCTCCCTCATATTGCTCATATCAATGAAGTCTGTGAAAGCTGCATTCTTGGCAAGCATCACAGAACTAGCTTTGCCAAAGAAGTGAAGTGGAGAGCAACAAAGCCGCTGGAGCTAGTGCACACTGATGTGTGTGGTCCATTGAAGCCGATGTCAAATGGACAGAATAGATACTTTCTCACCTTCATTGATGATTATAGCCGGAAGACATGGGTGTACTTTCTTAAAAGAAAGTCGGAGGTGTTCAGCGTCTTCAAAGAATTCAAAGCATTTGTAGAAAAGCAAAGCGGCTACTACATCAAGACCTTGCGATCAGATCAAGGTGGAGAATATACATCAGATGCTTTTGAGAAGTATTGCAAAGACCAGGGAATCAAGCATCAAACAACACCATCCTACACGCCACAACTGAATGGTGTTGCTGAAAGAAAGAATCGCACAATCTTAGATATGGCAAGAAGCATGTTGAAAGGAAAGGGACTGCCCAAGCAATTTTGGGCTGAAGCCGTATCATGTGCTGTGTATCTACTAAATAGATGCCCAACCAGGAGTCTTCATTCTATGACTCCAGAAGAAGCTTGGAGTTCACATAAGCCAAGCGTCAATCATCTCAGAATATTTGGGTGTGTTGCATACACCAAGATTCCAGAAGCAAGAAGAACCAAGCTCGATGATAAGGGAGAAAAGTGTATCCTTGTCGGATATGGAGATAGAACAATGGGATACAAGTTGTATAATCCCATTACCAAAAAGGTGATCATGAGTCGAGATGTGATATTTGAAGAAGAAGAAGCTTGGAACTGGAATCAAGATGAAGTTGTAAAAGATGCAGAACTGATTCTTGAAGATGAAACATTAAAAGCTCCTGTTGAAATCACAAGAGAAGTTCAAGATGAGCCACAAACTCCTCCACATAGAATTCCTGCACCTAGATCGCCAGTTTCTCACAGAAGTGCTGCATCATCATCAGCATCAGCATCTTCAGATGATAGTTTTTTTCAAACAACCAAGACCAATGAGAAATTTGCAGGAGATATATGAAGCTACAGAAGAAGCAGATCTGAATCTGTACTGCCTACTCGTAGATAGTGATCCACTTACCTTCTCAGAAGCCATCCAGGAAGATAAATGGAAGAAAGCAATGGATGAAGAAATTCATGCCATTGAGAAAAATGACACATGGAAGCTTACCAGTCTACCGGAGGGGCACAAACCCATTGGAGTGAAATGGGTATACAAGACAAAGAGGAATGCACAAGGCGAAGTGCAACGCTACAAGGCAAGGTTAGTAGCAAAAGGTTACAAGCAGAGAGCTGGAATTGATTATGGAGAGGTGTTTGCTCCAGTTGCCCGATTGGAGACTATCAGGCTAATGATTTCTTTGGCTGCCCAGCACAAGTGGCAGATTTATCAACTTGATGTGAAATCTGCATTTCTTAATGGTTTCCTTGAAGAAGAAATCTATATTGAACAACCTGCGGGGTATGTTCAGAAGAAGCATGAAGACAAGTGTACAAATTGAAGAAAGCACTTTACGGATTGAAGCAAGCTCCGCGTGCATGGAATACTAGAATTGATCAGTATTTTCATGACAATGGTTTTGAAAAATGTCCATACGAGCACGCACTATATTTGAAGAAGGAAGCTGATGGAAGCATGTTGCTTGCTTGTCTTTATGTTGATGATCTAATCTTCACCGGAAACAATCCAGCCATGTTCAAAGACTTTAAAAGAAGCATGGTCCAGAGTTTGAAATGAAAGATATTGGATTGATGGCTCATTTTCTAGGCATTGAAGTGGAACAGAGAAAAGATGGGATTTTTATTTCCCAAAGTGGTTATGCCAAGGAAATTCTCAAGAGATATGGAATGGAGAATTGCAATCCAGTGAACACTCCTGTAGACAGTGGAGTAGAGCTCAGAAAATGTGCGAAGACAGGTGATGTGGATCCAACTTATTTCAAGAGCCTAGTTGGAAGTCTTCGCTATCTTACTTGCACCAGGCCAGACATACTCTATGGAGTAGGACTGATTAGCAGATATATGGAAACACCGGATCAGTCACACCTTTATGCAGCAAAGAGGATTCTTCGCTACATCAAAGGTACAGTCGATGATGGTTTATTCAATAAACCAACTGATAATTTCAGTCTTGTTGGCTACTCAGATAGCGACTGGGGACGTGACTTGGATGAACGGAAAAGTACTACGGGGTTTACTTTCTTTATGGGAGATACAGCCTTCACATGGTCATCCAAGAAGCAAGCCATTGTGACATTATCAACTTGCGAAGCTGAGTATGTTGCAGCCAACTCAGCTGTGTGTCATGCAATATGGTTACGGAACATGCTGAAGCATTTGGGATTTCCACAAGAAAAACCCACTGAGATCTATGTTGATAATCGCTCAGCAATTGCATTGGCAAAGAACCTAGTTTATCATGAAAGAAGTAAGCATATTGATACCCGCTATCATTTCATCCGAGAGCATGTAAAAAATAAAGATGTGGAATTGTTGCCTTGCAAATCCCAAGATCAACTTGCAGATATTTTCACGAAGCCGTTGAAAAATGATCTATTCAACAGAATGAAGATAATACTCGGGATGAAGCAGCATGGAGAATCAAGCTTAAGGGGGGATGTTGAAAAATAAGCTTGATCCTGATAATGGTAGGTGGCCAAACCAGCCACCATGTTTGAACCATGTTGAACACATGGTTCTTCAATGGTCAACAATGGCTGCCACATTTGTGGGCTTTCACACTATGAATTCACATTGTATGATTCATCTATAAATAGCATTGTATTATGAGAGTTAAGTATGTGGGAGAAAAGAAAAGAAAAAGAGAGTGCTGTGTAATTGTTTCAGAAATTTCAGAATATATTCAGTGAGTTTATTTTCAGTTTGATTCGTGTTTAAGCCTCTCTTTGTAAATCACCACCAGTGGTTTGTACTCCACTCCCACCAACAAGAAGATCGCAACTAATATGTCATAGCAAATTGTCTAGGCACTTGTTTTGGACGGGATTGTCCAATTAATGAAAAAGAATTCAGTCATATTAAAAAAATAATTTTGATATATTTAAGATTTTTATCTAAATATGATAATACAATAATTAATTGATAAGTTTGCTAATAATTAGTTTTGACAAGTTTAAGTCCACTCATACTACAATTTCAGAAAAATCTTCAACATATATTGAATATTCGAAGAATTTTCGTAGATAATAGCACTAATCAATTAAGTCCTACATTTTTGCCTAACTATAAAATTCTTGTGTTCATTGTTTCTTTTTTCTTCAACATCGAAAAAACAAAATGAAAAGTGTTATAATATTTTTCTAGTATGTATTGCTGAAAATTCAACTTCTAGCACTCATAAAGTAGGTTTTATTCACTCATTGTATTGTAATTTTATATTGGTTATTTTCAAGCACTCCGTGCAACATTTAGACACTCAAAAGCCTATAACTAATTATACTAACTAGTTAACCCTTTTGTGTCACAAGAGAGAGTTTGAGAGAAGCACTTGTATTGCACTAGAAAATTTACATTGCAAGTTGGATGTGAGGCAAATGAATCCTCACTCCTTTTATAGGCAACCTTGGCCTTCTAGTAACAATCTAAAACACTTACTAATTGTGGTGTATAAAAGCTTCATGGAGCCTTCTACTTTTACAATAAACTCTCTAGAATCTATTCTAGAACATTCTATGAATTATGTACAATATTCTCAAATTCTCTCAAGTATTTTAGGAAACTCTAGTTTCTTTTATTATCCTACAATCTTTTACACCATGTTTGATAAGTTATGAGAGAAAAACAAAAGAAATGATTAGATAAGTTATAAGAAAAAAGAAAAGATTGTAAATTTCTTTCTCTTTTGTTTGGATAGGTAAGAGAAAAAAAGAAAAGAAATGATATTAATATCTGTTCTATCTTGTTTAGTTAAGCTATATAAAAGAAAATAAATAAAAACATATTAGGAAAATTTACCCATAAGTCCTAGTTTCTGAAAAGTTGAACCATTTAGTCCTAAAAATTTTCTTATGCTCCATTTAGTCTCATTTACACATCAATCTAATGTTCGAAACATTAATCTGATGTTCGAAATCTAATGTTCGAAACATTAATCTGATGTTTGAAACATTGTAATGGGACCTTTCAGTCTATAAGAAAACTTTTAGGACTAAACAGTGTATAAGTTATTAATTTGAGATTTATTGGTGCATCCCCCAAGATATTATGCTATATTACCAAATTAACTTTTTATAAGTGTTTGCCTTTTTACTTGTTCTATATCTAAAAGGGTAATTTTGATATTATAACAAAATAATATTTGGTTAGTTTTATTTTTCTCTCAATCTCTTCACTTTTAGAGAGATTGAAAATAGAGGTTATGAGAGAAATGCATTTCTCTCTATTTCTTGTTATTTCTCTTCATTTCTCACATATTTGATAATCCAAACAAGTGATTAAAATTCATTTTTCTCCATTAATTTCTTTTCTCTCAAAATCGCTCAAATCAAATGAAGTGTCAGTTCTTTTTTGGGAGAAACTTTGTTTGGGTAACTTGGCGGGGTGTGACATAATTAGACTTAATCGGACAATAAAATTAGAGCAACTAAACGATTTAAAAAAATTATGAATTTTGTATACGACTCCTTACATGTGATTAAAACCACTTAACACTCTTTACATGTCATTAAAATCACTTATATATTTAACAGTGTCTAAAATTACTTCTTTCATGTCAAAAAATGCTAATTTTAATGTTCTAAGCGCTTGAGACAGTCAGAATTAAATTGTTTGGGACATTTCTTTTTTTTATCAACGTAGATAGTACAACAATCTTACATCAATAAAAAAAAATAAGGGCCATGGAAAATTGATAGTTAGATCTAACTCTTATATGCACCATAAAAAATTCAAAAAAAGAAAAAGAAAAAGCTTACAGAACTTCATATATAATATAAATCTTGTTTGAAAACTCTAAGAAAAAAAAAATTCCAAAAATATAATTTTATTAAAAAATATATATAAAATTAAAACTATAACATTTTAACGTGTATACAACAAAACTATAACATTAAAACTATAACATTTTAAAGCTTAATGATGATATCTAGCCTCCAGTATAGTAGCAATAATTGAATTGTTTGGATCTTTTATTTTGAATTTTGAATTTGTAAATGAATTTTTAAAGAGAAAAGAAAATATGATTGAAATATAAATTAATTTTTTGTCACTTTTCATTTCTATCTAATAATCCATCCCCAAATTCTATATCCAAACACAACCTAAAAGTTTTGAGTCAAAAACCTAATAATTAATATCGAATAGAAGGCATCTGTAAAAAAAATTAAAAAATTAATTAAAAGAAAAAAAGATTGCACAAGTTGAAACTAATGTGTATAAAAAATAAATAAAAACTAATTTCTTCTAGCAAATTGTTTAGCCTGGACCGGATTGTCCAATCAATAAAAAGAAGGCTGCCATATCCAAAAATCTGATATATTTAAGATTTATATATGTAAATATCTAACAGATAACCAAAAATCAACTTTGATATATTCAAGATATATTATGTAAATATCTAACAGATAAATACAATATAAGTTTTTATAGGAAGTTTGTTAATAATTGGTTTTGACCTATTTAAGTGCTACATTTCTTCCAACAAAAAAATTCTAGTGTTTCTTTGCTTCTCTTTTCTTCAAGATTGAAAAATGAAGAGGGTTATGATCTTTTTTCTAATATTTATCACCCAGAGATGTTTTGCTCAAAATTCAAGTTCTAGCATTCATAAGGTAAGGTTTTATTCACTCATTGTATTGTAAGTAATGCAAAAAAATTATTGAATTTATTTTTTTATTTTTTGGTGTAGCATTACATTGTTTACATGGGTAAACACTCGTTGCCGGATTCCAAAACAGTGATCTCATCTAATCATGAAATGCTAGCGTCTATTGTTGGCAGGTAATTAATATTTTTAATTAATATTGTATTGAGAGTCAAGAAATTGAAGAGTTTAATTGTTATTGTTAGTATTGATGAAGCACGACAAGCTACAATCCACCATTATCATAAGAGTTTCAGAGGATTCTCGGCTAGGCTAACACCAGAACAGGTAGATCAAATTAAGAGTAAGTGTAACTAACATGACCATTAATTACATACATAAATCTGTTTTATCTTGAAATTTTATGTTGTTTATATATGTATAGGGTAGGTTTTAAATATCTTTTGATTTCTAATATATAGTGTAGGATATCAACCAATATACGAACCTATAGGCGATGGCAATATCATATCAATACCAAAATATTGTTTCATTTTACTTTACAAACTATTTGTTGCAGAAAGTGATTCAGTTGTTTCAATTTTTGAGAGCGAACTATTGGAACTTCACACCACAAGATCATGGGATTTCATGGATGCTACTAGTAATAGCATATTTAGCAAATTCTCAGTACAAGAAAAATACGACAATGTTATCATCGGTCATTTTGACAGTGGTAAGTGCTTTGTTGTAAACATTGCTTCACACCATAAATATACTAGTGTTTTTTTGTTTGTTTTGGCTTCATGTTTTACATATATACTAGTGTTTTCATAGTTTAGTAGTAGAGGTAGACATGGCTTACACTATATATAGTTTCCTAAGCCAACTATGAGATCTGAAATGTGGCCAAGCTTATCTATATGGTTTGAATATTGTTTAATAATTTTTTTTAATCACATTTCAAAATTAATAAATATATAAATATGTTTACTTCAGTGATTTGGATGCATGTTTTTACATTTTCAAAATTAGGAGTTCAAAGATTCTTTTACAATACTAATAACATATTTTTATTTATTTATTTATTTATTTTTATAGATGGTTACATATTTATGTTTATAAAAATATAAAGTTAAGCAATGTAAAATAACACACATATATCTATAATAAATTATATAATACAATTTGTGGCCTAACCAGGTTAGGCTTAAAACACTATTTTCAAGCCCTAATTTGTTCAATTTTTATTTTATTTTATTTTTTTGATCGGCAAAAAAAAAACTTTATTAATGAAAACATACAAACTTTATTTGTTCAAATATTGATCAAATAGTAAAATTGTCATACAAGCACACTACAAACATACAATCTAAAGTTCTAAGAGTGCATATGATCCTTATATGAAGAGTAGTGTTATACAAACAGAAAATTTATACAAATATGTGTCTTATTATGTTCAACATAAGGCCTATTATTATTAACATAATTTACCAATGTGTCACTGTCATATCATCAGTAAATTTTGTATACAAATTCTGGTAAAATAACTTTTTTCTGATATGAATTGTCATTTGTATGTCTAAAATTGATTATTCTCTATGTTTTTATTCGCAGGAGTTTGGCCCGAGTCACCTAGTTTCAATCCAGCAGGACTAGGTCCTGTGCCAAGTAGATTTAGGGGAGAGTGTGAAGCAGGGGAGCAATTCTCAGTGTGGAATTGCAATAGGTGAATTACAATTCAAATTTTAATCGTGAATTTTTTTATATTATCTTTCTCTATGCTTCAATTCCTGTAATGTAAGTAATGAAAATTAAAATTAGGTAGACATTAAGGTCACGTTTGTTTGGTAGATTAAGTTGAATGTGATTATAAGTATGATGAAATTGAGTGAGGAGATATGTAGTGGTATTAAGTTAGAAATATAAGATAAAATATTTGTTTGTGTAGTACTGTGGTGGTATTAATTGATTGAGATTAAACCTATGAAATTACATAATTACCCTTCTTTCATTGTAGAATCATTAAAACTAAGGGACAAAATAATTTTTTTACCATCAATCCCATAGAATTGATTCTCAAACCCACCTCTCATCCATCTTTGCTAATCCATCCATAGTGATAGATTACTACTCCAATTGGAGTGTTAATCCCTTACAATTTTTCTAATTGAACGTGTTTTGAGTGCTGACCTCACTCGTAGTTCAACCCCCTGCTCATGGAGCCAAACAAATATGTTCTTACTGACAAAATTTTAAATTTTTTTCTTCCATAATATTTCAAATACTCTTGCAATTTGATTAATAAGCGTGCTAGGAGTCAGACTACAATGAAAAACCAAAAAGTAATATTTATTTATGATTATAATTATAAAGGTGAGGATTATCTCCAGTTACTTGGAAGGTACTATTGGGCGTGCAATTTTCTATTTTAACAATTTGAATAATTCATTTTTTTTTAATATCAATTGCATAAATTGTTTATGAAAAAAATAATTATATTCATATAATTTTATTATATTTATTTTAAAAAATAAATTTGTATTTTTAAAATTATTTTTATAAACAATTTTTATATATATATATATATATAAATGATCCACACAAAATCCTATAATAAACCATAAATCTGTGGTGGACTCCGACTTCAACACCACCTCTCAATCAAAAGTGTGTACCGAAAAGAATCCCCTCCCGATAATAAACCATAAATTACACAAAATATGAATGGTATCTGATCCAAATTTATACGTGAAATTTTAATGTTTTTTTATTTCATATTTCATGTTTTATGAACTATTTTTATATTTAAGTCAATTATTTACTTTTTTATAAATATTTTATTTTTTAAATATATCTAAAACTTTATTTAAAAAATCAAATTTTTTTGGAACAAATTCACTGATAGTACCTAATTTTGATCATTGTCATTTTGATTTTTATAATTTTAATTAGTTTAATTTTGATCATAAATTTATAATTTTGTCTCAATTTAGTCCAATAAATTATTATTAATATTTTTTTTTTAATTATAGAAAATAGGCAGTTGAGTATTATGTGTAATGCTTTTATAATTATAACCCTATTTATTCAACGAGTTAATATTCATCAATTCAGTAATTATTTTCTTCAAAAATTTGATTGAGATTACTAATTTGATCAAATTGACATAAAATCTAAACTTAAGAAGATCAAATGCAACTAATTAAAGTTTGTGTGATCATACCAATGTAATTTGTGTGTGTGTGTTTTATTTATTTATTTTATTTTAAATGTGGAATAATAATAATGCAGGAAAATAATTGGAGCTCGCTACTATTACCAAGGATACGAGGAAGACAACGGGCCTCTCGCAGCCAACGGAAACCCGTACTTCCTGTCACCACGAGACGATTTCGGTCACGGCAGTCACACCGCTTCAACAGCCGCCGGTTCCCTAGTAAACTCCTACAAAATCCCAAACGTGTTGGAAAGTCAGACCGCACGTGGTGGATCCCCGAACGCCCGCTTAGCAGTGTACAAGGTTTGCTGGTTCAACCTCTGTAGCTCCGCCGACGTTTTCAAGGCCTTCGACGACGCGATTGACGATAACGTCGACATCATCACTATCTCGGCTGGTCCGAAATTCGACAAGTCGTCGATGAAGAAGTATAGCTATGTTGAAGATATGTTTACTGTCGGAGCTTTTCATGCGTTTATGAGGGGAATTTTGACGTGTGCGAGTGCTGGGAATCTGGGAGAGTTTGGGGCGTCGTCTGTTGTGAATTCGGCTCCTTGGGTTGTTACTGTGGGGGCTAGTTATGATGATCGGAATTTCCCTACCCTAGTTGAACTTGGCAATGGAGTAACTTTGGAGGTATGTTGGATTCTAATTTTTTTTTTTAATTTAATTTTTTACAAATTCAGTTTTTTTATATTTAATTATTTTTTTTAATATTTTAAGTAATTTTTAGGTACACTTAACCTAAATGTAATATTTATATTAAAAAAAAATTAAAAATTAATACATACACAAAAATATATTGCCGTAGTTTTGAAAATTACATTCCGTCGCTTGAAAATTTAAATTTTATAATAAATAATCCATTTTATTAATAAATCATTAAGTCAAATTAACAATTTTTAATGATATTAGAAATTTATTTAATTAATAATTCAAGTAATAGAAGAACAATTAAGAATTTCATTTTTTCGGTTAATTCTGTTAAATAAAAAATTTTAACAATGAGATATTTGTAATTTTTCAAATTATAAGAGGCAATCTGTATTTTAAGCAAATTTCATAGGGGTGTATTTGTAATTTACTCAAAAGAAATATAACAAAAAATAATTTTTATGGCCAACAAAAAAAAGTCTATTTAAACAGAAAATATTTTCACTTTTAAAAGGTATAAAACATTTGCTGAAACCCCCAAGGGTTGGCGTAGTGGTGTAGGCTTGGGAGTTAGGAGTTTGCTCATTTCTAGATCTCAAGTTCAAAACCTCTTAGGTGACATCAATCCTTGTGATAGGCCAGTCCATACAGAGCTTTGCTCTGGAGCTTTGCTCTGGCTTTAAATAGGCTCCCCGCTAGTGGACGGTGGGATTGGTACCCCAGGGATTAGTCGACGTGCGCGTAAGCTAGTCCGAACCCCCTGAGTTATCAAAAAAAAAAAAAAAACGTTTGCTGAACTAAAATCTTAGTAAATCACCACACTATGACTGCCACTATCACCTCCACACCATGGTCACCGTCAACATCGCCATCCCTACCTCCACCTTTACCTTTACCTTTACCTTTACCTTTACGTTCACTTTTATTCCATCAAAACAGCCAAATATAAAAATATATTTTTTGTCCAAAGGAATAGAGTGTTAATGTAAATCCCTTCATTTTGTTATTTGTATAGAGTTTAATTTGAATTTGATCACTTAAATTATGCTATATTTTTTTAAAATCCATTAAGTTTTAAAATTTTGTTTATTTTAATTTATGTGATCTAATTGAATCCAATTGTACAAATAACAATCGAAACTTGATTTGATGAGTAAAGTGTTCATTTTGTACAGGAAAAAACTAGAGGCTCCAAATGTTCTAGCAAATACTCACCCGTGCCTATGGATTTCACACCCATGGGATGTATGGTTATTGGTTCCTAATTTGATTAGTGATATTGAAATTTGTAGGGATTTTCAATCAACAGTAACCAAATAAATGATTTTACTGGGCTTATTGCTGCTATTTCTGCAGCAATGTTCGGTGTTCCAATAGAAGCAGCAAGGTTTGTTGATCATGCACCAACTCTATTATATGCACAAAATTCGATTATAAAATTAGACACAACAACAATGGTAGGGGCCTAAATTTTGTGGCTCAAAAGTGGCTCAAATGGCTAAAACGACGTCGTTTTGAGTGCAAAACAACATTCAAATAGCCAAAACGACGTCGTTTTGGCCATTTAAGCCACTTTTGAGCCACAAAATTTGGGCCCCCAAACATTTTTCTTAGACACAATTTTTCTATAAATATTTGATTCTGTAATCAAATTTTTGTGCACTCAAAATTTTTCTTCATGCATACCTCTTATCAATTTGGACTCGGGGTGTATATTCACAATTCGCATTTTTAATTGAAACACAAATTTTTTAAATATTATATTTATTTATTTATCATATGATATGACAACTTACAGGTTTTATTTAGATCAATGATTTAAGAAAAGATTTGTGAAAGAAATAAAAAAAAGAACTGAAAAGTAAATGAAATAATCTTTCACTTTTTTGTTCCCTTTTTTTCTTTCCCACACAAACTTTTTCTCAAATCTTTGATTCAAACAAAACCTTAGCACAATAAATTCAGCATAAATTCCATATTAATATTCAGCAATTATGAATTTACCACATTAAATAAATAAAATAAAATATAAAAATGTATTAACTGTAACATATTGTAAAGGGTAAATTACACTTTTTAACCATTATAGTTTGACTCAAATTTTATTTTAGTCCATATTATTTCAAATTGAACAATTTGATCCCTACCTTTAAGTGTAGTTTTAATTTAGTCTTTCCTTTTGAATTGAAAGTTAAAATTAACGATTTCATGACATTTTTTCAGGTATTGCAAAAGAAATGCACTTGATAGTGAATTGATTGAAGGGAAGATTGTGATATGCACAATGGAGAGCTGGGACGATGACACAGCAGACATGGCAAGCGTGGTAAGTGATGGAGGTGGAGTTGGGATGATAGTTATCGATCCAAATGATCAAAAACCTACTGATGAATATGACATCCATGTCTCTGTCATTAATTCACAAGAAGCTAAAACGCTTCACAATTACCTCATTTCAACAAGGTGAGTCCTTCCGACCTATATGACTGCCAAAATGCTACTCTCTCCGTTCTAAATTGTTTGTTTGGACCGGAAAATGAGAACTTAAGAATAATATATTCTCATATTGAAATTTAAAAAAAAATAATAATAATAATTCACCAATTAAAAGATCTCATTAAGTATTTTGAAATTCACAAATTAAAAATTGAGCATGGAAAGCTCTGCCAAACAGATTATATAGAATTCATTCTTAAATTGCTATTTATTTATTCATTTATTTATATTTTTGATTTTTGAATTTGTACATCTATGTTCTAATAGTACTCAAATATTTGTAGAGAGCCCGTTGCAAGGATATCACAGACGAGGGCACTTTTCAACTCGAAACCAGCTCCAAGGATGGCACATTTGTCTTCAAAAGGACCAGACAGATTGACACCAGAAATAATCAAAGTAAGTTTCTCCTAATTCAATTTGACACATCAATGTCACATGAAGTATCTCAATACTTATGTTATGCCTTGATTTTGTTTTTCTTGGATCAAATTATCACCAATTGTTCATTAGTTCCTCTGGTTGAATTTTCGATTGGGTTGTGGATTGAATTTTTTTTTTAAATATATAGAGAGCCCCATGTTAGGGCTCCTCCACCTAGGAAATCAAAGTGAAATGAGTCCAATGGTATAATTTACCCATAACTTTTTATTATAAAGTTATACTATTATTGAAATTTGGAGACTTCATTATGATTATGGTGTGTTTACACTAATGAAAATTGTGGATGTAGCCTGACATAACAGCCCCAGGAATGAACATATTAGCAGCTTGGCATGCAATGAATTATGACAATTGGGATTATCCTAGTTTCAATTTTGATAGCGGCACTTCCATGTCTTGTCCTCATGTTGCTGGTGTTGCTGCTATGATCAAAGCCCTTCACCCCACTTGGAGCCCTGCAGAAATCAAATCTGCACTCATGACTTCAGGTTATATTTGTCCTTCTCCTTTTCCTGCATGATATACATTACACTATTAGTCCTTATAGTTTAAACGAAATGTCATTTTTACTTTGAATCTAATACATTCAATTTTGTTGTAATGTTGTCTCTCTATTATGTGTCATTAGCAGGTTGATCAAAATCATGCATAGTTAACATTTTGATAGAAAAAATATCATGTGCAAAACTAGAGGGACCAAAGTGGAATTCAAAATAAATTATAAGAACCATTAGTGTAATTTATTCATTGCATCGATATTCCCCATAGGTTATTTTGAATTCCACTTTGGTCCCTTTAGTTTAGCATGTAGTCTTTTTTTTTTTGTTTAAATTCTTACAGTAAGTGACAGAGGGATTACATTGCAACAAAATTAAAATAGTAGAGTTCAAATTTTTCAAATTGAAACTACAGGGATCAAAGTGAAATTCCACTCAAATTAGAGGGATCAGTGATGTAATTCACTCAAAATACTCTTTTGTCCAAGTTCAACTCAAAATGTAGAGAGATTTTACTCAAGTCCAACCTATGCTCAAGATCAAGCCCCAGCTTGTTTGTCCAAGTTCGAACTCAAGTTCATCTCATAGAATTCAGATTAGACTCCACGGGTTAATGTATTGTACTTTCTGAAAATAATAAAAGAAAATTGTCAAAAAACTATAAACATTTAACATAATATTGATTTAAGTTATGTGTATTGAGAAAGTAAAATATTACATTGCATTTTTATATGTATATTTCATGGTAGAACTCGGTTGCTAAGATTGTGAGTGCCTTTGCTTTATTTGATTTTAAATTTTAATTTGGATTGGCAAATTTTAGTTTGACCTTGCCCAAATTTAAAAATTATACTCTCCAAATTGTTAAATTTTATGAACTGAATGTGGGTTGCTCGGGTTATAGATTTCTTTCCATCTATTGTATTGACATTTCTATCACTTTGATGCAGCTTTACAACTTGACAATACTGGAAAACCCATACAATCTAGCACCGGTGGTTCAGCCACACCATTTGAGTTAGGATCAGGTCACTTGTATCCGAATGCTGCACTTGATCCAGGTCTTGTTTATGACATGAACGCCGAAGATATTTTCATGTTTGTATGCAACAAAGGCATAGCACAAGACCTACTTCAAAAGCTCTTTGGAACAATGTTGTTCTGCCCCTTCCCGCCACTTCCTGCTTACAATCTCAACCTTCCATCCATTGGAATTAACAATTTGGTTGGCAAAACAACAGTGTCAAGGAAGGTCACATACCGTGGACAAAACGGAGACCCCATGGTTTTCCAGGTTCAAATTGAGCATCCTAAAGGCATCGACATTGAAGTGAATCCAAGTGTTTTGGACTTCTCAGGTGGCCAGCAAACCCTAACTTTCAGCGTCGATGTTTCAGTTAGGAAACCTTTGGGGAGGTTTGTTTTTGGAAGCATTACTTGGTTTAACGAAGTTCATAGGGTTAGGAGTCCTATTGCCATTAAAGCCATGTGAAGAAAAAAGGCTTTAAAACTAGGTTAGTTTTGTTGAAGTTTTAGCAATCTGCTAGTTTGGGAATTAGATTGTTTTCTCCTTTTGTGATTATTTTTTAGGTTTTGCAATTAGTTTCTTGTTTTGAAGATGTTTGAGAATAAAGAGTTTCTAGATAGTGATTTTGTTTTGTTTTGTTTTGTTTTGTTTCCTCCTATATATGTTCACTGATTTTGTTTTCATCAACAAGTGATGGTGTGGGAAAAAAATAAAAATGGACCTCCTAAGTCAACATGCGAAAAAGTACAAATTTTTTAATCAATTACTCTTCAGACTAACAAAGAATTAATATGTTAATTCATAGACTTTTTGATACCCAAAAGAATTTTCAAAAAATTTACCCAAAATGTTTAGACCCCCTCTTTTCAATTATTTTGAGTTTGGTTAGTCACTGTTGTGACCTCTGGCTAACCACCAATGAATTTCTATTGGTCAATCATCACCGTCCGTGGCCAATTGCTGACTAGTTTTAACCAATTTTTTTTTTAACTCTCCGACAATTGACCACCGATAAGCTTCAACCACCTTTTTTTAATCTTAGGATGATCGGCCGGTCATCGATGAATTCTCCGACCAACCACCAACAAGCTCCAATCACCTTTTTTTGATCCTTCAATGAGCTCAAGTTTCTTGTTATCGTAACCTTCTCCAAGCAACCTTCCCAAAAGTCTACGCTAAAGAATGAGTGTGTTCTTCGACCATCGTAGAAACATAGATAGGGTCGACGATAGAACAAACAACGAAACTTTACGGCAGCTTTTTCGTACACATTCACTTGTATCACATACACAAGTGCTCTTTGAACCGTGCAATAAGGTCACCCATAACAAAGCTCTCCCACTTGAGTTACCTTAGCCCCAGGCCATGCTATTCAATAATATTGAAAAAATGGCAACGTAACGTAACAACTAGTATTAAAAGCAAGTCACCTTTTGAGAGAGAGAGAGAGAGAGAGAGAGAGGGGAGGGGGAAGCGTTTCAATAGGAGCCCTACTTCCCTTTTTATAACCTCATTACTTTAATTCAAGCACAAACCCATTTCTTAGCCACCGGGCAGAGCGCACCTTTGGTACTTCAGTAGGGCAAGCTGTTTGAAAACTTTCATTTGGTAGGGCGACGGAAGGCTACTTTAATCTAGGAAACAACCGGAACCTCGAGGGGGTCGCCTTTGGAAGTGTTCACCGATAACCAAAGCGTATCGTTCTCGCACCCACTTTGGTACTTTGTTTATAGCTTTTTTAGGTTATGCAATACAATAGAATGGGGGTTTGCGCTTGAATTGAAGTAGGGCCTTTGGAATATGAGTAGGGCTTCTAGGTGGCGCATTCGTGGAGGCAAACTAAAGGAAGAGCAAAATGAAGGTTAGGTGCTTATGGGGCAAGGCCACTCGGCCTCGAATAGGAGGGGGCTTAGCTCTAGATCCCCCCTGCTTGTAGAAATGAATGGATTAAGGGGGCTGGGTTCTATTTCCAAGCCAGACAAAAGGTGAAGACCATAAGAGAAGATTGCCCCTGATAAGGAAATGAGGAAAAAGGTGTTGTCATCTATCTCGACTAGTTTCCCGAGGCATTGGAAATCCAAACCGGCTCAGAGAATCACTGGTGCTATTTAGCCCTTCGTTTTGCCAACAAAGAAGTCTTCCTTGACGATTGCCCATTCCTTTCTCACTGAGCCACCTCACGCTTTGGTTCAAAACTACGCATGTAAACAAAGGGCACGCACTTTCAACCCAAGACTTCACACTAAGGACGAAAATTAACAAATAGAGGAGTAACCGAGTCTAGGTCTTGTCAAAGCCTAGGTGCAACCTTTGCTAACTGTTAAAGAGAAAGGGAAGGTGAACAAAGTGAATCGCAATCAAGAGAAGTGACATAGCAACTGCTACTGAGAGGGAAATGCCAATACTTATACTTCATACAAGGGAGGAAATGAAACAAATCCAGCTACACGTAACTGTCACGTTTCAATTTTCAAAGATTAATTAGGTGAAAAATAATTAACCTAAGCATGAGATTTTTGAAACAAATCTCATTCTCATTCAATTAATTATCAAAAATCCTTTTTCGTTAAACATTTTCTTTACTCTTCACAAGTCAATACAAGAAATACCATTGATAAAAACCATTAAACTCACTTTCCATGTATTACATTGAATATAATATATTCTTTTATAAACAAAATTCCCCAAAGGCTTACAATAAATAAGAGCGCGCTGCCCTTTACAAAGTATAGTACTCAGCCAAAGAAACAAATAAAATACACTACGCCTCATCACCACTTTATAACTATGTCAAGGTAAACCTGCTGTTTGATTCTCAAGTCTGAAAACATTCCCTGTATACACAAACAATCTTATATTATAACATTAAAAGATATGCGGGTACAAAGATACTCATACATATACGTGAAATCATATCATGTCAAAATCTTATGATTTTATTACTTAATCTCTTAAATTCAGTTTATTTAATTAACCCCAACTAATTAACTTAAATAAATAAATATGCTCCAAATATCAACAAAACATCATTTTCAACCTATTTAGTTAAACTATCCCTGCTAAATTAAATAATTAAACAATTCATAAAGATCTCTAACAAGTACATTTCATTTAAATGACTTATATTAGTTAACTTAAATAAATCCACAAGTTACAATGACTATTAGCAACGCCTCAATTCCAATCCGTTTATTTAATTAACTCGTGTCGATTAACTCAAATAAATTCACAGTTAACAAGCTACATACACATATCTCATTTAATTAACTCATGCTAGTTAATTTAACTAGGTAATCAATCAACAAGATATCACAATTCATAATATTCAAAGGCATCACCCACAGGGCAACCAGGCACCCATTACAGCGCACATACACACATTAGTAATAAGTCCCACATCACCATCGTGGTCTCACCAAGCCTCACATCTACTTCCTTTACCGGTTGCTAGCCGAAAGGAGCGCATTACCTCTACATAGCACATCTGCCTACTTTACCCAGTGCTAGCCGGAAGGAACGCATTATCTTTATATAGCACATCAGCCCACTTTACTGGTTACTAGTCAGAAAGATCGCGTTACCTCTATATAACATAATCACACTCCCACAACATATGCATTTCAAATTGCTTCCATTCATTCTCATCTAATTACATAATTACACAATCGCATAATGTTTTCACGTCATTCTAAATTACGCAAATAAATCACAACACAACGCGTACTATTCATTATATAACAATCACTATCATCCTTCACCGATGGCAAAGGACAAAACCTCTAAAGCAATTAATAGCATAAAAATCTCTTAATATTTCCATATACTTTCCAACACTTAGTCAACAATATTAAAATCCTCTTTTGACTATAGTTATAAAATATAACACGAGTGTTCACTTTTCAATTATCAACATTAACCTCATCAAGTTAAACCAAGGAAAAATAGATAAATAAATGTTTGATAACTCATTCTCATTTTAATCCAATATATTCATTTGCTCCAAGCGAGTTAAAATTACATTCTTTTCTTTTATTTTCTTGTCAAAAACAGCCAAAACAATTCAAATATCTCATATATGAATTTGATGTATGAAATTATTATAATAACATAACTCAACTTGTAAAATTAGAGACTAAATACCAAATCACATCAACTTAACTAATAATCTTAGTTCAATTTTGTTTTGCACCAAACAGCTTAATCTCAATTGTTTTCTCCAATTCTCATACTTGGTCAACTTTACCATGTTTAATCCCATAATATTAGAAATTAGGAAATAAATCCCATAACACACTTTTAATTACGAAGGATATAAATGTTGGAACAATCTTCTATGTAAAATAAATAACTTGAAACCAAATCAAACAATTAAAAATAAATTACTAACAAAATTTATTTACCAAAACAAATAAATACAAAATTGATCAAGTTGAGTGTGTGACACTTTGTCCTTAAGACAGATTCGCCCCGCTCCGGTGCTTATGGATAAATGGCGTCTATCTCCCAAGATACAATGATCTTACATAGATTGTAGTAGCACTCCAAACAATCTGTACGACGAACTAGAACCTGCGTTCTATACTCTCAGAATTTTTTCTCTAAAAACTAGTATGTAGAACAATGCAAATAGAGAGCAACAACGGGAAGAGAATTAATTTTCTGGATGTGAAATCTGCTTGAATGAATCTATATTTATAGGCAAACTGGTGACCCTTTGGAAGGGTCGAACATGTAGGTTTTCAAACCGAACAGGTATGGTTCAAACTGAACAGATATGAATTCAAACTGAACAGGTATGAAATTGAATTGAACCTGTTGAAATAGGTTTGAATCTGTCTGGGTACAATCTGTTAAAACAGGTTGAAAGAACTGTTTGAACCTGCTGCAAAATGACTCGAAAAAGGCACTATTTGGACAGGAAAATTAATTCAAATTTGGCGCAAAATTTGAATTAATTTCGTTCAAAAAAATAATTTTCCACAAGAATTTTTGGAAAAAATTTAGATAAATTTTGTCTAAAAAATTAATATTAGGACCGACTCAACCCACATTCGCGCCCACGCCCCGGCTCAGCTCGACCGGCCCGCCGGCTGGTAGCCGCGATGCGCGCGCGTGTGTAGTGGTTTGAGCCAAAGCCCACTTTGTCCATAACTCCTCCCTTCTACAAACTTGGGGTGTCCCTTGGGGCCCAACCTAAGTTTGTTCACCTAGAGCTTATAAACACATACAAGCTTTCTTCAAGTTTTAATGTGGGACAATCCATTTCAAGGAAACCCACATTTTACTTCTTTAATTATCCATTTCACAAACTTGAAAACGACGTCAACTTCTCATTCACTCATAAATGATTTTGACGAACCGTCTTCACTGTGTGACTTGCTATGCGGTAAGGAACACGTCACCTCTTTGGACCTACTCCAAAAGACATGTGGGACCCACTCAAATTTGGCCTCAAAGTTGGCCCAAAATAAGCCTATAAAAAATCATAATTCCAACAATCCCCCACATGAATGGAATTTGACAGAGAGAAAATACAACAACATGATCTAATTATATAGAGTACAAAAATTGGAAATATTCTGCAAATGACAGGTAGTTTTTGGCTTTGAACCTTCCCTTGTGAGACACTATCGGATTTACTAGCTAACTAGTGAACATGATATCTTGAACTATTCAGCCATTGGTGTAAACCAAGACAATAAAACTCACACAGCATATTACCAGACACAGTTTAGTTCTTACTATTGTGTTCATTTTGGCCATGAACAACCTAGTCTTTCATGAGTGCTCTAGAGAATTGTAGCCCTTTGTAAATCTCATAGAACCGGCCCAGTTCACACTCATATAAGTGATTCTTATGAAGAGTATCCTGTCATACTTCACTAGGTATTCCTACATATAAGAATCATTAAAAGTATTACTTAACCTAAAACGCTGCAGACATTACTATTTTATCATAGAAATGGGTAGGAGTTTGACTCTTCAGTGATCCTTATGAGTCATATACAACTCGGTTGTCCCTTTGAGCTTAGATCTTGGGATCTCTTGTGGTGACTCTTATTTAATAGGCTTGAGTCCCATTCCTCTCGATGAATTCTCAACTAACTTTATTGCTAACCCTTTAGTTAGTAAATCCGCTATGTTGTCTTTAGACTTCATATATTTAATGGAAATAATTCCATTAAATATGTTGGTTAGTAGATCTGTTATGTTGTCTTTGGTCAGTAGATCCGCTATGTTGTCTTTAGACTTCACATATTCAATGGAAATAATTTCATTAGAGAGTAGTTGTCTTACGGTGTTATGTCGACGACGAATGTGTTGCGACTTACCGTTATACATATGACTCTGTATTCTACCTATTGCTGATTGACTATCACAATGTATGCATATAGCAGGCACCAGTTTTGGCCACATTGGAATATCTTCAAGGAAGTGACGAAGCCATTCTACTTCTTCCACAACTTTATCTAAGGCTATAAATTCTAATTCCATAGTAGACCTAGTAATGCAAATTTGTTTAGAAGATTTCCAAGATACAGCTGCCCTACCAAGAATAAAGACATACCTACTGGTAGATTTTGAGTCTCTAGTATCCGATATCCAATTTGCATCACAGTATCCTTCAAGTACTGCTAGATATCTAGTATAATTTAGCCCAACGTTACGAGTAAATCTGAGGTATCTTAAAACCCTTATAATAGCTTTCCAATGTTTTACTCCTAGATTACTCGTATGTCGACTTAATTTACTTACTGTATAGGCTATATCTGGGCGAGTGCAGTTCATTAAGTACATTAAGCTTCCAATAATTTGGGCATACTCTAATTGAAAAATAGTTTCCTGTACATTCTTAGAAAGAAACAAATTAATATCCACAGGTGTTCTAGCAAGATGATCATCATCTTTGCTGAATTTGTCAAGTATTTTCTCAATGTAATGTGCTTGTAACAAATCATATCATTCTGATGTTTTGATAATTTTCATACCAAGAATTACATCAGCAATCCCCATGTTCATGTCAAAATGTTTATTCAACATTTTCTTGGTAGTTTTAATCATGTCATTACTACTACCTATGATAAGCATATCATCCACATAAAGACATACTATAACATAACTGTTGTTTGTGTTTTTAATATAAACATATTTGTCAGATTCATTAATTTTAAATCCATTTGACATCATTGCCTTGTCAAATTTCTTATGCCATTGATTTGGCGCTTGTTTTAAACCATATAATGATTTAACCAATTTACATACTTTCTTTTCTTTTCTTGGAATAGAAAATCCTTCTGATTGTTCCATGTAAATTTCTTCATTTAACTCACCATTTAAGAAGTTGTTTTCACATCCATTTGATGAATTTCTAGATTGTTCAAAGATGCAATCACAATCAGCATTCTAATGGATGTTATTCTAGTAACTGGTGAGTATGTGTCAAAATAGTCAAGACCTTTTTTTTGTCTATATCCTTTGACCACAAGTCTTGTCTTGTATTTGTCAATTGATCCATCGCTTTCATTTTTCTCTTGAAAATCCATCTGTACCCAAGAGGTTTACAACTCGGTGGTAAGTCCACCAATTCCTAAGTGTGATTTTGTAAGATAGATTCAATTTTGCTATTTACAGCCTCTTCCATAAAAGAGCCTCAAGACTATACATAGTTTCTTTAAAAGTTAAAGGCTCATTTTCTAACAAAAATGTTAGAAAATCTAGACTAAAATATTTTGAGATTCTAGCACGTTTACTATGCCTAGGTTCCTCTTCCTCATTTTGATCTAACTTTTGCTTTTGTTCTTGATCTTGTTCATGATCGTGACTACAGTAATAGTATCATAAGATCTTTTATTAGTACTAGTCTCTTGTCCAGTTTTATAAAGAAACACATGTTCAAAGAATGATGCATTCCGAGATTCTATAATAATATTTACATACATTTCAGAATGTTCTGATTTATGAATCAAAAACCGATATGCACTACTCTTCTTGGCATAACCAATGAATATGCAATCAATAGTTTTAGGACCTATCCTAGTCTTTTTAGGATTAAGAATAGCCACTTTAGCGAAACACCCCCACACTTTTAAGTATTTGCAGGATGGTACTCTCTCATGCCACATTTCATAAGGTGTTTAATTTACTTTCTTTCGGGATACTTTATTAAGAATATAACTAGTAGAAAGTATTTCTTCCCCCACAAGTTCTGAGGTAATCCAGAACTTATTAACATGGCATTAATCATTTATTTTAAAGTCCTATTTTTCTTTTCAGCAACTCCATTTTGCTGAGGTGAGTAAGGAGCGATGGTTTGATGAATTATTCCATGTTCTTTACAAAACTCACCAAAGGTGATTCATATTCATCATCTCTATCATTTCTTAGTTTTTTAATTTTCTTACCAAGTTGATTTGCAACTTCATTCTTATATTGAATAAAAGTTTTCAAAATTTCATTCCTGGTTCGAATTAAATAAACATAATTATATCTAGTATAGTCATTTATGAAAGTGATAACATATTTTTTCTCACCTTTAGTTTGAATTGATTTAAAATCACAAATGTCACTATGAATTAATTCAAGTGGTTACATACTTCTTTCAATTGAATGAAAAAGAGTTTTGGTTAATTTTGCCTCAACATAAATTTCACATTTATGATTTGGATCAATTTCAAATTTAGGCAAACATTCCATATTAATTAATCTATGCAAAGATCCAAAATTAAAATGTCCTAGTCTACCATGCCACAAATTTGAAGACTCAAATAAGTAAGAAGAAGATGTATTATTATTAATAACAAAGGGTACAACAGTCATTACATTTATTTTGAAAAGGCCATCAGACATGTAACATTTCCCTACGTGCATCTCATTTTTAGTAAGTATAAATTTATCACTCTCAAACACTAGCCTAAATCCATTTTTACTCAACAGAGATCCGGAGACTAGATTCTTACGAATGTCCGGTACATACAGCACATTGTTGAGAGTGAGTTCCTTTCCAGATGTCATCTTCAGAATAATCTTTCATTGTCCTTCAACTTAGATGTCGAGGAGTTGTCCATGAAAAGTTGTTGGCCGATGTCCACCACAGAATAGGATGTGAACATCTTTTTGTCGACACAGATGTGGTGAGTAGCACCAATGTCCACCCACCATTCTTTAGGATTTCCAACAAAGTTTTCCTTGGAAACAATTGCAGAAAGATTTATGTCATCTATACCATTGGAAATTTTGTCCACTTCAGTCATATTGGTTTGAGCAGGCTTCTTGCTTGATTTTCCTTTGCATTTGCGCTTGCTACGGCCATCTTTGGCCCGATGTCCCTCTTTTTCACAGATATAGCATTTGCCATTGAACTTGTACTTCTTAGTTTCCCTTCTTTTAGAGCCTTGTAAGGAACTTTTTCCAAAATACTCCGTTCCTTTGCTTTTGGTTCATGTTCCACCACATTTGCCTTAGACTCCATTAGATGCTTACCAGCCTGCTTCTTAGAATTGCGGTTGTCCTTCTCAATCCTCAAACGCACAATCAATTCCTCCAAAGTCATTTCTTTGAGCTTGTATTTAAGGTAGTTCTTGAATTTTTTCTAGCCTTGTAGTAATTTTTCAATTAAGGCAGTCACTTGGAAGGATTCACTGAGAGACATGCCTTCTATATGAATGTCATGCAGAATAAGTTGGAGATCTTGAACTTGACTAATCACAGTCTTTGAATCAATCATTACAAAATCCAGGAATTTGCCAACCACAAATTTCTTTGAGCTAGTATCTTTCTGTTTTGTACTTTTTCTATAAAGACTCCCAAAGTTCCTTTGTTGTCTTGATAGGGCTATAGACGTTATACAATGTGTTATCAAGTCTGTTCAAGATATAGTTCCGAAAAAGGAAATCAGTATGTTTCCAAGCATCGACCGCAGCAACCACTTGTCGGTCGATTTCATCCTCGTTTTGAGTAGGAGCATTCTCACGGAAGAAACGTATCAAGTTAAGAGTAGTAAGATAAAATAACATTTTCTGCCGCCATCTTTTAAAATCAGTTCCTGAGAACTTCTTTGGCTTTTCACCGTGATTGACTGGCATAGTCACAACAGGAGAGTGGGTTGGAGCAATTGCAGTCATCATACCAATACTGGTTTGAGCATTAGTTTGACCAGTTTCAGTAGCCATGAATTCTAAATTATAAAACAAAATTATAATTAGAATTTTATACTACATAGAAAATTAAAACCATAAACACAAAATTTAATTCTGTAAAAATAAAATAAACAAGAATTGTAACTTTTATTTCCAATTAATTTGAAAATAAAATTTTTATTTAAACAAATTAATTCCACATAGAAAAATATTTCTGTAACACTTCAAAAATTAAAATACTGAAAACAAAATTTTAATTAATGAAAACTCAGAAATTATTTCTAAAAACCAAAATTAATTTCTAACTAACTTCACAAATGAATATTCTGAAATTGTTAATGATAACCAGTATATTACTACTAGTTGTCAAAGAAAATAAACAATATATTACTACTATTTGTATTTTCCAACCAGAATATTTCTTTGTATAAGCATAGAAAATAATTTCTATAAGAAGAAGAAAGGAAGAACAGAAAACAAACGAAAAATTCTATATAAACAGAATAATTCGAATATGTTTTAAGATTGTTGGAACAATCTTCTGTATAAAATAAATAACTTGAAACCAAATCAAACAATTAAAAATAAATTACTTACAGAATTTATTTACCAAAACACATAAATACAAAATTGATCAAGTCGAGTGTGTGACACTTTATCCTTAAGACAGATTCGCTCCACTCCGGTGCTTACGGATAAATGACATCTATCTCCCATGATACAATAATCTTACACAAATTGTAGTAGCACTCCAAACAATATGTACAGCGAACTAAAACCTGTGTTCTATACTCTCAGAATTTTTCTCTAAAAACTAGAATGAAGAACAATGCAAATAGAGAGTAATAACGGGAAGAGAATTAATTTTCTGGATGTGAAATCTGCTGAAATGAATCTGTATTTGTTGGCTACATATTTTGTAAAAGCCAATTATAGTTCGACACGTGGCAAAGCAAGGATAGTATGGGGAGACTGCTCAAGTCTTCGATCTTGATCGTACACGTGGCAGTGGAAATTGGTTCTCACGTGATCTGAGTAGCACAGGATCAATAAAGAGATACAAGATGACGTGGCTTCAACGGTTGCTCATATTCAAATTCAAATACAAGAGGGAAGTTCAATTGCAAGGAAAGGCGTAGTGGAACTACTTCTAAGGCAGCATGATCAGCAATCATGGAGGAGCGGTTCGACAGTTTGAAGTGCAGTTCGATGGTCATCCTTGAGGAGTATAACTAGCAAGGAGGTCCCCAGAAAAAAGCCCCCAGACTCAGATCATACAAACCAGTCTTACTTTACATATTTCCTTCCCAGTTTTTACATTTCCAGTCTTTACATTTCTTGCACTTTAAATACCCGTTCTTTACATTCTTGCACTTTAAATACCTGCACTGCACTTCGATTCATAGGAGTAGTTTCAAGTAGATCCAAGTAGACTGTTGCTGTAAACCTCTTCGAGGCTGAGTTTGGACCATTGTAAGTGTTCATGTTAATGAAATACTTCGATTGTTCCTCATATTAATTGTTATTTCTCTTAATTTCTCCTAAGTTAAGCCACCAGTAAAAGTCCTCTTCATTGAGGCTGAAAAACTATAACACAATCGTCTGATAGTTGGTTGGCAATTATAATTTCTGTAAGGACTGATTGATCCTTGCTGGCACGCTCGCATTTACTAAAATACCCTTCGAAAGCCAAAAAGCCAACATATATTTTTGGCACGCCCAGTGGGACTTGTTAAAATGGCTAGACGAAGACGACAAGGAGAAAATGAACGTCCGGAAGAAGGCGTAGAAGGAGAGGTAGAGATACCTAATCCAGAGGATAATGTGGTAACACATCTTGTGGAAACTCCCATATTATCCGAACCTATGGTCGAACAGACCAGTACGTCGGGACAAGAACCACATGTTCATAATATTGGACGAAACCAAGGAATTGGACCATCCACTGTTCCATCTATTCAGCCAACCAATCCATGGGATGGCTTAGTAGATGCCATGGGACAACAATTGATGAACACAATGGAAAGGTGGGCAACATCCTTTTTGGATCGAATGAATAACCACCAACCAACAAACACAAGACATACAGAGGAAGTTTTGAATGTCCCTCAGCAAAGATTGGCTAGAGATAAATAGCCTATGCAATTTAATGGACATTCTAATGGTCAAACTAGTAACCAGAACTATAAGAGACCATCACCTCAGTCTTGGTATGAACCCATTTCGAGGCCTGTAGTAGGCCAAAATGCCTCGGTACTTAACAATGAAGCCACACAAGTTGGTGGATCTGGCCAAGCACAAGAAACTGGCGTAAGAATGGTTACAAATCCCATGTTCGAAGCCATACCTAGCACTAGGGGGTATAATAATCCCTTATTCGAATTTATACCTGGGGGGTTGGAAGGTTGGCCTGCAAATGGAAGGGACACAACACCTGTCCCAGCACCTTTCGTAGGCCCTTTCGCAGGACAAGCTCAAAGGGGTTACCCACACCCCCAACAGCAACCTACACAACAGGGGCAACCAGTCCCAAATTTACCACCTTATGGACCAAGAGGACCACAAGCACAAGGTTGTCCACCAAATCCTGTGTTCGTCCCTCCAGTAGTGGTTCAGCAGGCACAAAATATGGTCCCTATGGACCAAATTGCTGATATTGTTAGGGAGATGTGTGGACCGATGGCTCGGGAGGTCCAGACTCCTGTATACAGAAAACCATACCCAGAATGGGTAGATAGGGTACATGAATACCCAAGAGGGTTCAGAATACCAGATTTTGCCCTCTTCTATGGAACTGGAAATCAGTCAACAGTAGAGCATATTGCTAGATTTGCTGCTCAATGCGGTGAATTCACTAATCATGACTACATGAAACTGAGATTGTTTCCAAATTCTCTAACTGGGGGAGCATTTGTATGGTACATCAACCTTACACCTGGCTCCATTCAAACTTGGCAACAAATGGAAGAGGCATTTCATGCCCAATTCTTCCAGTCAGAGCCAGAGGTTTCCATGGCAGACTTGGCAAGATTGAGTCAAAGGCCTGAAGAGAAGGCTACTCAGTTTGTTGCCAGATTTAAAAGGGCTCGAAACAAATGTAGAGTCATCCTACCAGAGCCAGAATTCGTAAGATTGGCTCAAAACGGTTTAGAGTTCAGGCTTCGAAAGAAGTTTGATTCAACTGAATTCAGGGATTTGGTCGAACTAACCTATAAGGTGTCTCGATATGAAGCATTACTAGAGGAGGAACAAGATCGAAATAATGCCTCGTACAAGACATATTATAAAGATCCAAATTATGAGATCGATGCACAGAGATTGTGGGCAAAGAACCTGTAATCTGTGAAGCATTAATTCATAAGGATACAACCATCGACCAGCAGTTTAAAAAGAAAGACTTTCACAAAAAGTACTCTTTCGACCTAACAAAAGCAGATGACATTTTTGATCATTTGCTTGCAGCCAATTTCCTTAAGTTACCAAAAGGAGTAAAACTGCCATCTCCAGATGAACTTAAAGGAAAAGTATACTGTAAATGGCATAACTCTTGGTCTCACTCGACTAAAAACTGCATTGTTTTTCGAGACAGGATCCAAAAGCAGATTCGGAAAGGAAGTTTGAAGTTCCCAGCGAAAACAGAAAAGCCATGGGGATTGACAGTAACCCGTTTCCAGAAGTTGGAGAAAGCGCAGCTAATGTGGTTGTACCAAACTTTCAGAATTTATCTCTGCAGGAATTGGAAGAGGTCAATGTGCAAATGCATATTGCCAACCAGACAACTGCCAAGAAGGATACTAGAAACCCACCAGTTATTGGACAAGGTTTCTTGCATCAGAAAGAACACTCTGATGAAGAAGCACTGGATGACGATTCCTTGGAAGCAGCTGTAATGCAGAGGATGTGTCCCAGATGCAGACTGAGTTACAAATGGTTGAAGGGGCTTCCCATTGATGGGAAGCAATACTATAGGGATTTTGTCCTAACGTCCCAACCAATGCTTACAACAAAAGGCCATATCCGGCTAGTGATAGGCAGCGACCATTAGTGGTTGAGCCTACAATAGACAGAATGCGTGATAAAGGCAAGAGGCCCTTGTATGAGTCTAGGCCACCTAACTACTACAGAATGGAGAGCAGCCATTCTGAAAGAAGATTGGAGAGGAGTTCAGGTTATGGGACTAAAGCCAGAGATTGGCCCCCTAGACCAACCTCACGAAGAGCAGAAAGTGGCCACCTCCATCAAAGGCCAGAATCAGGCTCGAAACTTGAGACCAGATTCAAGCACTTACCTTCACAGCCAGCTTCGAAGATTGAAAAAAGCAGTTCCACATATGAGTTAGCAAGTTCGTGGGTACCTAGGGTCCCAGATTGGTTTGTAATGCAAAACAAACCTAGGGAAGTGCCTGCCAGGAGAGATGTTGGAATCCCAGGCAGGATGGTCAAGCCTCTTTTGGTGGCTCCGAACAACTGGGTATTGCTGAAACATCCAAAGACAAAGGAACCAGATATGGTTCCAGTCATTTCCAGATCACAAAGGAGGAAGATTCAGCGCAGGTACACCCAGTACCAGCAAGATTTGAAAGAAAGCGGAGAGAGTTCTTCACTGGTTAAGACAGAAGGAAAGAAGACTGCGGAGTCAGACCATACTCCAAAACCGACTCTACAAAGCAAATGGTTTGTAGCAGAGAACAGTTGCCCAGGTTCATTCCGAACTAAAGGCCAGAGAGAAGTCCAGTTTGGCAGGGTTGAGAAGGCCCTGATGGAAAGTGACAGCGAAACAGAAGAAGAGAATGGCATGAGCCAAAAGAAGGAAATGCCAGAAGAAGACATGTTCGAAGCCTTCATGGCTGAACAAACATTTCTGACTGAAGAATCAGTTGAGAAAGATCCTTCGAAGGGATCAATTATCAATGAAGTGCCAGAGTACAGCATGGAGGATGCTGCTGAAGACACTAAGCAAGTTAGCCAAGAGGGGAAGAAGGTACAGCCAGCCATCCAATTTGGCTCATTCCCCCCAGTATCAGTCAATATGGTACACATACTGCCTCATGAGTTTCAGGCTAGAGATGAGGACCAAAGTGACCAAGACATGGATCCTATTCCTGTCTCTAGTGAAGAGTCACAAGTGAGTATGGTACAGGACGGTCCTGGGATGGCTACCCCGATGGAAACTGACTGTGAGAGCGAGGAAGAGGTGAGCATCAACCTCTCATATCCTTTTGAATATCCCTCGAATTCCATGACGCAACATGTCAAGCCTTTGTACATCAAGGCTTTCTTTGATGGGATACAATTGAACGAGTCCTGATAGACAATGGGGGCAGCAGTAAACTTATTACCGAAATCTTCTTTGAAGAAACTAGGAAAAAGAATCCCAGGTTGATCCCAACCAGCACAACCATCGCTGGCTTTGCTGGAGATAAATAGATGGCTCAAGGGATTCTACCCATCAACTTGAGTGTGGGAACCAGGGACTGCATGACAGCATTCTTCGTAATCGACAGCAATGCTAAATATAATGCTTTACTTGGGAGAGTGGATCCACAGAACAAATGTGTGCCTTCCTCTTTGCATCAGAAGATCATGATGGCTTTGGGCAATGGAGAAACAGAGGAGATTGATGCAGATCCTCAGCCCTTCATAGCCTGTGCAGACTTTGCAGAGGCCAAGCTGTATATTGAGGGAGTGACACCACTCAGTATACTGAGGAAAGCTGATGGCTCAGCCGAAGTAACGGCTGATGAGGAAGTGACACACCTGAAGCACTTAGTCCAGGAGAGTGCTGATGAAGAGGTTGTCGTTAAAGATGACAATGATGCCTGGTTATAGGCAAAGAGATGAAGAACAAGAAGCCAAGCCTTTGGCTCTGATTAAATTTTCAACATTTGACGTAAAAGCAATAGTCCAGAAAGTACAGAAGCAAGAGAGAAAAGCCATGATAGTTGGCTGTGAACAAGGGCAGCAACAGGTCAGAATTTTGACCCTTGGGAAATACTGTGCATTGGACATTGAAACAAAAGTCCAGGAGATACAGGAAGAAGATGCCTTGTGGACAGATTTTGTCTATGAGGAAGAGGGCAGAGATGTCGAATTAAAGAACCTAGAAGTAGAACAAGGTAAGAAGGTTGCTTCGAAGGTTGAGGAAACCAAAGAAGAAGCTTCAATGAGTTCTCAGACACAAGACCCCTTAGAAGAAGTGAATTTAGGGGAAGGTTCTGTGCAGCAGCCCACCTATATAAGTGCTTATTTGAATGCTCTGAACAGAGATCAGTTGTTGGTTGTTCTAAAGAAATACAAAGATTGCTTTGCATGGTCTTACAATGAACTACCAGGATTGGATAGGTCGTTAGTGGAACATAGGCTCCCTATGAAGCCTAATTTCAAGCCATACAAGCAGAAACCAAGAAGAATGAGTCCAGAAGTAATTCAGAAAGTCAAAGAAGAGATTCTTAGACTACTCAAGGCAGGCTTTATTAGGACAGCCAGGTATGTTGAATGGCTATCTAATATTGTGCCTGTAGTCAAGAAGAATGGCAAAATGAGGGTATGCATCGATTTCAGAAACTTAAATCTAGCAACTCCCAAAGATGAGTACCCTATGCCTATAGTGGATCTGCTGGTAGACAGTTCAGCAGGACATCAGATTTTATCAATAATGGATGGGCACTCTGGTTATAACCAAATCTGCATTGCAGAAGAAGATATCCACAAGACAGCATTCAGATGTCCTGGGAATATTGGCACCTTCGAATGGGTTAAAATGCCATTTGGTTTAAAGAATACTGGGGCTACATACCAGAGGGCTATGAACACTATCTTTCATGACCTCATTGGAGGGTATCTAGAGTGTTATATTGATGACATTGTAGTGAAATCCCAGTCCATGGAGGAGCACCTGTTTCATTTAGAAGCAGCTTTTGAAAGAATGAGGAAGTTCAAGTTGAAGCTCAATCCTCTTAAGTGTACTTTTGGCGTATCATCTGGAAACTTCTTGGGTTATGTGGTACACAAGAAAGGAATACAGATTGACCAGAATAAAGCCAAAGCCATCATTGAAGCCAGGCCTCCATCAAGTAAGAAAGAATTACAAAGGTTCCTTGGGCAGGTTAACTTTCTTCGAAGGTTCATCTCTAACACTGCAGGGAAAACTAAAGTATTTTCTTCCTTGTTAAGGCTGAAAGATGAAGAGGAATTTGTGTGGACAGCAGAGCATCAAATTGCTTTCGAAGGTATCAAAGCCTACTTGGCCAACCCTCCAGTGCTGATGCCACCAAAGGGGAACAAGCCCTTGAAGTTGTACATAGCTGCAGCAGAAGATTCATTGAGAGCTTTTTTGGCCCAAGACAATGAAGAAGGCAAGGAGCAAGCCATTTATTACCTTAGTAGGTTTTTAAATTCTTGTGAATGTAAATATTCAGCTGTTGAAAAGCTATGTCTTGCTTTGTATTTTGCTGCGATGAAATTGAGATATTATCTTTTACCTACAACTGTCTTGGTAATTGCAACCACCGATTTGGTTAAATACATGTTATCCAGACCTATGTTGAGAGGAGAATTGGCAAGTGGATACTAGCCTTGTCAGAATTTCATCTAGAATATGTCCCTCAAAGGGCAGTAAAAGGGCAAGTTTAGCCAATTTTCTGGCAGACCATCCATCTCAAACAGAGAGCCAAGAGATAATGGAGCTTGGTATGGCTAGTGTTGAGCCATGGCAGATGTGGTTCGATGGATCGAAAGCCAGTGGTTTAACTGGAATTGGTATTGTGATTAAATCTCCACAGGGGGTAGAAACCACACACGGTTTCAGAGTGGATGAAGCCACTTGTTCCAATAACCAGGCTGAATATGAAGCCTTAATAGTGGGGCTAGAAATTCTTATTGGATTACAAGTACATGCAGTTGACATATTTGGAAACTCTCAATTGGTGGTTAACCAGGTGAAAGGGGTTTTCAAGTGCCAAAGCATAAGTATTTTGCTATACTATGTTGTTGCATTACATTTGCTTTCTCAATTTCAAATAGCAAATGTAACCCATGTTTTAAGATTCTTGAATAATAGAGCCAATGATGTGGCTCAGAAAGCTTCGAACTTCAAGAGAAGGGATAATGCCCAAAGGGACATAAGCCAAACAACATATCAAAAATTGATACCACCTTTGAATAAAAGGAATGTGGTCTTGGAAGTCAATCATAATGACTTACAAGAACAAGATTGGAGGCATCCAATAATGCAGTACTTGGCTGGTCCATCTTCGAAGGCTAGCAGGAGAGTCAAATTGCAGTCCATGCAATATATGATATATGGTAATGCTCTCTATAAAAGGGGGGGAGATGGCTTATTGCTGGAATGTTTAGGCCCAAAAGAAGCATTAACAGCTATGGCTGAGGTTCATGAAGGCATTTGTGGTGCTCATCAGCCTGGTGTAAAGATGAGATGGTTGCTTCGAAGGCATTCTTACTATTGGCCAACTATCCTTAAAGATTGCATAGAATATGCAAAGGGTTGCCAGGCATATCAAAAGCATGGCACAATAAGGCATGTGCCCATAACTGACCTACATGCAGTAGTGAAGCCTTGGCCATTCAGAGGATGGGCCATGGATATGATGGGAAAAATACACCCACCCTCTTCGAAGCATCATTGTTTCATCCTAGTGGCTACTGATTACTTCACTAAGTGGGTCGAAGCCAAGCCATACAAGGCTATAGATCAGACAGAGGTCATTGGATTCATTAAAGACTTGATCCATAGATTTGGCATCCCACAAACCATTACTGTGGATAATGGGACTGTATTCGATGGGAAAATGGTGAAGTCTTTTGTGGCAGAGTTTGGAATTAGCCTTGTTAATTCCACACCTTATTATGCACAAGCCAATGGTCAAGCTGAATCATCCAACAAGTCCTTGAAAAAAGGAATACAAAAGGTTGTGGAGGATAATCCCAGGGATTGGCATAACCTTCTGTTGGATGTCTTATGGGCTTACAGAACCTCCCCAAGATCAAGCACAGGAGTCACTCCTTATGCCTTAGTATATGGGCATGATGCAGTTTTACCTGTGGAAATTAATGTCAAATCTTTGAGGGTAAGATGCCAAGATCAGTTAGATCCTGAGCAATACCATCAAAGTATGTGCTTGGAGTTAGAAGGCATAGATGAAACCAGAATTTTGGCATTAAATAGCATTCTTTTCCAAAAGAAGAAGGCAGCCAAGAATTATAACAAGAAAGTCAAACACATTGGCTTTGATGAAGGTGATTTGGTATGGAAAACAATACTCCCAATAGGAATTAAAAGCCATAAGTTTGGCAAATGGTCACCTAACTGGGAAGGACCATATCAAATTCATAGAGTTCTGCCTTTTGGAGCCTACCATTTGAGAAATCTGAATGGGTATGTACATCCCAAAAAGATTAATGGCAGATATTTGAAGCCTTATTTTCCAACCATTTGGGAAACACAAGGAATAGAATAAATATTAAATACAAAAACATAAGACTACTCAAATGATAGACAAAAATTTGTTCTTTTATAAAGAATTAAGTACATTGTGCCACAAATTGGCCCAGAAATCATTACAATGTCTTAATTGTTTTTGTACAATAGATTTCCTACTACTAAGAGAGGGAACTAGCTGAATAGCTGTAGCCATGTCTTCTTTGCGATTGGCCAATTCTTGGTTAGTGATTTGCAATTTAGTGTCAGTTCGAACCAAGGCCTGGTTTACTGCAGCTAACTCCTCTTCAAGTTGAGCTTTCTTTTCCAACAGCTGGACTCGAAAGTGGGAGGCAGATGAGTGTTGTTCTTTCAGAGTTGATACTTCGGTATGCACCTGAGAAACAAAACTCTGGTCCCTAACTAGCTTCTCGTCCGCAGCCTTAGCAGCATGACAGATGTTAAGATAGAAATCAACAGTAGCTGCTGCCTGAGATAGATGACTTGAAGCATTCATGCCAGACTGCTCAGCAATTTTGCAGCATTGAAGGAATCCATTTCTGATTATTGGCCTTTGCAGAGCCTCGAAAGAAATCCTTGAGAAAGAAGTTAGCAGTTCTAGGCATATGTCTATATCTATCAAAGGCGAAGAAGGTTTGCTGCTGAAAGAAGAACTCTTAAAAATCTCTAGCAAAGAATCAGCCAAGACTAATGGCTCAGCTTCAACACTGGATGTTGGAGAGGTAGAAGGTATGTCAAAAAGACTAGCTAATCTGGCCTCAAAAACATCAACCTCATCCATAGACAAGAGAGGGGCAGTGAGTGTTGCGGTGGAAGACACAGAGGAATGCATGGGGATAGGAGAAATGGGTGGAGCATCTTTGGCAGCCTCTATGGTCTTAGCCACCAACGAATCAAGTGAAGAGGGGCTGGAAGTAGGCAAAGGTGATGAATTGTGAGTTGAAGAGTGTAGCTCGGCTTTTCGCGCCCCCTTTCGGAAGAATGAAATAGCCCTTACAGTTCGGACTCCACTTGTGTTGGTTCTGAATCTGATTTCACAAGTGCAATGTGAAACAGTGGAAACACAAAAAGAGTCCAAATCCGGCAATTGTTTTTGGAAAATCGATGTTTGAATCAAATGCCAAAAATGGACTGCTTTGCCAGATTTCAGAGTCGCCACCTAAATATTTTATTTTGGGAAATTTAGGAAACCCATGACTCGTGCCAAAGGCCATTAGTCCGTCGTTACCAAAGTGTCTTGGTTCGGGAACTTAGGTATGAGAGGGGAAGGTCAATAATTGAACACCCCACTCACCCGATCAAAGATCGGCCTCTACTTCATGATGTGGTTTTTATGTACAATATATGCTCTTATTTTATCTCTAACATACAAATATAGACTAATTTCACGAACAGTTGGAACGTTTGATTTTATGTTTGTTTTGAAAAAGTGTTTTGAATATGTATCACTTGAAAAAGTGATCTCATATATATACATTAATCAAAGTATTCCAATGTCAGTGAATAGCCTTCATCCACAGGCATTCAAACAGTTTATCATTTAAGCAATTAGTCTCATGGTAGTATGCACAGCAATCACACTTATGCAATATGCTAAATCATAAAAACTCACCTCGTACTCCGAGCCAAAAAAGAGAACTAGTTAGGGAAAAATGCATGATCCTAACTATGTATTATGACTAATGCAACACATATAATATGCAATTACTAAGCTCGGCTACTAACATGGCATGTGAGTCAATTCAAGGCATGTAATAGCGCACATATTCAAGTAAAGAGTTTGACTTTGACATTTGCAATAATATGATGAGCCGAACTTTTATGCATGCAATACAAGTAGATGCAACATGAGTATGCTAAATTAAACATGATGTCCTTAATCTAACCATCATAAGCAGTGAAATAAAAGGGAGAAAGAATGGGGGTTGGAGGACATACAACTTATTACATATTTGTCCTCACGAAGGAGGGTCCGAATGAACTACTGTGCCCTTACGCAGGAGGGTCCGAATGTCCAAGTGTCCAAATAAATAATTATTACAAAACCGAATGAATAATAAATAAAAGGGGGCTGTCTAATTTATTACAATAATTGACGTAAGGCAAGCCTTGACACAATAAATTCGGTATAACGTCCGACCGAATTCACTTAATCATATTGGTTCTGTATGTTTATGCGAAATTGATTAATTGGTTAGTAAAACAAACTTGATATTTACAACATAAATCGTTGAAATAAATTAAACAGCCCCCTAACTAGCATATAATAAAGCGAGCAAAATTAAATAGCCGGAGGTACTATTCACCGCCGGAGGTACTATTCATCGTCGGGTTTACTATTCACCGCCGGGATATATTATTTAAAGTAAGAAATTACAACAATTTATATACAATATTAAATTACAGCAGATATGTAGGTGGTGCAGTGGTGCAGCCATCCATTAAAGCGATTAAAACGAGCTAAATAAAGTATTTAAACAAATTAGGTACTATTCACCGCCGGGGTTACTATTCACCGCCGGAGGTACTTTCACCACCGCCGAGGTTACTATTCACCGCCGGATATATTATTTAAAGTAAGAAATTACAACAATTATATACAATATTTAAATTACAGCAGATATGTAGGTGGTGCAGTGGTGCAGCCATCCCATTAAAGCGATTAAAACGAGCTAAATAAATAAGTATTTAAACAATTAGGTACTATTCACCGCCGGGGTTACTATTCACCGCCGGAGGTTACTATTCACCGCCGGATATATTATTTAAAGTAAATTACAACAATTTATATACAATATTAAATTACAGCAGATATGTAGTGTGGTGCAGTGGTGGCAGCCATCCCATTAAAGCGATTAAAACGAGCTAAATAAAGTATTTAAACAAATTAGGTACTATTCACCGCCGGGGTTACTATTCACCGCCGGAGGTGCTATTCACCGCCGGAGGTTACTATTCACCGCCGGGATATTTATTTAATAAATTACAACAATTTATATACAATATTGAAATTACAACAGATATGTAGGTGGTGCAGTGGTGCAGCCATCCCATTAAAGCGATAATAAACGAGGTAAATAAAGTATTTAAACAAATTATATCACATTTTAAATTAAATGAAAATTTGCGAAAACTCACCTTTTGGAGAAATAATGAATTTTCTGAGTCACAAACTTTCTTTTTGATTACTCTCAAGTCTATGGAATGTGTTCTCAATTCTCAATCCAAAATTTGAAATTATAACTTTAGTGGTTGTTTTTTGAATGGTAGTGATGAAATAGAAATAAAAATATTAAAGAAAATATTTTATTTCTTTCTCTCTTAATCCTCCTATCCCTTCTGTGCCTCCCCCTTCAGAATTTCTCTCTTCAAAATGCCTCTCACAGAATGCTCTCAAAAATTCCTCAGAATTCCTTTTCTTCAATTCTCTAAAACTCCCTCAGAATCTCTCCCCCCTTCTCTCCTCTGATTCAATGCCTTATATAGGCAAAACATATAATATAATAATAATATATATAATAATATAATAATATATAATATAATAATATATATAATGCATATATGCGTTGCCTATGTCGGGCGGTGCCGACATAGTTTTTTTATTATTTTTTATTTATAATATATAATTAATATAATATATATATAATATAATATAATAAATATCTAAAATATATAATTATACCAAAATACTAAACATATAATAACTAATACAATTTTATATAAAATACTAAAAATAATAATTTTAAACACATATATAATTTGTTTATTATTTTCTTTTATATAAAATACACCAAAAATATGAACAAACACATAAATTTATGAAAAATTACAAAAATACTAAATTAATGAAATATTCAATATTTTGAAATAATTTGGCCATAATGGTGAAGGTTGGGATTAAAGTTCAAATTCCATTTCTTTTAATGAGAATTCTGCGAGAAACACATTTTAATTGTCATCATCGAGTAATCAAAAGAAAGCGCCCAAGTCTTAGGGTCAGGCAAAATGGGGTGTCTACAAAGAGCTACCAGCACCCTCAATGGGGAAATTAGCTGCCTTCGAAGAAGAGAGAGCAGTTGGAAGGTCCTTGGAAAGAGAAAGAGGAGCAAGGCTCGAAGGGATAAGCTCAGGGGTTGTTGCTGCAAAAGAAGAAATATAAAGTAATGTCAAGTCTCAACATTAAAGATTCGACAAGAAAAGAATAGAGGCATGAAAGAAATTACTTGTTCCAGAAGCACTGGCACTGATGGGAGAGCTGCGGAGGGAGTAATGTTCGGCAGCCTGTTGCCTTCTTGCCATTTCCCTTTGCAATGCATCGGCAGCAGCAGCTTCCTCTCTTAGAATTTGTTGCTGCCGTCTCTTCTCAGCCCTTTCGAAGACAATTATGGCCTTGGAATGTTCTTGTTCCGCGGCCTTGGCAGCTGCCTCATGAATAGGATCTTCAACCAAGGCGGTGGTTGAAGCAGTCACTTTCCTTCTCTTTTCTATTGCTTGGGCAATTATCTCAGAATCAAAGTCCTCAGCAAAGTCAGAAGGAGAGACAGTAATCTTTCTTCTCTTCTTTCTTTGAATTGACATTGTCTGCTCCTCAATTGTCTTCTCAGCTTCTGCAGTCTGAGATTCGGATTCCCTAAAAATAAGCTCCTCTACCTTCTTAGCAGCTGTTTCCTCTTGAACCAAATCAATCACTTTTTTCCCCCTTATCAAGGGTGACTCGTGCCCTTGATCTGCTTCTTCTTCTTCTTCTTGTGCCTCAGTTGTTTTCTTTTCAATCTCGAGCAGTCTCCTCTTCTTTTGCTGTTGACCACCTTCACAGAAGAAGAATTAAGAATAAGATAACCAGCATTATAGAGATAGTCTGAGGAAAGAAAACAAGGGTATATACCTTTCTTCGAAGAACCCCGAGTGACTTTAGGAGGAGTTGAGGTAGTAGGAATGGACTGAGTCGGAAGAGGCACAGTGGAAGGAGTAACAGTTCCAGTTCCTCTGGACTTAGGCACATCCAACACCTTTAGTAGGTTTTGAGGTGAAATGGCCAAATAAACTTCCATATTGCTCACCCACCAAGTCTGGTATCTCTTCAGAAAGGTGCCTTGAGGAATGAAAGGGGTGTACTCAAAATTGGCTAAGTCATCTATAAATTTGAAAGTTGTTTCTTCTAGCCTTGACTTTCGAACCTTTAAATCTCTCCTGGTGAGGCTCATATTGGTGTTGCTGTAGAGAGGTATTGGGACCCCTTGTGTGAAGCCGAATTGTCTAGCAAATTGAGCAGGACAATAAGGCTCAGATATGCATTTGTAAGCTCTGGGGTTCGTAGTCCCAATAAATAGCTTCCTAGGAATCAGAAAGGAAGCTCATATATCTTTGTGAATAGGCAAAGTACAGAGCCTGTCACTCAAGAAATGACTCAACCAAGCTGGACCTATGCTGGCGTCGAAGGACGGAAACGATGAACAGAAAGGGCAGCTGGTAGTTGGTGAAGAAGGAGAAATAAAAGGCAAAAGTAGAAGGATAGAGTGAAGTATTGGCCAGTCTTATGCCATGGGTAAGAGAATGTAGCCCAGAAAATTTAAGGCATTTGGATTGTAATTCAGTAAAATAGGCAAAAAGCCAAAGCTGAAGGATCCAGAATGGCCCCCCCTGATTAGCATCTAAGGGTTTCTCACAGAAGAGGGAACAAACTCTGTATACATGGCCTAGAATATATGGGGCTAAAGCTACCCTTTTCTGCAAAACAAAGGCTTTGGCAAGAGGAGCAAATTCAGGCATGATTCTTTGGGAGGAGGTGCAGAAGAGGAATTTGCAGAGCCAATAAAGTAAGAAGGAAAAGAATTCCCTATCAGTTACTAGGCCCTCTCTTTTATTCTCAGCGTTAACAAAATCACTGTAAGATGAGTTATGAGAATGGAGGAAGAAAGGGACGGTTAAGTCAGGGAAATCCGGTGTGATGGGAGTACCAATAGGGGATACTCCTAATAAATGGCAAATGTCAAGGATAGTAGGGGCCATCATCCCACATCTGAATTGGAAAAAATTAAAGATAGGGTTCCAAAAACATAAAGCAGCGGGAACTAGGAAAGGGTCCTCTGAGATAGTTACCCTAGATAGCCGAGAGCATCGAGGAGACAGAGCTCTTGAAGGTCCAGTGTCCTAGCAGGGATGATCCGGTCATACCATTCTTGCCATTCCGGTCTCATCGTAGGCCAGCATCGGTGAGGGCGGTTGATCCTCCAGTTCCTCCAGTCTAGGCCACCTTCATAAAGAAGACATTGGTCCTCTAGACGTGGATATAAAGTTGGGAGCTCAGTAAGGACCTCCTTGAATATTGGTCCAAGCACGTAGTCTTGCTGCTCATGGCGACGAGGGACAAAGATACGCCCATCAATAGCGCTTTTCTCCCCAGCCTTGTACTTCTCACATTCTGCGTCAATAAGCCTTTTCAAAGCTACAGATGAGCTCACACGCTCTATGACTGGTACTTTTGGTGAAGAAGAAGCCATTGATAGTACGCTTTGTCAGAAAATGAAGAAGGAGAGAAATCGGTAGAGAGAAGGGTTTTGTAAAGAAGCAAGTGATTTCAGAACACGAAACAAGAGGGTTTTAAAAAGCCTTTGTGTCTGAAAAATATATTGCGTAAGTCGTTAAGTACTAAAAAGTACGAATACGAAGAGTTTCCCTCAATATTGATACTTTAGAGGGAAAAACACAACTCAGATACTGAGACTAGCTTCGAATGAGAGTATTTGGCTTCGAAGCCAAATTTTTGTGCCAAAAATCAAACAACGACGGCTTCGAAATACAGGAGCCGGCTTCGAAGCATACTACATGCTTAAAGATACTAGAATGCTCGAGTATTGGTCTACTTCAAAGGGTTTAAAGACCTGTTTAAGGGTTATTAATGAAAATAACGGCCTTCGAAGCAAAACTTAGGATTCCTTAAGAAGAATTGCTATTCGAAACATCAAAACCAATCATTGGTTTTTATAAAAGGAGATTGTTTTTTAAACTAAAACAGCATGGACCGCTCTTCGAAGTCAGAATGGTCAATTTAAAATTGACTGGCTATATCAACCACGACCATGTATTGGTTATATTTAGTTTGAAGGATAAGATTGTTAAATTCGAAACACCAATTCCAGATGATATCAGCCAGAATTGTCAACTTTACTCCATAAATTGGAAAAGGACATGTTGGTTCTTTTTAAGTGTTTCATTAAAAACAATTGAGTCCAGATTCTAAGGATGAGATTGTTCAATTCGAAGCTTTGAATTGGCTTTTAAAGAGAAAAGGAAACAGAGTCAAACAAAATCAAATGCAGAAAAATTTTGTGTATATTCAAGCCAAAGCAGTTACATCAAGTAACCCTATCTGGGTATGAACTCAAGTTCATAAAAGTAAGGAATAGAGTAAATGACAAGATCATGAAATTTGATCCAACAGTGATCAATAAATTTATGTTCTTTCTTTATTATATCTTCTATTTCTTCTAATGTTGGCTGCATAAGTTGGTGTGCTCTCACTTCATAGTAGAGCTCTTCAGCCTTTATTTCGAATGCTTCCTCTCTCAATTGTTGTTCCACTTCATCTAGGACCAAATCATCCCAATATGCAGAATCTTTATTCTTGAAATCATCGAATTCTTCGATTAAGTTCTCTGCTTCGTATTGGGCTTGAATTCGGAGAGACGAAAGTTGGTCCAAAGATTGCGTAGTAACCTTGGAATTTCGATGCCAGTAAAGGAGCAATGGAAGTTGGTCCAGGAACGTATGAAGTTCTGCCTGGGCAAGGGGATTAAGGACATGGCTCCTAGTCAGAATGTCACAAGCCCATTGAAAGTTCTTGAGAGGGACTGCGTCCTCAAGCACATTGAAAGGCAAGTGAGAGAAAGCTGCAAGCAGAAGTTGAGCCTGTTTTCGCTCAACTGGAGTAGGAAATGATGGAGGTTTGTAAGGTGAAAAGACTTCATTCATAGGAAGTGCAAGCCTCAGTTTTTCTGTCCAGCAAAGAGTTGGTGGAGGAGAAGGTATAGATGCTTCTGCTTCAGAAGAGGAAGAAGAAGGTGTGGATGCTTCTATTATGGGAGATGGCATGGGGGAGGAAGGAACAAAGGCATTAATATAATCAAGCCAGTCAGAAGAACAAATCTTCGCCTTCTTGGCTAAGAAAGATGGGTGGTACCCTTGAGCTTCTTCTGAACATTGGGCAACAAGCACTGTCTTGGTAGGCATGGAGGATGTGTACCATGCCACAAGAAGGTTTTCCTCCAAACTACGTCGAAGGTCAATGGGTACGTAAGGGTAGACCACTGAACTTCGAGCATAGGGAGGAAACTCCAAAGGGTCAGTAAACTCAATAAAATGATGGTTGATTCGTTCCCTCAAATCGAAAGTCTCAGGTGTTGACCAGCTTGTCCAGCCAGAGCCCTCAGAAGATGAAGAAGTTATGTCTTCATCCCATGCAGATTTTTGTGAAGAAGAGCTTCCTAAATCCATATTTGCAACTTGCCAAATCAAAGGTTTGAGAGCAGTTCGTTCGAGGTACAAGAGAGAGTCAGAAGAAGAACTTCTTATATCTGTGTCTGCAATTTGTTGAATCGAAGGACTAAGGACAATGTATTCGTAGTCCAAAGGTTGATAATTTGCAAAAGCTTCCATGACCTGAATATAGAAAGGCAAGTAAAGGTGGCTAATGAATGCGTGGGGGTTCTTTCGAGGGAAACAGCATTACTCAATGGCTCTTCGTGTGCTTGATCAATAGAAAGGGAAATTGATTTAGCCATAGTCTGTTCGAATGGTAAGGTATGGGGACGTTCAACAAATTGAAAAGAGTTAATGCAAATGATCACCAAGGAAGATGACGGTTATGTTTCCAGAAGATAGATTCTATGCACATTCCAAAAACGCAAGAAAAGCTGCGATTCACTAATATCACCAAGTATTGGGTATATTAGTGCAGGGGGTAATGTTGGTTACATATTTTGTAAAAGCCAATTATAGTTCGACACGTGGCAAAGCAAGGATAGTATGGGGAGACTGCTCAAGTCTTCGATCTTGATTGTACACGTGGCAGTGGAAATTGGTTCTCACGTGATCTGAGTAGCACAGGATCAATAAAGAGATACAAGATGACGTGGCTTCAACGGTTGCTCATATTCAAATTCAAATACAAGAGGGAAGTTCAACTGCAAGGAAAGGCGTAGTGGAACTACTTCTAAGGCAGCATGATCAGCAATCATGGAGGAGCGGTTCGACAGTTTGAAGTGCAGTTCGATGGTCATCCTTGAGGAGTATAAATAGCAAGGAGGTCCCCAGAAAAAGCCCCCAGACTCAGATCATACAAACCAGTCTTACTTTACATATTTCCTTTCCCAGTTTTTACATTTCCAGTCTTTACATTTCTTGCACTTTAAATACCCATTCTTTACATTCTTGCACTTTAAATACCTGCACTGCACTTCGATTCATAGGAGTAGTTTCAAGTAGATCCAAGTAGACTGTTGCTGTAAACCTCTTCGAGGCTGAGTTTGGACCATTGTAAGTGTTCATGTTAATGAAATACTTCGATTGTTCCTCATATTAATTGTTATTTCTCTTAATTTCTCCTAAGTTAAGCCACCAGTAAAAGTCCTCTTCATTGAGGCTGAAAGAACTATAACACAATCGTCTGATAGTTGGTTGGCAATTATAATTTCTGTAAGGACTGATTGATCCTTGCTGGCACGCTCGCATTTACTAAAATACCCTTCGAAAGGCAAAAAGCCAACATATATTTATAGGCAAACTGGTGACCCTTTGGAATGGCTGAATATGTAGGTTTTCAAATCAAACAGGTATGGTTCAAACTGAACAGGTATGAAATTGAATTGAACATGTTGAAACAGGTTTGAATCTGTCCGGGTGCAATATGTTAAAACAGGTTGAAAAAACTATGTAAACCTGCCGGAAAATGACCCAGAAAAGGCACTGTTTGGACAGGAAAATTGAATTCAAATTTGGCATAAAATTTGAATTAATTTCGTTCAAAAAAAATAATTTTCCTGCAATAATTTTTGGAAAAAAATCAAATAAATTTTGTCTAAAAAATTAATATTATGACCAATCCGACCCACACCCACCCCCGGCATGGCTCGGCGGCAAACACATGTGGGGGTTTGAGCCAAAGCCCACTTTGCCCATAACTCCTCCCTTTTATAAACTTGAGGTGCCCTTTAGGGCCCAACCCAAGTTTGTCTACCTAGAGCTTATAAACACATACAAACTCTCTTCAAGTTTCAATGTGAGACAATCAATTTCAAGGAAACCCACATTTTACTTTTTTTAATTGTCCATTCCACGAATCTGAAAACGACATCAACTTTTCATTTACTCATAAATGATTTTGAAGAACCGTCTTCACTGTGTGACTTGCATGCGGCAAGGAACACGTCACCTCCTTGGACCCACCCAAAAGACATGTGGGACCCACTCAAATTTGGGCTCAAAGTTGGCCCAAAAAAACCTATAAAAAATCATAATTCCAATAATAAAATATTAATCAAATTATTTTAATCTACTAAATTAGTAAGTTCATCATATTCACAATTTTCCAAAGAAATAATATCAAACATAACTTAACATGTCTCATCTTTCAAATATAACCATATTTCATGCCAAGCAACTTAAATAGCTACTCTTTCCCAAATTCTCTACAAATAACAATTTTCACTACTTTTCTAAAATTGACTAATCAACATGATATTTACATCAAAAATCATGAAATATGCCCAAAAGTAAACATTTTAAGGTTAGGAGTTTAGAAGTTCACATTTCATATTTTCATTTTTATAAAAATGAACAAAACCTAATCATCAATATATCAACATTCATAAAATATCATGAATATAACACTTTTAGAGTTTTTAATCCCAAAACAACTCTATAATTCTAACTTAACCACTTAAACATTTGTTCATCAACATTGATTTATTTTTCCCAAAAATAAATTCCGAAAATCAAAAATTAGATAATATTTTAACATTAATCTTTTTCCTCAAATAAACTATCTAATATGATATAGATATAAACCATATAACTCATATCATGCCATTTTTCTCAACATAACCCCATCATAAATTTTAAAACAATAATATTGAGATAATCCCTACCTCATATAATAAAGAGGAGCAATTCCGGAAAACAAACCTCACTTGATCGCGAACCCGAAACTACTATTGCGAAGAGTACGATGAGCTCTCCGACTTTCATTTACAAAACTTTTGCAAAATCTTACTATGAAGACTCACACTCGAAGCTCAAAAGTTGAGCAACAATGGAAGTCGGAGAGAGAGAGAGAGAGAGAGATATGCATAGGACAAAGAGAGACATAGCTCTCTTCTCAAAAAAGAAAAACAAAGCAAAAGAAGTAGAAGAAGAAAAGAAGAGAAAGTAGGTAAAAGAGAGTGAGGGAGCAACCCCACATGGGTTTGCTTTTCCAAAGATTCTTACTCAACCCAACGCCATAAATTAATACAAAATATATTGTAAAATACCTTAAAATTTTGTAAGATAAATATAAAATTATATAATTTTTTTCATCACAAAATATGACATTTTTGTACATCACAAAATATAATTTTTCGCTTACTACAAAAATGTATCCTTTTTATTCACTATAAAAATATAATTTTTTCACTATATAGTACACACCATAAATTCACTTTTCAAACATTTATTATAATCCTATATAATAAATAATAGCAACTTCAAAGGTAGTCCCTACCATTTAAATAATTAAAAATGACCAAACAATTAAACATGAGTTATACACAAACATCAAATTAAATTCATTCTAAATCTTGGGTCTTGAATTACATGCACACCAATAAGCCAAACATGACCCAATTATATACCAAAATAGACCCAACAAACTTTATCTGAAATCATGGTCTAAACACCCAAAATTCAATATCAAAATTCTGCTTTAATACTAACTGGACACCAATTCATCTGTAAATTTTCATAAAACAAATATTCATCATCAAATTATGAAAAAAAAATTATCCTACATGCTACACTCATATGGGAACAACATACAAAAATTTCATAATTTTTTAAGATAGGGACCTATTTTTTAAAAAAAATACAAAACCAAACTATTTTTACACAAAATTTTACACAGCAGTCCAATTTGAATATTACTCAATTAATTTATGCAATGAATTTTTTTTTTTAATAAAAAAATTTAGGGTCATTACAACGTAGCTGACCAGTTTTCGAGAAAGCTAACAGGTATTCAAAGCATTGAATACATATATATCAAATGTCGGTACCTGGACAGATAAGATGAAGAATATGCAAATAAGAAAGACTAACCGTAAGGGAGGTTTTCTTACTTATTATACAGCCTATTGGTTTATTTATTTACCAATTATATAAGGGGACCCATGTTAAGGGGCTTATAACAAGGGAGACAACCTAGCAATGAAGGTAGAGCTACACAAGGAGTCACACATCACGCTCAGGGCTAACCTGGTAAAGATTACTTCTTTTACTCCTAATAACAAGGGCTATTACGGACTATGGGAAAAGAAATAGAGTTGCGGAGGAGTGAACAAAAGGCTCGTTCAGTTACCACACATAGGGCATGCAGGAAAGAGAAATTGCTGCTACGCGGGATGACATTTTCCTTCATCTTTGACTTGCTTGAATCACTGTAGCAAACCCTCCCCTTACTCAATGGATAGCGCTTATTCTCTTTCAATCAACAAAATGAGAAATGGGGGGGGGAAAGAAAAGAAAGAGAGAAGGAGGTCTTTATTGAAGAAGCTTTGCACCTGAAATAGGACTAATGAAGATCCAGAAGAATGGGTCTGGGCTTCCGAAAAGATGAAGATGCAAAGGGTAAAGAGAAGGTCTTTTGAACAACCAACCTGACATAAGGTTTGTTCTTTCTTTTTCTCCTGATGCTACGGATCACATTTTCTTCCAGCCACTAGAAGAAATACTTGCACAAAGCCTCTCATGTCTACCCATTCTAGAGGAGCAGTTGATTTAATAACATGGATCTGGCTATACGTCTGGATGAGAGTTCCCATGGTGTAGATATGAGTTCTTTAGAATTTCTTGTCTACCACCTTTCTTTTTTGAGGTTAAGCTTCTTCAAGAAGTGGTCAAGAAAGAAACTAGAGTGAAACGGGTAGAGTAAGCAGTTCCTTGACTATTTCATCGTCGTTGGTCCTTGAATGAAGGTAGCTTGTTGGAACCTATATTCGGAGTTTCCTTTCCTTTTCAACCTTTTGGTATGTTGATGTCTCAAGGTTTCCACAGGATATCTAGACGAAAAGAGGGACATATAGTCCAAATAAGGAAAAATATGCAGCTTGAAGGTTGGAAATGCATGTATCCTAACAAAGGAGACTGTGCTATCCTCGATGCTTGAAGGGTCAACTAGGGGAGATTACTAACCTTAACAGAAAAGGGTAATCTAACCTAAGGGATTGAAGAGGCGATGTGCCTAACCAAAAGGATAACTAAGCCATCAAAACAATGGGACCAAGATGTGTTTTTTGGATTGTAAGGACAATTGCTAACAAGTTTCTAGCTTTTCCTTATACTTGCATGGGTGAGACTCATTTGCTTCCGACAAATGATGCCGCTGAGAGAAAAAATGGGGCGTTGCATCCGTAGAAAGCTTACCTTTTTCACACTTCTCATCACGAATCCTTTTATTCTCTCTTTCTTCCTATAGTATGGTAGTTTCCTTCATTATCGGCTTGCCTTCTCGCACGGGAAATGGAGATTATAGCCTTTTAGTTACTTAAGTCTCAGTTCTCTCTCTTGAATCTAGTCTGCAAATAATTAAGCTAATCTTTCATTTAGAAATAAGGGTAGGTTTAAACCTTTTCTTGGAGGGAACCTTTTCTTAGGGCAAGACCTTAGATGGAAGTTTGGTGAAAGAAGAATCTGTGTGTAATCGATAGGGAAATGAGAGCGAAGTTCGTTAGATGGAAGTTTGGCTTGAATTGGAGCTTTAGCGGATGTGCTTTTGATAGGTTTGAAAGGAATACAAGAGGGAAATTCTAGAGTAAGCAAACTACCGGAAGTACGGCTGGTACCATTTCGATGTGTTTCGATTCTTCCGAACAAGAAAGGTTTGATGCTTCTGAATTCATTGTATTAATTCCACTTTCTATTCACAGTATGCTCTTTATGATCTCGATTCATGATTCAATTACCATGTACTTATCTATTGAGCCTCAAAGTTTATGTTTTTATGTAATTGCAACATCAAAAAAAAAGTCTGAATTTTTGGTAAACAGTTGCCTGGGCTTGGTCACTGCCACCCCCTTTGTGATAAGGCATGTATTTTCCCGAAGTTACAGGGTTATTTTGCCGAGTTCCTTAGAGAGAGTTATCTCGCGCCCCTAGGTATTCTCTACCTACCCACCTGTGTCGGTTTCGGAATAGGTACTTCTTTTCGAATAGAATCAGTTCTTGAATAAGATGTCCTCTTACTAAGAGCGCTACCTTGGGACCAGTAGCCAGGGAAGGTCGATAAGTCATCAAAGGGTTTGTGTAAATAATGGAATAGTGAGCATTACTCATTTTAAAGTATCCCACTGTGATATAATATCTTTTCAAGAAAATGATGCGAGAACCCGCGGTGAAGAAGTAAGGAGATCTTTTTATATCGAAATATCAGTTGAAAAAATCATAGGCAAATTCTTGGATCACCCGGTAAGAATGTAGAGAAGAACCAAAACAAAATGGTTCCGCCTACTAACTTTCTTCTCAAGGTTCAATACTTGAAGATGAGATTCTTGATACCATCCCCTCTCTAGTCATAGAGAAAGATAATAAAATGCTTACGAGCATTCCTAATATGGAAAAGTTCAAAAGGTAGTTTTTAGCATGTCGTCGCTCACTAACCCAAAATAAAGGATTCCCCTATCCTTTAAAGCCGGATGACTTTTTGGGTTCTTTTTATAAATCTTGTTAGGATTTCATAAAATAAGATCTCTTCCAACAGGTCACTTATTTCTTCGCTGAAGGTACGACCCCCCATTCCATCAATGCTACTTTCCTTGCTTTGATTCCTAAGATTTTTATCTAGGACTACCTCTATTTAAAGGAAATCAAAAACAAAAAAAAAAAAAAAAAAAAATCCTTTAGCCAACGTGTAACAAGGGAAAGATATAGAAGAATGGCTAGGGAAACGAACCCCGCAAGGTGCATATCTTCGTTCCTATTGAAGCATCGAAAACCATACCATCTTCGTCAACAACTAGTTCCACTGTAATTATGTCTCGATCGGATATCCAAGAGGTGACTTGTACACCTTTTTAGTTTGACTCGACAAGAAATTCTTTAGCATTGAATAAGTGTATCTCCAACGGCCTTCACCACCCATCACCACATCCATTTATCCTTTATCATAAGCAACCACTTCAACAACTCATCAAACATGTTCTCTATTTTTATTTATTTTAAAACAATTTTGTATACCAAATACTTTTTTTTGTTAATATGCTTTACAAAAAATATACTATTAACAATTTAGTTTTAAGAGCACAATCTAGTATAAAATAATAATAATAATTATTATTATTATTAAATAAAAAATTTAGTAGAAAATAGTGTATTTATTAGTGATTAACTCCAATATTCACCCAAAAAACTCCAATAACAGCTGAATAGTTTGTGATTCATCAGATCGCCCAATCCCATCTTCCCCAAACCCTAACCCTAGTAGTGTTCCTCAATGCAGCCTCCCCATTCTTCTTCGTCTTCAACACCGCCCGTGCCTCCCTTTTCTTCGTCTGCTCCCAGGGGTGGAATGGCCATTGGAGTTCCGCTCACCACCCGACCCCTTCTCCCCCTCCTCCCTCCTCGTTTTCCTCTCTCAACCCGCCCTCTTTTGGCCAGCAGTTTGGTGGGTTGCCTCGTAATTCCGTCAATGTTCCTGAATCTGTCTCTAGCTCGAGCACATCACAGGTGTTTATTTTATTTTATTTTTGTTTATTGGACTAGATTTCCTTATATGGGTAGGTTTTGATTTATGTATAGCATGTTAATGATGATGAGTTGAGGTTGATATATTTTGGTTGAATTGGAGTATCTTATTGTGTATGCACTTGCAATTTTATATTTAATTTTTGAATAATTTGACAAATGAAGAAAACCCATTTGCAGTTTGGGTGATTTGATGAATCAGAAAAACCATTCAGCAGTTATTGGAGTTATTAGATGGGACAGTTACTGAAAAGGGCATTTTTGAAAAAAGAAAAACTGTGACAATTCGCACCAACTCGGGTGTCACACATTGTATAGTAGAATAGATAGATGGATAGAACAGATTTATGTTAGATACAGAACTACACAGACAGAGGAACTCACATATGCATACATTTGTTTGTTGCTAGTTATAGTTTTCTAAGTGTACATTGAGCAGGATTAATATAAGTTTTGTTTGTTTGATTCTTTGTTGTGCCATTGTTGTTTGAAATGTATAGATGAGACAGCCTATACAAGGAATACAGGGAATGAGCACGATGGGATCATTCGGCTCAGGCCCACAAATGCGGCCTGGTGGAATTGCTATACATCATCAACAGAGACCTGTCCAATCATCTGCTAGACCACAAACTACCCCAAATAACCAGTCCTCTACTTCCCAAGTTAGTGTTGAGTTTTGAAATTTAAGTTCTTCATTGTTTATGTCTTGTACTAAATCCTAGAAGTCTCAGTGATGATAACATATTGCTATGAATTATTTTGTAATTTGATGGGATGTGTATAACGTAGGCGAACAAATATGGTTGGAAAAATTTTCATGAGAAATTTTGAATGTTTGTTGGAGTACAAGTACTGTACCAAGTCACATCCATTTTCAAGATCCTAAAGGAAAATATGTAGCTATGTCAAAATTTGAAGATAATAATCAATGATTTTGAAAATATTTTAGGTTTATGAAAATTTAGGATGAATTGTTATAGTCAATGTCATTACCTACCTAGATGAAATTTGTACTAATGAATTTAAGATTTAAGCACTGGATACATTGTTGACTAGCTTTCAGTTGGGAATAGGAGCGATGAGTTGATGTCAGTTGTTCAATTACTTTTGTGGATGATATGATAGTGTGCTGTGGGGCAATTGAAGAAGAGATCATAATACTTAGTTGTGTGTTGCTTTGTTTTGAGGTTGTTTCTAGCTTGAAGATTAACCTTTTGAGAAGTGAGATGATCACTATAGGGGGGCCAATGATTGTGTAGATAACGGTAGAAAATTTGGGGTAAAAGGTTTCATCTTTACTAGCACCAGATTTAGGGCTCTCCTTGTGCTCTTGTTTTAAGTACAAATAGTTTGGAATGTGATGGTGGAGAGGCTTTGAGAAGAAGTCGTTACTTGGGAAGAAGTAGTATTTGTCTAAGTGGGGTAGACTCACTTTGATGAAGAGTACTTTATCCAGTTTGCCTACAATTTTCTTTCTATGTTCACTATCCCCACTTTTTCCAGGAGGTAGGAGAAGATGCCAAGTAATGTTCAGTGGAGAGGTCTTGGGGAGGAGTTTAAATATTATATAGTTGAGTGGAATAATGTTTGCTTACCTTTGCAAGGGGGAGGTATGGCGATTTGTAAGTTAGACTTGTTTAATAAGGTGTATTATGTAAATCGTGAACTATATGCGGGCAGTGTGGCATCAAATATTTGGAATTTATGACAACTTGAGTGTTATTGTCACGTAGGGGGTAAATTAGGCTTTGTTGGTTTGGTTATGACAGCTTGTATAAGTTTGTAGTTCTTCTGAAGAATCTTTGAGTACTGATACCTTGGTTCTATTTTTCTACTCCTCCCTCCCCCTCTGGTTTAGGCTCTTAAAAGCTGGGTTTTGTGCTTCCCTTTTCATGGAAGCAGTCATCCTGCATTTCTTATATTCTATAGCTAACTCCTCAAGACTTCAATATTTTTTTTTGCACATCCTACATTAATGTTGATTTATATTTGTCTCAGAATTTATCAAGAAAAAAAAAAGAAGAAAAATTTATATTCGTCTCTGAAGCTATTGAATGATCTCTATGTGCCATAATAACGGTTTCAAGTTTCTATTAATAATCTGACTGTTCTATGCAAATTGTATTTGTCTATTCCCCCCTTTATACAGAATCTCCCAGGGCATAGCATGTTAAGAGTTTCATCAGTTGGATCTCAAGTTCACCATCACCTAGTACATCACAAGGTCTGCAGTCTCATAATCAGCCTTGGTTGTCATCTGGATCACAAGGAAAGCCTCCTTTGCCATCCCCACCATTTAGACCGCAAATGAATCCACTGTCTTTGCAGCAAAGATCACATATTCCTCAGCAACATCATCATCCAACGTCAACAGCTTCACAGCAACCGCAAGCATCATCTTCCCAACAACAGCAACAGCCTTCATCATCACATCCAGCCCAGGAGCATTATGGGCAACAATTTCCACCTTCAAGAGTCGCACAATCCGTACCCCATCAACAACAGATTCCAAGGGGTCCAGGATTGGGAAACCAGAAACCTTCCTTACATACAGTGGGACAAGCCAGTGCAGTCCAGTCGGGGCCTCCTAATAGAATAACAACGAGTACAGAGACTGGTGAATCTTGTAACAGGATAATAAGCAAAAGGAGCATCCAAGAAATGGTATCCCAGGTGAGCATATTTGGTCATCTGTTTATACTTTTCTAACTAGTTACTTATTCTGTTAGGAGTAATTTTGATTTGCAATAAGTGTCGCCTAAATAATTAAAGTAGGATGGGTGAGAAGTGGCGTGCTTTAGAATGTTGTTGGTTGATAATACCAGTGAAGATAAGTCATGCTTTGTGGACAATATGCCGGTAGCTAGGAAACATGTCTCTTAGCTGAATGTGGTTGATGGGTTGTTGACGTGAAGACTGGACAATAGAAGAAACAAAATAATTAGACAAAATGTTAGTGAGAACTCTGAGATTGCAACATTGGGGATGAGATTGGATAACATTGATCGAGACTAGAGGATGTGTTGAAGCTTGGAAAGGCCTATGCTATATGATTAGCCAATACCGTGACCCTTGATAGAATAATGGGAAGCAAGGACAGACACCTGATACCACAGATGTAGTAGAGTGGCTGTAGTTCTAACTTTCTTTGTGCTTACCCTTTTTTTTTAAACAAATGCTATCAAACCATTGAGAGCAATTAGATATTGCAGTTCTGCTTAAGGATTAAAATGAACGAGAGCTCCTTTGGAAAAACTCTCTTTATGGAGGTGGCATTAAGGTTTGAATGTTATCTCGCTGAATAGTTATGGTTAAGAGATGATAAAATGATTATGTAAATCAAGAGATGTATGATTACACTAAACTAGTTTTTAATATTTCTCTTTAGGGTCTTATGGTTGCTGAAATGTTATGATAAGTTATAAGGTTTCTTAGGCTTTTTAGTTGAATTGGTGGTAAATTTACAATCTTTTAGTCAGTTTCTTATAGGGATGCAACTTGGGCGGGTTCAACCCGAGCAACCTGAATTCAGCCTGAATTTTTTTAGGGTTTGGATAAGATATTTTTAAATTTGGTACGGGTTTAGGCAAAAACATCAAACAATCCGAGCAACCCAAAACCCAAATTATACATATATAGATGTATAAAAATATTAAATATACATATAAATTATTAGCCATTGCATGATATTAAAGTAATTTAGATTATTAAATCATATTGAATATATATTATTAAATATACAAATAACATAAAATCTTTTTTTTTTTCTCTTTATTTTCACTCATAAATTGTAAGGACTACTATAGCGACATCTCTATTATATTATATAAATTATTTGTTTTGATAGTATTAATGATTTTCTATAAAATAAATATTGTAAATAGAGTCAAATTTTAATAATTTAATATGTAGCTAAAAAAAAAAAAAACTGAAATTCATTTACAATTCGGGCAACTCGGGCAATTCGGGTTTAACTCGGGTCGGGCTTGGGTAGGCAATCTCGGGTTACAATTCAGGCTTGGGCAGGTCTCAACACAACTTGGGCTGGGCTTAGACAACCTCCTAACCCGACCGAACTCGCCCGAGTTGCACCCTTAGTTTCTTAGGATATTTTTTAACATGTCTCATGGGCACTGTTTTAATGTGATAAACGTATTATGGTTTATGGACCTTAATTTAATATGTGTATGTCATATGGTTTTTCAGGGGATAGAAAAAGAAATTTTTTGTATCATATGGATGTTATATGTGATTCATACCTTCCAAGGAAGGCCCATTCTTGAGCCATTGCCGGAATTCTTTGACAATCATGTCTGCTTCGTTATGTAATGTTTTTCGTGAAGTTGATGAATTGTCCTTTCTTTTTGACTTCTTTGGTTTTTGGACAGATTGATCCATCAGAAAGTTTGGATCCTGAAGTAGAAGATATTCTTGTGGATATTGCTGATGAATTTGTTGAGTCTGTAAGTTGATGAATTTCTATAATCATAAGGATTTTTTTCCCTCATACTTTTGCATTAGAAAATTATATATGTCCTTGGATGAATTTTTACCCTTTTCTACATAAAACAATATTTGTACATGTAACCCACCATATCTAGGAAATAATGGGACACTAATTATTTTTTGAATGTGGTGGATTATACATGTACACATGGTGTTTGTTGCGTGGATCCACATAGGTGAAAAAACGGTGAAAGGCATTAAGTGATTAAATGGCAGCCCTCTTTTGCATTTTATGAATATGAACTTTGATTGTTTCTTAAGTTGGCTTAGTTATGTATTTTCTCAAATTTTTTTTTTTTATTATTATTTTTAGAATAGTTCATTTTAGCCATAGAATTTGAAACTTTCTAACGACCTTGGACATGGTCCGACCTGGCCTCTACCATATGAGATTCCTTAATAAAATGTTTAATACTGAGAACCTTTTATTAATCTGATATCAATTGCTCAATGTGAAAGATAACAATTTATGCATACAAATTATTTATTAGTTTTATGCTATCAAAGAATCGGAGGAAGGACTCTTCTCGGTGTTATATCTTTGAAGAATTTTATACCACATGGTGTATTCAAATGAAGTGATCTAACATGCTCATGTTTGCTTGGGCTGAAACTTCTTGCATAGATAAAGAAGTTATTTAGATAAATTTCTTTAGTTGTGTCTTGTTGGTTTTCAACCTGAAATTTTTTGTTATCCATGGACCATGGTAATATAAAGATAGGCTATAATTTTGTCATCCATTTTAAATCCAACATTGACTAACAAAATCATAAAATCTGACAGCCAGTATCTGACTTAGAAGATAATAAAGGGTAATTACACTAACACTCCCTGATGTTTCTGACAATTGCTAGGGCACACTTTGTCAGAATTGTTGGTTATGGCCATTAATAGAACTTGTCTTTGCCTTTTACACTCATTTACTTGTATAATCTATAATAAAATCATGTATTTTCTTTCTTTTAACCAAAACCCTCTCTCTCTCTCTCTCTTTCTCTCTCACCACCACTACCACCTCCGCCTCCTGACATATCCCCTCCTCTTCCACAAGACTACCACCCACATACCTCCTCCACACCCATCACCACCACACTGCTATTATTGTTTAGGATAAGGAGAAGGTGTTGACCTTTTTAGGTCATTTATGGGAGCAGATTCTGGTCATGTATTTTTATCATTCATTGACACAAGCTGGATGCTGTAACAGATTGATGGTGGCAATTAACATGTGATCTAATGGTTACTATTTCAACTTAATATGAAAGAAGACGAGAAAAAATTGTTGACAATTTTATGATAACCGTCATCACTTAGGTTTTGTCTGGCTGAATAATAGTGCTTGGAATAATGAGTATAGTTTGGTGGAAATTGGGGTTGTGTAGCCAAACCGAGCAATTGTGTTTAACATTTTTTTGTCCGTATTTCTAAAAAATTAGAGTATTTCTTTATGTTTCTTTTCTATTATTTTAAAGACAGTATAATTTTCATATTTTATTTGTGGGCAGATTACAACCTTTGGTTGCTCATTGGCAAAGCATCGAAAATCAACTACCTTGGAAGCAAAGGACATTCTTCTACATCTTGGTTAGTCAGGCAGGAATAAATCTTCATGGTTTGTTTTATTGTCCTAATGAACTATGTGGTGCTTAATGTTCAAATTGTGCTTTGTTTTAGAGAGAAACTGGAATATGACTCTTCCTGGGTTTAGTGGAGATGAGATTAAGATTTACCGAAAACCAGTAAGAACCTTACTGGACTGTCTATTTTTCATATGCATGTAGTTATTTTTAATGATGGTGCTGCTGGATACTTAGTTTCTTTTTCAGGCCTTTTGATTCTTCTGAAACATTTGTTATATGATTCTGCAGTTTTCAAGTGATATTCACAAAGAGCGACTTGCACTGGTATGTTTGGATTTTATATATCCTTTTTTGTTATGTGGATATGAAAAAGGTGCCCATAAATTATTGAATTTTAGGTGTGGTACAGGATGAATGCTTAGGTCACTGGTTGAGGCGGTCATGTTTTCTTTACCTTCAAAGGCGGTCAGTTTAGGATTGAAATTGTTTTATAATTTGTGGCCTTTTTGCATTTGGGCAGATAAAAAGGTCTAGTACCTCTGCTGACACAGCAAATACTAGGAGCTCTGCTGGGCAAGCTGCTGGAAATACCAAGGGTCATCTATCAAAGGCACCTGTGAATGTTTTGGGTTCCCCAAACTCCAAGATACGCGAAGCTGCTTAAGTGAGTTATTAAATTCCTGAAGGTGAAGTTTAGAGTAATACTAGGACCTCAAATGTTCTACCAAATGTCTTACATGGGTGTGGGATCCACAGTCTCACACCCATGTAAGATATTTGGTAGAACATTTGATAAAATATTTGAGGTCCCTAACATTTTTTTGGAGGTTATTAATGACGAAGTACACGTGTTTTCGTCCAGCAGTTAGAACTTTGTATTTTTGTTTTTTCTTGTTTAGATGTCCATCTCTTTGCATAGGGAAAATATTTTGATATTGTGATAATTGGCATGTAGCATGTTAGGTTCTCAGTTGTTCCTCATTTTATGGTTCTGTAAGTTGCGAGAACCTTTGAAATATTCATCTAGGTTAGTGTTGATTAATTTTTACTGCATATGAATGGGCCAGTCATATCTGCCTCGATTGTAGTTGAGAAACAATTGTCCAAGGGGTAAAGTGATACGGAATAATAGTTGAAGGAGGTGAAATATAATTTATCCTAATTAGAATTCTTTCAATGGAGCTTTTCTTTTCGACTATCTATTTTTCTTTTATAAAATTTTAATTAATAAATTTATACAAGAAAATGTATTTTCTTTTCTTTTATTTTACTTTCTCCCATTTTTATTTATTATTTATTTCTTTTTTATCAAATCAAAATATATTGAGGTCTTTCATATAAATTTATATTTTTAATTCCAACTAACTAGTACTAACAACATAATTTATCTTATATTTTAAACTTAATAATATTACATTAATTTTATTACTCAATTTCACAATATTATTAACCAAAAACCCAGAACAAGCCTCGAGTGTAAAATTTATTCCCCCCCCCAAAAAAGAAAAAAAAGCCTCAAGCGTAAATAAGTAGGACACGAAGGTATACTTGGACTAAAAAAATGCCACTTGTCTAAACCTTATTGGTCACTGGTCCACAAACAGCAAATTCTTGTCATATTTTCCAACTAGATAAGTATGATGAGAATTAAATAAAAAATAATTAAAAAAATATAGCATTTGTATTTTCATGCAAATAATTTTTTTTTAAAATTTATTTAAACTATTTTGTCTAATAAATTAGAAACAGATATTACATGAAACTGTTTGTTCAAAATATACAAAATTAAAACTTTTTTTTTTTTTTTGGACAAATAATATGATGATCCAGTGCCGTTTGGGCGATTTTTTTTTAAAATAAATATTCTAAAAAAAATAATTTAAAGAATTGACTCACTTTTCAAACTGTTTGAAAAATTAATCTGCCTTTTACAATTGCATTTTAAAAATGTAATTTTAAATTAAAATTACATTTTTAACATACAATTTTACCTTGAAATCACATGTTAAAAATACAATTTATGATGACATAGAGTTCACTAAGATATATTATATTTTCAACGTGCGACTTCAATGTGAAATTGTATATTGAAAATGTAATTTTAATTTCAAATTTGCATTTTTAAAATGCAATTTCAAAAAACATATTAGTTTTCTAAATAGTTTGAAAAGTAAATCAATTTTTAATTTTTTTTTTTTGAGAATATTAAAAAAAAAAACTTCCCGGGTAGTGATTTTTTAGCTAAAATAATTAAAAAGTTCAAATAATCAATCAAATCATTCTCTTTATTTTTTTATACGTCTTTTCATAAATAGTTTAAAAAAATTAATTAAAATAATCATTTTCCAAATACCCTCTAAATGGGCTAATATGTTAAATTATAACAAAAAGACTTAATTACTCTATTGACTCGAATTCTGAACCTATAACTTTCTTATGATTTCAAGAAATAATTATGTGAATCAATAAACTAACTCTCTTGTCACAACTTCTCACATTTAGACCAAGTTTGGAAACCACCTAAAATAATTAAAAAGTCAACTATCTTCCTTTATGTTTTTTATATTTTTTCATAAAAAATCAAAAATCAACTAAATAACTAATTATCAAAACACTCCTAAGTGCATCTCCAATGATTTGCTATTGAAGCTGCTATTGTTATAATTTGACAGTTAGAAAAGAAAATTGTGCTCCAATGGTGTCATATGGCTGCTGCCATATGTACCAACTTAGGTAAAACCTCATTCTCAGTAAAACAAATAAATTTTTACAAAATTGTTATTTTTGCATGGCCAAACACAGGAATTTGTGTGTTCAGAACGACTAGTTTGGTTCTACAAAAATAACATCTAACCATTGGAACACCATTGTTATAATTTTACCATTTTTTATTATTTATTGTCAAATTATAATAATAATAATATTATTATACCATTAGAGATGCCCTAAAAACTAATATGAAATGACAAATTCAGCTAGTTCAACTAATTAAATAAGGGTAAATTACACTTATCTCTCCTGACGTTTACTTTAATTATAAATATCTCCTTTGTAGTTTCAAAAATTATACAGATCTTCCTTACTTTTGAAAATAATTATCAGATTCCTCTTTTGTTAACTTTATTCCAAATGCTGTCAAAAATAACATTAAATGACTAAAATACCCCCGTTCCATCTTTCTCTTTCTATTAACCCAACTACTCCAACATTGCCTCATCTAAGGGGTGTTTTGGGAAGATGGTTATAATCAGCTTTTTGGTGAAAAACTGATTATAAGCAGATTATAATCAGCTTTTCTGTGAGAGAAGAGGAGATAAAAAATCTGAAAATCAGATTTTTATCAAGTTCCCAAAAGAGCCCTAATTCACCAAATCCTATAGAAAGATAAATTAGTGACCTACTACTATCCGAAGTTATTGTCAATTTCTATCACTAAGTGAGTTTACGTTTAAATTTTAAAAAATTTATATTTTTAATTATTAATATTATAAAATTTACCATTTTTTATTATTTATTGTCAAATTATAATAATAATAATATTATTATACCATTAGAGATGCCCTAAAAACTAATATGAAATGACAAATTCAGCTAGTTCAACTAATTAAATAAGGGTAAATTACACTTATCTCTCCTGATGTTTACTTTAATTACAAATATCTCCTTTGTGGTTTCAAAAATTATACAGATCTTCCTTACTTTTGAAAATAATAATCAGATTCCTCCTTTTGTTAACTTTATTCCAAACGAAGTCAAAAATAACATTAAATGACTAAAATACCCCTGTTCCATCTTTCTCTTTCTATTAACCCAACTACTCCAACATTGCCTCATCTAAGGGGTGTTTTGGGAAGATGGTTATAATCAGCTTTTTGGTGAAAAACTGATTATAAGCAGATTATAATCAGCTTTTCTGTGAGAGAAGAGGAGATAAAAAATCTGAAAATCAGATTTTTATCAAGTTCCCAAAAGAGCCCTAATTCACCAAATCCTATAGAAAGATAAATTAGTGACCTACTACTATCCGAAGTTATTGTCAATTTCTATCACTAAGTGAGTTTACGTTTAAATTTTAAAAAATTTATATTTTTAATTATTAATATTATAAAATTTACCATTTTTTTATAATTATTTTTCAAAATCATTTCTGAAATAAAATTTTTCCTAAATTTAAAATTAGCATAACTAAACTTTTATATCCCACCGTACAAGGCTATTGAAAAAAAGAGACAAAAATAAATAAATAAATAAAAAATCTCCTAGGATTTAGGTATATAATCAGCATAATTAAACTTTTAAATTCTAACTTGTTTGGTTTCATTTTTGACATGAGTAAACCCATAAAGGATATAGTGCACCACTTAAGGCCCAATACATAATTCAAATATTAAAGCCCAACGTTGCTGGAGCTGAACGTGACATTAAGGACCAATGACATCTAAACACGTGGCAAGAGAATGACAAGCCACATAAGCAGACAAAGATCCTGCAAAGTTATTGCACTGCACATAAGCCATTAATGGAGTTCCTTATAGCATTTATTGCGATAAACCCTCCCCATCGAGACAGAACGGCTTCACCATGAACAAGGTAAGCTAGAGCATAGACTTTTGGCCAAGGTGACAGGTCGGAAGGGACAATGAAATGATTAGCAGAGGATATAAGCAGGAATCGAAGACAAGGAAAAAGTTAAGCTTTCTATCACTAATCTATCTTTACATTCCATCTCTCTTTCTAACTTGCTCGTCGGAGGGTTCGCTGGGGGACTCCCCGTTCCCCGTTGAACTCTTGTGCAGGTCTCCCTGTGGGCTTGGTACCTTAGGCACCGGTTTGGAAAGCGTGGATCAGTCCGACCCATTCCATCTGGAACACGCTGTATTATCAGTTGGGGCTGTCTATGGGAATCCTTTTGCTCTGCGCGCCAGTTATGCTCATTGTCGCCGGAGACCCCTTCCCAATAACCCCTTCCTGCCACCTACCAAGGTGGATGGTCACAACTAAATCCATGGCTTCTCACCACAATGTTGCCGACCACCAAGCCGACCCTCCCAATCCAAACAACCCACCGCAGTACTTCACAGAACTTACCAACAGCATCAACTGCTTAGCAGAGCAAAACCAAACCCTATTTTTTGTATTGATCAATTGCTGTATGTTTTTTTTGACAATCCACACACTTGAATGTTTTTGTCCTTTTCTCGCATAGTGTAAATTTGTGATCAATGGGCTATGCTTTAAATACCAACGACCTTATATCTCAGTTATCTGCGTGGTATTTCAATAACACCATGCTTACAGCCTCAGCCAGACTGAGCACGAAGGGCTCAGCCTGAGTTACTTAAAGCCTCAGTCAGACTGAGCACGAAGGGTTCAGCCAGACTGAGTTACTTAAAGCCTCAGCCAAACTGAGTACAAAGGGCTCAGCTAGACTGAGCTACCTAAAGCCTCAGCTAGATTGAGTTAATTATGGCTCAAGCCAAACTGAACACGAATGAAGAGCTCGGCCAAGGCCATTCTTGCAACTTCATGATTATGGCATAGTTGCCATACTTAGTCAAATTCCAGGTCTATGCTTTTATGTCTCTTAACATTCTTTACATTTTTAACTTTCCTTTTAATTCCGTTACAATCCAAGGCCTCGTCGCCCAACCCAATTTTTCATTTCTCAACACTCTTACAACATGATTTAAAACTTCACACTTTCAGACATTTACATTTCAACGTTCTTATTGTTAACATTCTTTGCGTCGTGGTTTTCTCACAAGTTAGACTGGCTCCCTACTTCTCAATTTTTACTACGATTTATACACAAACTTTATTTGAATGACCATTCTCATTCTTTTCAGATCTACAAGAAATAAAGACAACTGTATGAAAAAAACACAATTCATAATTTTATTTACAAAACTTATACATAAATTCACTACAGAAATTACTCACCCAAAAAAAAAAAAAATAAATAAAAATTATAACAAAAATTTTATTTACAAATTTTATTTACATTAATCATTCATCCTCGCTCGAGGCAAGGTCTTCTTCGTCAACCCTCTCGTCTAGGGGGGTCTGGGCCACATCGTCTTCATCTATTCTCACATTGTTGAAGTCCAAGTCTGGGAACAGCTCTTCTGCTTTACGCTTAAAAGTCTTCCAGCCACTGTCCCAGAACTCAGCCATCTCATGCTTGTATAAGTCCGACCGCTGGAAGCTCTGGATCACTTCCTCTTCACTCCTACTTCCAACGGTCGCTCCTAACGGGCCAGCCCCCCCATCCCCCTCTCTCGCCAAGCTGCTGGCGATCGCGACATCAATAGCCATCTGGAAGTCAGCGGACCCCTTGAACTGCTCTACTGCTGCAACACATAGGTCGGGGTATGCCGCCCTCTCATATGCTAACTTGGCCCTTTCCTCTTCCAAGGCTTTCTCCAACCCCGCATTCTCTGCCTGCTCGTTCGCCAGCGCCCTCTCCAACTCAGCGATCTTTTGATCTGCTTCTTCCTTTTCTTTGATCAACTGAGTGCGTAGATCTTCATTACAGACCATGGTTTCGTCCTACCTTTCGTTGGCGATAGTGCAGGCTTTCTGGGCCTCTTCCAGCTTCTTCTGCTCACCACCCAACTGGAACTCGAGCGACACCACCTTACGGCGTTCCGCCTTTAGCTTTAACTTGGTCGCGAGCAGCTCAGCGTTAGCACAGTCTGCTGAATAGCCCTGCACCATCGCCAACACCTCCATCTTCTTGGCGTTCTGAGCATACTCCAGCCCCCTAACACACGCACTTCGCGCGGCTTTCCTACAGCCCCGGTCTCCCTCCTTAAACTTTCAAGCTGGGCCTTCACCTCCTCCAGCTTTGCCTCCAATGGCTTAATTTCACCTTTTGCGCGCGCCACTTTGTTCAGTAAGGCTCCTGCTAAGGCCGTCGCCTCCATCTGGGCCGAGCACAGCCCCCTTAGCAGTTCGACCTTTGTGAAACTTGCCATCGAACGCACGGCTGCCTCCTCTACTACCCCCAAAAGCCGATCGGCAGCAGTCCTGGCTTCGCCTCCTTCTCCTCCCAGTCGCCCGGACACTGCTAGAGCGTGGTAAATGGCGGTCTTCAACCTGGCCCTCTCTCCTTCTCCTTGGGGCTCAGGACCCCCCTTGGGCTGTTGCTCTGCCCCCTGCTCAGGGCCAGTCGCCCCACCTTCTACTTGTGTTTCGGGGCCCAGTGCACTCTCCATCCCCTTTGCTGTCCCCTCCAACTCCACTTCGGGGGTCTCCTCTGTCATCCCCTCCTTCATCTTTTTCAACGCTGGCCCCTCCTCACCCTTGTCCACCCTCTTCTTATTTCTTCTCTTCAACACAGCCTCCACCTCCTTGTTGCCTCTTTCCTTCAATGGATCCACTGGGGGCGGTCGTGGCTCAAAACCGCCCAAGTCCTTTTCCCCCAGCGGCTTGGGGCGCGGTCGGATTCTTTCCTTAGCGATCGGTTTCGCCGGACGGCCTAACTGTGACTCTTTGTACTTATCAGCCTTGGCAAAAATTGTCCTATCCTCCGTCTCTTGCGCCCTCCTCCTCGCCTCAAATTCTGCTGGCACGAGGTCCCTACCGGTCGGCTGCGGTCCCAACCCCGAGGCAAATAAGGCTGAGGATTGAACGAGGTCGTCCCACTTGGCACCCTCCTTCTCCCTCTATGCCTTCACCTTCTTCACCCTCTCCTCTGCCTCCGCCTCCAACTTTGGCTCTATTGACTTGGTTGGCACCCTCCATACTGTGTGCACTTCCACTCCCCCGTTGGCTGACACATGAACCACCACGGGCTCCACTCCTTCACTGACGACGGCAACCCCCCACCAGACCCTTCCCTGCCGCCGCTTGTAAAGTGACCCAAGTCTCTTGCTGACCCGAAGCCTTGTAACATGTAAAAAACTCGTCCACCGTCATTGCAGCCCCCTCGTTCGCCCGCGGCCACGCGCTTGCATAGGCCAATACAATCTTCTATGTATTGGTATCAGTTGGCCCGGAACCACCTCCAGCTGATTCAACACGTCCACTACTATCCAAGGAAACGGCAACCTTAACCCCCCCCTTTGACGCCTCTTCGTAGAGGGCAAACTCCCCCGGTCGAGCATCGGATGGCCTCTCCTTTGATGTCGGCAGTTTTAACTCTATTTCCGCAGGGAATCTGATACTTCTCGCGCATGTCTTTTAATTCCTCCGCGGTAAAGGTTGATTTGTCGGCCTTCGTGTGCCAGTGATCTGGCTCTACCTGACTGATCAGCTTCGCAACCGCTATCAGCGTCGATGAGTGGGGTCGTCATGCTCGCTTCTCCGTCCTGTGTTGCTCTACCAAGTCCACCGCGTCGTCATCCCCCAACGCATCTAGTCTCATGGTAGGCACATCTTCTCGAGCCATCTCTCTGGTATGCCTGCGTATGGCTTCAGACGCTGGTACAAGGTAATTCACAAAATGTTGTAGAGGTGTATCACTGGAAACAAAAGAGTTTACTTTTGGAACGTTTTGGTTTTTTGAAAAAAGATAGGCAAAGCGGATAACACCAAAAGCCTAAGGCTTGCTTGTATTCCAAGGGTCACGATTAAATGTTTCCAGTTTGAAAATTTTCAAAAATTTGCCAAAACCGCCTTTTCAACGCCCTATGTTAACCTACTCCTTCGTTTCTTGCCCAACGCCTAACCTCCTTCATTACGGGATTTCGCTACGTGTACGACCATGATCCACTGCCCTCTTCCCCTACCCTGTCTTTTCCACTTCAAATCACCACGTGCCCTGTCACTCCTCAAGCTCCATGCACTGCCACTTCTCCCTCCACTCTGTCACCCTTCGCGGTCGGCCCTCCTCACGGTTGGTCCCTCCACTCGGTCACCCTTCGTGGTTAGCCCTTCTCACGGTCGGTCCCTCCACCCGGTCACCCTTCACGGTCGATCCCTCCTCACGGTCGGTCCCTCCACTCGGTCACCCTTCGCGGTCGGCCCTCCTCACGGTCGATCCCTCCTCACGGTCGGTTCCTCCACCTGGTCACCCTTCGCGGTCGGCCCTCCTCACGGTCGATCCCTCCTCACGGTCACCCTTCGCGGTCGACCCTCCTCACGGTCGGTCCCTCCACCCGGTCACCCTTCGCGGTCGACTCTCTTCACGGTCAGTCTCTCCACTCGGTCACCCTTCGCGGTCGGCCCTCCTCACAGTCGGTCCCTCCACTCGGTCACCCTTCGTGGTCGGTCCTCCTCACAGTCGGTCCCTTCACTCGGTCACCCTTCGTGGTCGGCCCTCCTCACGGTCGGTTCCCCCGCTCGGTCACCCCTTGCCGTTGGCCCCCCTCTCGGTCGGTCTTCGCCTTGCCGGTTTCTCACAACTATCATTTTCTTTATTATTCCCTTCGTTGGACTAAAGCTGCACTTGGGAATGGGGGACTACTGACATGGGTAAGCCCATAAAGGATATAGCCCACCACTTAGGGCCCAATACATAATTCAAATACTAAAGCCCAACGTTGTTGGAGCTCAACGTGACATTAAGAACCAATGACATCTAAACACGTGGCAAGAGAAGGATAAGCCACATAAGCAGACAAAGATCCTGCAAAGTTATTGCACTGCACATCAGCCATTAATGGAGTTCCTTACAGCATTTATTACGATAACCCCTCCACGTCGGGACAGAACGGCTTCACCATGAACAAGGTAAGCTAAAGCATAGACTTTCGGCCAAGGTAACAGGTCGGAAGGGACAACGAAATGATTAGCAGAGGATATAAGCAGTCATCGAAGACAAGGAAAAGGTTAAGCTTTCTATCACTAATCTATCTCTACATTCCATCTCTCTTTCTAACTTGCTCGTCAGAGGGTTCGCTGGGGGACTCCCCGTTCCCCGTTGAACTCTTGTGCAGGTCTCCCTGTGGGCTTGGTACCTAGGGTACTGGTTTGGGAAGCGTGGATCAGTCCGACCCGTTCTATCTAGAACACGCTGTATTATCAATTTTCAAGATTCACTTTTCAAAAAATTAAATTTTTTTTTTGTATTTTTTTATTTTCACTATTTTTTAAAGATATTTTAAGTAACTTTTTTAATTTTTAGATACACCTAACATAAATACACTTAAAAAATAAAATATTTGTGAAAAAAATCTTTAAAAATTCATGAAATACCAAAATACAATAAAATACGAACATTTAGTACATTTCGCATTCTTGTATATTTATTTTTTTAAAAATATTTTACTGTTTAGATACATCTAAGGCCTCGTTTGGGAACAGGCTAATTTAGTAACTTTTTGGCTATTTGGCTAAAATATGAGCTAAAAAAAACTAGTATGTTTGGGATGACTTTTTGGCTTTTTACGAAAAGATGTGCAAAAAGTAGAGAGAAAAGAGAATTTTTGACTTTTTGGTGTGGTTTGTTGGCTTTTTGGCTAATTTAATAACTTTTTGATTTTTTGGCTAAAAAAGAAGTTTCCCAAACGAGGCCTAAGTAAGGTGCATCTAAAAAAGATTAAAAAAAATTGTTTAAAATTAAAAAAAAAATCATTTGTGAGACCGGGAAAATCTTCTCACATGGATTGTAGAGATTCAACGAAGAGATGAGCTTTGCCCTTGTATATTTGCAAATATGAACATAGTCGGCACCACCCAACCGGAGTTGCCAGTCGGAGACACTCCGATGATAAAGTTAGTCCCTGATCCAACGAAAGAAGATGAAGGAAATGAAGTGTTTGCATATTGTGTGAGGCAGAGAGAGCATACATACATTCCCTGCGCTACCCTCATTTTATAGATGGGGAGTGGGCCGAATAAGCCCAACAATTGGCCCCTTGGTAGACTTTATTTGGGTTAGCTCAATCAGCTAATATATATATTTTTTTGACTTCCACATCATTAAAAACAAAATATACGAAAAATAAAAAATTCAAATTTTAGAAAATTAAATATAAAAAATTGAAACCAAACATATTAGGAATTTTATTTTTAATTCTCTTTTTTGTTTCCTATTAGAATTCTTATTTTTATTTCTCTTTTTGTTTTTTAATTATTTAAAGGTCAAAGTATTATATTGTCATAACCAATATTTTCAGTACAAAGCAATTCAAAACATATAACATATATATACACACTATATAGGGAAAGTGAATCATAACACTTTTTATTTGGTTTAATTTTCATAATGAATCTTTAAAATAAAATAAAAATTATGAAAAAATAAAACTTAATTTGGTGTAAAAAATTAAAATTTAAAAAAATGCTTATCATTTTTACATGATTTTTTTTTTTCTTTTTGAGGTGCAAAATTAATTTTTAAATAACCAACATTCTGCATACAAGGCAATTCAAAATATATACATATATAAAAACTTAATTTGGTGTAAAAAAACACATAATTGTTATGCTGTCTAGAGGGACCGTTCATATGTATTGAAAAATTAAAGAAAAATAGTAACAAGGGTGTGTATTGTTTTATAAGAAATGTGAAAGGTATTTTAAGCATTTCTATATTTATTATTGTTGATATTACACTTTTTAGTTACTTTTATAATATACTTTTAATAAAAGGACGAATCTAACTATTATTTTTAAAAATAAAAGAAATCTATGTAATTTTTAGTACAGGGAGTATATTTGAATTTAGCCAAAACTACCATATAATTTAACGCACCAGACAGGGTCATAATTTGGTGAGGAAAATATTTGAGATGCTTTTAGATGATCCCACATTTTTAAAATGATTTCGACCTTTTATATATATTATACTACCCTATCACCCGTGCTATGCACGGGATAATTATAAATATTTATATTTTTTAAAATTTTTTTAATATATAAATTATGTTTTTTAAGATTTTTTATAAAAATAATTTAACAATCTTTTCACTAACTACAGTGTACAGGAGAAATTAAAAAGGCTACTGCAGTAACCAAAAAAAAAAAAAAAAACCATGCACGAGCTGTATCTATAATTATTTATATGAGGGGATTTTAAATGCTAATCAGGGATTTTGACCAAATCAATAAATGCAGGCACGTGGATTAGAAGAAAAAGTTAACAAATGCTGATTAGAGAATTTTGACCAAATCAATAAATACTGAGGTTTTTTTTTAAATCAAAAATTTTAAAAATTAGGATTGAGAGATTGGAACTCCCACAAGGCTTGGAGTTTAGAAACCATATTTTTCTTAATATATTTACAATTATCTATATATGTGAATTGTGATTTTTAATTTTTTTTTTTATTTATTTTAAATGTCTTTTTTTTCCTTTTTACATAATATTAAAGTTTAATATTTTGATAATAATCATATGGGTTGGACTTTTCAAGGAATTAAATGTCTTTTTTTTTTTATTATATTATATTAAAGTTTAGGGTTTAGTTATGGTGTGCAACTTACACCTTACACCTTACACCTTACACTTACACCTTTTGTGAAAAATTAAACCTTACACTTACACATTTTTTGAGGTTGCACACCATATGCAACCCACTTACACCTTACACCTTACACTTACACCTTATACTTATACTTACACCTTACACTTACACTTTTTGTGTAAGTGGCACATGGTGTGCAATTGCACACTTAAGAAAAGTCCTAAAGTATATGTGTTAAACTTTTGAAGAATTTTTTTTTTATGCTTGTTCTTAATGCATTAAAGTGTTATTATGAGGGATAATAATCATATGTGTTGGGACTTTTTAAGGAATTCATATGTGTTGGATTTTAAAGAATTTTTTTATGCTTGTTCTTAATGCATTAAAGTGTTATTATGAGGATAAGACTTGGGAGTTGTGAGAAGTTAATAAATGTTAAGGTTTTTTTTTTTTTTAAAATCAAAAAATCAAGAAATTTAGATTGGGAGATTGGAGCTCCCATAAGACTTGGGGTTAAAAACCTCCTTTTGCTATTGGAGCTCCCACAAGACTTGGGGTTTAGAAACCCTATTTTTCTTGATATATTTACAATTATCTATATATATATATATATATGTGAATTGCGATTTTTAAATGTCTTTTTTTTATTTATTTTAAATATCTTCTTTTTTTCCTTTTTACATTATATTAAAGTTTAATATTTTGATAATAATCATATGTGTTGGACTTTTCAAGGAATTAAATGTCTTTTTTTTATTTATTATATTATATTAAAATTTAATATTTTGATAATAATCATATGTGTTGGACTTTTGAAGAATTTTTTTTTATGTTTGTTCTTAATGCATTAAAGTGTTATTATGAGGGATAATAATCATATGTGTTGGACTTTTCAATAAATTCATATATGTTGAATTTTAAAGAACAGTGGTGATTGGCACCCCCTCAAATCACCACCCCCACCACCCCCTTTGACACGTGGCGGGTGGTGATTGGAGGGAAAAGAAAAAAAAAAGAGAAAAGAAGAAAAAGGTAACCAATCAAATCAAGAGGGGTCCAAAGGGGGTCCTAAAAAGGGGGTCCTGCACATTATTCTTTAAAGAATTTTTTTTATGCTTGTTCTTAATGCATTAAAGTGTTATTATGAGGGTAAGACTTGAGGGTTGGAAGAAGTTAATAAATGTTAAGATTTTTTTTTTTTTAAAATCAAAAATTCAAAAAATTTAGATTAGGAGGTTATTGATAGGTGTAAAATTTATATTTATAAAATATTATAAGAGTGGAGCGTGAATCATCACTCATTTGTTGACCACTCTGCTAGTGGGAGTACAAATAGATATTCATTTCCGAGGTGAGAGTGACACAGACAGAGACAGAGACAGAGACAGAGATAATGTTTGTGGTGGCCGGTGGGCTACAAAAGCAACTGAGCTTTCTAATCAGCCCCCGGTCACTACATACAAAACCCACAAAAACATACGTATACATATTATATGTATATATATATATTATAAGAGAGAGAGAGGGAGAGGGAGACGTGTGTTTATGGAGTATTGCATCGACCAGTTTGATTCTGATTTGGCTGTGTCCGATCTCTCAACAATTCCGGCGACTGTAATGTTGAGTTCTGACGGTGGTGCTGCGACTGTCGACGGCGAGGCCGAAATGAATTCCGGTAAACTTGGCCAGGAGAAGATCATTATCGATACAGATCCAGGTATTCGTAAGTCAATATTCTTTTGATTCGATTCTGTCCTCTCTACGTTTCCTCAATTCATCATCGCTCTTCTTTCTTCTCCTTTCTCACTTGTTCATAATAACAATTTTGCTACTTTTCAATTTTGTTTTACATGAATTTCTCGTTTTTTTTGTTTTTGTTTTTCTTTTATTTTTAGTTTCAGTTGAGAGTTTCTAGTTTTAATCTCGATTCTCGAGAAAGAAGTGAAACTTTAATTGATTTTAATGAATAATACTATATTCACTCATTTGTACGCTAACTAGTGTGTCAATTGAGATAAACTATCAATACTTAATTTTCATCAAAAAATATTGAAAATCTTTATAAAATTGTTGTTAAAAATAATTTTTTTGTGACAATTTTTTATATATGTCGCTAAAAATTGACAATTAGTGACTTTTATTTTGTCATAATTTTTATAAATTGTCGCTAAAATTTACAATTAGTAACATTTTTTTAAGATAAATTTTTCCCATAAGACCTATTAAACAATAAGTTAACTTATTAGGATAAGTAGCCTTATCAATGGATGATGTGACATGATTTAAGGATAAGTAGCCTTATCAATGGATGATGTGACATGATTTAAGGGGTTTTCGGTATTTATAATGTGATTAATGAGTGAGGTGAATAATAATATCATAACTAGTGGTAGTACACTAATTAATATATTAATTGGTGCATGTAGCACCACCATCGGATTTTAATTGTATAGATCCCAGAAAAACACTACACTTTCGGTGCAGAGTTGAGTCGGAAAAATGAAATAAGGCCTGCTTCATATGGACACAACTTAGAAGTGAATATATATATATATATTGAGTGCAATGGTGACACTGCCAATAGAAGATCTCAAATAAGATTATATAGACATTTATTTCTGAATCCAATTCAATAATGTAATCTCTACTACAGCAAATAGCGTTATGCCTAATATTTACTCGAAGCTCGGTGTCTTTTACAAATCCATGATTTTGGAATCCTTTTACTCCATATTATGAACATACGATCGGATCTGTCTAGAATGAGCTGAGCTGAGCTTGTAGAAAACCAAAAAAGTGTTTACTTTAGATTGAAAAAGAGAAAGAGTAAGAGAAAAAGCAAATCAAAGCAAAGTATCTCACAAAGGAACAAATAATTAAGATCCAATTAATCTATTTGCATCAAAGTGTACGAACAAGGCAGAACGATAAGGTAATGGTCATAAACAAATAGAACGAAATGGATTAATTATGCTAATGACTAAAATTTAAGTTAAGTTGAAATTTCTTTTTATTAGGTGAAATTCAGGGGAGGATATTCCCTTTATTCATTAACCTTAAGCTTAAAAGCTGAAGCAAGCATAGTTGAAAGGAGTGAACATCTAGGATGTCCTACAATGAACTTGGAGACAGAACTATGGGCAAAGCCACCTCATCCAATTGTTGTAGGCATGTCCTCTAAAAAGAAAAAAGGGTATGCTTTGCTGTACTGAGAATTTTTCTGACTAGACTTGTTTCTTTGTTTTGAAGTTGCTCCCTTTTTAAACAAAATTAGGGCATTGCTTGAGCATTTCGAAAGTACTTTTTTTTTTTTTTGGCCCTTCTCCTTTTCCCTTCTCCTTGTCCCTTTTTGAACAAAACAATAAAGCAAAATTCGATTTCTAAACCATAATTGTACTTGCCAAATGCTAACAGCATGGTCCATAGAAGCAAAGGATAAAATTGGAAGATGCAATTTTCCTTAATCAAACAGATATACAGCATATAGCCTCAAATTCTCCCTATTTCATGATAAAACATTCATTAAACAAAACAAATCTTTTTGATGAGAACATGAGTGGAGCAAGAAAGAGAACTTTTTCCATGAATTTATCAAGGACCCATTTTTCATCGAACAATCAAATCTTTATGGTTTTGTATATGTTTTTGGATATTTTATTAAACGGATGACATGATGGATTTTTTCCATGAATGTCATTTTTTGTCGAACCCACATTTCCTTAAATGGTTATGTATCTGTTTGGATATTTTATTAAACATTTGTCGGAAAATGAGAAATGGATAGATTGTCCAGGACCCTTATGACAAAAAGGACTAGAAATAATATATATATACACTTTATGCCTGTTTCTTCCTGAAATAAATAAAAAATTCGTTTTATAAGACAATCAGTGTTTTGCTAGTCTTGGAAAGAATGACATCAGGACAAAAAATTACATATTATCAGATTGAGATTATTGCAAAAAAATACCTGACAACGAACACTAGGCTATTATTTGTTGTGTCCAAATTAGATAATTCATGTTAAATTATGTGTGCCAACAAGACTGTCAGGTGTCATTTGTGAGGTGTGACTGATGTTTTCATTGATTTACAGATGATAGCATGGCAATCTTCATGGCATTCCAAAGTCCACAGCTGGAGGTTTTAGGCTTAACCACAATATTTGGTAATGTTACTACAGAAGATGCCACTCGCCATGCATTGCTTCTGGTATGTGTTTAGTTTATTCTATTTTCCAACACAGTGGTGGTGTTTGGGAACTTAGTTCTCAAATTTTTTTCTCATTTTTTCCACTAAAAGACAAAAGTTTTGCAAAACCAAAAAAAACACATCCAAACAAAATATCACATCCAATTCCATAATCATTTCACTTTTTCTCTCACAAACATCACATCCAACCACAAAATAACCCAACTATCTTCCCAAACACTAAAAAATTTTTATCCAATAATATCCTACAACTAAAAAAACCTACATAAAAACCCACTTCCCAAACACCCACAGTAATTCATGCTTTGGCATAATTTCAGGTCTTTCATATTTTTGGAACATGCTCATGACCAATAACTATTTTTAATGTTCAAAAGGACAGTGTGAGATTGCTGGATGTCCAGGTCTTCCTGTGGCAGAGGGTACCCCTGAGCCTTTGAAGGTAACTGCTTTTACATATAATTTGTAGCTTAATCAATGAGTTGTCCTTCATTCCTTCTCCACAAATGGACTGTGCCAGAACTTTTTTTCCCCCTGCTAATAACATGCTCAATTTGTCAAACCCCTCTCTCTTGGTGGTGGGTTGGTGGGAAAGCCTAGCTGACACAAAGAGGTGTTTCCTTCCCTGTTTTCATACAACTCCGTAGCCTGATCTATAGCATGACTATATGGACAACCAAAAAGGCAGGTGACTTCAATTGAATGAGATTGTTGTCCATAAGTGATGATCTGATTAGCCCTTCAAGAACAATTACATTCAACGTATTACCTCTAAATTTATTTTTTTTACGGAGTATGCATTGGTTATCTCAAAATACCTTGTCCATGATTCATACCTATTTTAGACTAAAATGTTTATTTTTTAGTGAATCAACTTTTCTAGAACAAGACAAGAATATACGGATCCATGTTCTCAGTTAGTAGCATTTCCTTGGCGGAATATATGTGATCAGAATAGCGTCTCTTTCTAACAAATAATCAGGAAACTAACTTTATTGCTACCATTCTTCATCATAGTGACATATTGTTTTGCCCTCTCTCTCTCTCTCTCTCTCTCTCTTCATTGTAGTGAAATCTTTGGTTATGTAGTTGAGTTTGAATTTGAGTTGAATCACTTCATTAATGTACTTTCAGATATGGATCAAATAGATTATTGAAATCCTAGAAGCTTCCACCAGTTTTGATTTCGGGTTGTGGCCAGACATAGGTTGCATATGTAGGACTAAAAACATGATATTTTGTATGTGTATATGTACTACATAAAAAAAAGTTGGTTTTATTTCACATGGATTTTTGAAAATTTCTTTAAAAAATGCTTCATTTTTTATTTTATTTTTTTATTTTATTATGTTACCAAATGTGTTGCTCAAAGACAAACAGCCCCTCTACTGGTGGTTTGAATGGGATGACGTGACCATGTAGTTTCTAACAAGCTCGTGTTAATTAGGTTAAATGGAATAAAATCACAAGCTATCTGCAGTACATTTTATTGCGCCATCATATGTTTTTTAGATTTTTACACAACTCAGATTCAACTGAATGAAGACTATAAACTACTAGGGATTAGTTTAATGAATCCTTTAACACCATTCTACTTAGTCTACAATCACTTTCTTGACCTTTGAGATTACGAAGGTTTTACTCAAGAGTACATTAGTTGTGTAACTATCACAAGCTCCCTTTTCTCAGGCATTTGAACCTTTGTATGAAAGATGAGGCTCTAACTTGTAACTATGTTGAGTTTTTGTTTGAGATAGTGAGTTGGTTGAGAAAGCAACTTTAGAATGGGCATTGGATTTTTTTTTTTTTTTGGATGAGGAGAAACCCATGGTTTAGCAAACCTTGATGGAACCTCTAATCTACCATAAACCTCCCTCAGTCACCATAATCTCCACAGACCACGCACTTCAGTTAAGTCGTAGGGTTATGCCCTATTGTAGGTGGCCCCAAGACTTGAATAGGGGACCTTGGGCCTTGGGTGTCTCCCAAAGCCTTGCCTGTCGAGTTAACCATTGGGGTTGGAATTGGGAAAACCACTTCCTTCTTCAATCCAATATTTTTAGTGTCACACTTAGGTTTTTTGAAGTAAAGAGAATACCGTGAAGACAGATTGCTACTCTGGATTTTAAGAGTTGAGAAAGGCTTGTTGCCACAAGTGCATCATACTGGCTACTATCTGAATGCATGCATTGGCTTATTTCCACACTAGCTGTTCCCTTGAAACATCTAATCCACACATTAGGCATACTTAAAATGGAATAGTTAACATCAAACAGTGATGGCCCGATGAGGGGAGGCTAGGTACAGTATGGATTGGTGATTATCATTACACATACTACATCTGGCTTATTTTTTTTTAGGTTACCTTATGTCTGGTATTCTCCACTTCTGCAATTGTTTGTTGATTTTGAACAGTTAAGGATGCACTGCAGTGTTGTTTGATGCGACTGTAATTGGTATAGTTAGGAGGCAAATTTGGGCTACCCACATTTCAATGCTTTAGGTAGGTGAAGATTCAAAATTGTGTTGTGCTTTACTAGGGTGGAAGACCACATGTTGCAGACTTGGTTCATGGTTCAGATGCATTAGGGAACATTTCCTTACCTCCTCCAAAATCCAAGAAAATTGAGAAAACGGCATCAGAATTTTTGGTGGATATGGTTTCTAAATATCCTGGTGAAGTATCCATACTTGCACTGGGACCATTGACAAATTTGGCTTTAGTAAGTTTTAATATCTTTCCTTTCTGTTCACTCTCACAAATAATGAAATCTTCAAATTTTTCGGGTGTGTACCCTTTACACTCAAGAAGCATGCGTTTGTTTGATCAGGCAATGAGAAGGGACTCATCCTTTGCAAGCAAGGTTAAGAGAGTGGTGATTCTTGGTGGATCTTTCTTTGCATTGGGGGATGTCAATCCTGCTGCTGAAGCAAATGTAAGTGATTACCACCTCTACAATACGTTCTCCTATTCCATATGGTATGAAACAGAACATGCCTTATTTTATCTTACAGTTCTCTCTTAGATGTATTGAATCTTTTTAGATTTGGTAGTGTAGAAAACTTGAACACCTATTGGGCACGTTCCATCTCATGAAATAAATTTGTTCGAAGCCATAACTGTTAGTTTTCAGTGGCAGTCTCGTAATCTCTCTTTTAAGCCAGAGTAGTTTCACTGCCATATCCAATCCAACACGATCAATGTTGAAATCTAGTTGTAAGCTGCAATTTTTTTGTGTTTGTATTTATAGATTTTAAATGAAAGGTTTTGGGCGCTAATCATTTTAAAAGGATAGCTCCAATTTAGATACCATAGTTTAGATATGGATTTCAAGATTGAATTGGTGAGCCTCACCATGATGGATTTGAAATAGCAATGTAAAATAGTTAATTGTACAAAGATCATAATAAAACACTTTTTACTCTAATGTTCCTCTTTACTTTCTCAATATGTTTATGAAATTTAACCTTAAATCCCTTCATTTGAAATCTGTCTATCCAAATGGAATAGTTTTTAGCAAATAACATTCAATTTCAGCTTAATTGAAAAAGCTTGCTTTTCTGACTTGCAGATCTATGGGGACCCAGAAGCAGCTGATGTTGTGTTTACATCTGGGGCAGATATCATTGCTGTTGGCGTAAACATAACAACTCAAGTCAAAATGACAGGTCTTACTTCACACTCTATTTTTCGTTGTTCCCGGCTTATCCTTTCTATTGTGCTTTATGGAATTTATTCTCCTCTAAATTAACTCTAGCTTAAAATTTCAGATGCTGACCTTGATGAATTGAGGCAGTCCGAGGGAAGACATGCTCAATTTATAAGCAACATGTGCAAAGTTTATGGAGATTGGCATGTAAAGTCTGATGGAGTCCATGGTAATCTTCTAAATCTTGTATTCCTATGTTAAATAGTCCTAAAATGACGCCTTTTTTTTTTTTTTTTTAAGAAAAAAAATTTCTTAACCGACTTCCATTTATGAACTTGATTGAAATGATGATTTTAGGTATTTTCCTTCATGGCCCGGTCAGTTTTGTGGCACTAGTTCAGCCTGATCTCTTTACATACAAGAAGGGGGTTGTGCGAGTTGAGACACAGGGGATATGTTTAGGGCATACACTTATGGACCAAGGACTAAAAACGTAGGTTTAATGTAAAATGCTTTTCACAGTGCATCTTATAGTCATTTTTATTTTTTCGTATTGTTTCTAATTCTGTCGTAATAATATGATACAGATGGAATTCAAGCAACCCGTGGTCGGGCTATTCCCCTGTTTCAGTTGCGTGGACAGTGAATACAGACGAAGTTCTTAATTATGTTAAGCAACTGTTGATGAAACCCTGACTTGTATGCAAGTTGTGTTCTTCACTCTTTTGAATATTTCAAAAAACTTTGAAAATGAAAGTTGGATTGTCTTTGACCCCATGCTGGTTTTTCTTAGTTCTTTGTTAGTAGTTCTAATGACAACCCCAATCTTGAAAAAATAATTTATGTTTTCTTAAAACAGTTTGTCAAACTACTAGTTTCTGTTTTTCTGTTTTCAAAAATGGCAAACGTAAATACCAAACGCGCTGAAGGGTCATTAACGATGGTATATGTTTTTTGTTTTTTTTTTTAATTTTGTATTTCATTGTGAGTCACCCTTTATGAGCTTCATTTTACTCTTTTTATCAATTGACACATAATTTTAATATATCCTTTGGAGGTTGGAGGTTAAAGATGCTCGAAATAATGAGAAATAGTCCAACGAAACATATAAAATGTTGGACCAACATGGTCTACAACATTCAGTTTGGTAAATAAATACGACTTACCCAAAAAACAAAAAACAAAAAACAGTATTTATTTTGAATTTTGGAACACTAATTTTAAATGTTCAATCTCATATGCTGAATCTCCTCCTATTTGGTTACTTTTTTGTTTAGATCATAAATTTGAATAGAAATTTAGAAAAAGAAAAGGAAATGAAAAAAAAAAAAAAAAGTTTATATTTTATACATATTTACGTCACATTTTCACTTTCTTTTTTTAAATTCATACTTAAATTCATTATCGAAACATAACCTCTTTCTCTAATGGCCATGCCTACTAATTAACTTCTTTTGAATTCTAATTTTTACCATGTTGATGAAGACCACGTCATTAAGAAACAATGTATGCTATCTTTAAAGTAATTTTTAAGTTTGGAAATGATTTTTATTTTTATTTTTTTAAATTTACTTTATTAAGTTTTAAGTTGATTTGGTTAATTTATTTAGAGTAAAATCCTCTAAGAATAAATTTGAAAAACCTGCTTGAAATTGAGGGGACAAAAAAAAGCCACTAGAGAAAAAATAAAAAATAAAAAATAAAATAAAAAAAACAAGAAGCTGATTTTCAAGTTTTTTTTACGATAAAATTGACTTATTTTTCTTTTTAGTGAACTTTTTTCAATTTAAACTTTATTTATTTATTTTTTATTTTTTAGAGATGACTAAAGTCTAAAACACGCCTAAAAGTTGTTTTTAAAAAAAGAGGGGATGCAAAACTGAAAATTGTTCACTAAGAAAAAAGAAAAAGCTAGAAAAAAATCGTTGCCAAACCAAGCTCTCATTTGACAAAATTAATTTGCAACGTGTTTGGCTTGGATTTGAACTTTCATGCTTAAGCAATTATAGTTCGAAAAGTTTGGATGGTTGGTAAAATTTACAAGTATTTTGTTTATTTGCCTTTTCAGCTCAAAATCAGATAATAAAAAAAACCTCAGTGATTCATGGTTTTCAATATAACTAAGAAAAAGTCATTCTCAAAAGAAATTATTTTTTACATCTGGGACAAACCCATACAGTGCTCTGCTTGACATGCATTGATTGATTAAAACAATGGATCCGATACTTTTGTTAAGTTTTTGGAAAATAACTAGACAAGTATCAAGTAATGAATGGTTTGAAACAATACTTTAAAATCACCAAATAATCACTTCATTCTGAAAACATATGCTTCTTTTCACCTCATAAAAAAAAATCAAAAAATTACTAAAAAGCCAATTCTACTCCTTGCTAACATCTACCTAGTGAAAAAAATAATTTCATAGAATAATATAACTTTCACTGCAAAAATATAATTTAAAAAGTGCATATCATAGCATTTTCGTTACTTACAAGGTTGATATGCTACTTTATATTACTTGATTCTACTCATGAAATGTTGGGTAACATATACCTTGTTCTTTTCAAGCAACCTTGTACGAATATGTAGTAAATTAAACGTCAAGAAATGTACACTAGGGTCAATTTCTTGTAAACTAGAAACAAAGTCATTCTTGAAAACCCGCCAAACAAGACCCACTCACCTAACCAACACTGCTCCACTTGGGTTGAGTCTTCTTTTGATCATTGTCAAGCCTCCTTTCTTAATTTAATTTAATTTTTTTTTTTTTTGGTTTATTTTTTAATTTGGTAATGAAAAGCTCTCCAATTACATGACAAAATTTTAGAAACTGAGAATAATGTTAGGGATCATAAAAAAAAATCATGAAAATGATCATGAAAGGTTTTCCATAATTGGATTACACATACAATAAAACACCACACATTAATCAAAGGATGAAAAAGTTTTATGATACATTTTAAATATGTTTTTCATGATCCCTAGCATTATTCGAATATATAAATATTGGTGGAGTAGATTAATTATTTGGCTTTTGGAGTAACTTTCTAGTGACCATAGCACAAACATTTATATGGGTTCAAAATTTTGAATCTATGGCCTATTAATATGGGGAATTATGATTCAGTGTAATGAATTTTCTCACAAGGGTGTCATCTTGTGAGAAAAGTTATTTGATTGAATTGAACTTGGCTCTTATGAGAGAAGTCATTCAATTAAAATTAGATTGTGAAACCCATAACGTTGTGTTTGTTTTGTCTATAATATGACTCAGATATATATATATATATATATAATTTCACATTGTGGCTATCTTATTATGATTCATGTGGCCATTACTATCTAAAAAATAAATAAAATGTGCCCATTGTATTTTGGATTAATTGATGAAAAGTCCAAGCTTACATGGCCATATATGTTTTGGTTTAAAATTTAATATTTTTTTGTAATAAGCACGTGCTAAAAAATAACTAAAAAAGTCATCGACACATGAAAATTTGCCGAACAAGTCGTCGACAACCCACCAACGATAGCCAGCTATGGCTAATGGCGGTGAAGTGAATAGATAAGTGACATTAGACAGATAGATGGCACGTGTACGTGTACAAATATGTGACATTTGGACAGATATATAAGCTTTTGGCAAATAGGTGCTCTTTTGGACAGATCATTGTATTTTTTGCCCAAAAATATTTAAGCTTGAATGTATAAACTCAAAAATATTAAAAATAAGGCAGTGACTTGCCTCCAGTTCACCATTTGAATTAGAGGGTTCAGTCCAACTCATTGGACTCACTTTTGGGTCCTTTTTCGATAATCCAAACCGTTTACATTTTAAGATTTGTTGAGTACATTATTCCTGTAAAAAAATCACGTCGATCGGATAACGGACACTATGTATTCGGATCATTTTTTTATGAACCGTTAATTTTATGACCGTTCATTTTTTTTTTTTAGAGTGATCCGAATATATAATATTCGTTATCCGATCGACGTGATTTTTTACAGGAATAATATACTCAACAAATCCTAAAATATAGACGGTTCAGATTATCAAAAAGAGATTCAAATATAAAGCTAATAGGCTGAACTAAACTGAACTGTCTCAGATCTAGACTGGAGACCAGACCCAGTAATATTGTATTTTTAGTCTTATATTGAAACAAGAAGAGCCACTATCATTCCATTGTTTTGGATATTATGGAATAAGACATAATATGTATATGGATTAGACATAATAAGAATATAGAACTTAATCGTAAAATTATATGCAATGTGTATATATAGTTTGATAAGATATTTTAGTTGTGAACTCTATTAATAAATTTTATAAAAAAAAAAAAAAATCATTTATGTATATTTTATATTAATTTTTGTTTGTTGCACAACTATCATTTGAAAGGCAAGCAAACTCTTCCATTCATCAGATGTAGCATTCGGTCGTTTGAGATGCGGGTTAGATTGTTAACTTTTTAGTTTTTTTTAGTTATTATGGTTTGGAGTTACAAAGTTTTGTTGAGAATGAATTTTTTTAATTATTTTAATTTTTGTGAGGGAAAAAATAAAATAATTATAATTTAGATATAATATTATTAATTTTTAATCTATTTTTATCTTTTTATGACTAAAATAATAAAATAAAATAAAATAAAATTTATAAACATACATAAGATTTCATTTCAACATTGAATAAAGACATCCTGGTTGTGAGATATGGGGGATTCTACATGTCAGTATGTCCAATTTAAATTCATAAATTTTAATTTTTAGTATATCCTAATATGAATTTACTAATAAGAACAACACATATTAAATCCTAAAATATTTATTTTTTTCTCATGGTACATCCTAATCAGTTATTTCTATTCAAATTTTTGTAGTATATTTTTTCCTAAGAGATCAAATTTACTTATTCTTCTTCCTCCAAAACTCCAATCCATCGTATCAAAATTCACCATTATTATCAACATCATTATTTTTTATTATTTTAAAACCCTAAACCCTAAAAGAAAGTTTGAACATCAAATAATAGATGAGAGAAATAATCAAAATAATGTTTTGAAGCAACCCATCAAAAATGAGGTAAGTATTCATATAAAGGGGTTTCATAATTTTTGTAGAGCACTATCAATTATTTTCTATATCTTTTTTTTGACAAAAATTAAAAGGCCTAATAATTAGATTAACAATAACATATTATTAGAATTGTTCTTATTTTATCATTTAAATAGTACATTATTTGAGAACTACTCTATCTTGTTAGTGTCTGATACTTATATCCTTATAAGTTTGGTTTTTACTTTTTCACAATTATTATTGTGAATAATTTATAATGTAAAAGCTTTTTTTTCTGTATTAAAAAGTTTTATAATGCTTATGTAAAAGTTTAATTTTTTTTTTATATTTATAATCCTTATGTGCTTATAAGTTTAGTTTTTTTTCTGTATTTAAGAATTATTTTTTGTATTAATTTAATTTTTTTAATTTGTTTATTATTTATTATTTGAGTTTACTTTGAAGATAATTTAAAAAAATAATAAAATATAATGATAGTAAAATAAAATTTTAAATAATTAAATAAAATATACTTAAAAATTGAGAGTAATTAAATTTTTTTTTTTTTTTTTTGGGCGCGCAAATAGAATCCCCGTGAGATATTGTAAAGTCAACAAGGTTATTCAAACTCTAAACGGAACAAGAAGTCAAAATCCCTCTTCATTGCTGGGCCTCACCGGGCCCATTTAACAAAAACAGTTAACCAACTTCACCTCTCTTTCAATCTAAAAGAAACTTCGCCTCTCTTATGTTTAAATAAAAATTATTTATATAGGATTTATGATCAAAATAATATAACAGTAACATTTTTATAATTAAATATCACTTAAATTAACACTTTATTTTAAAATGATAAATCTCAATACAATCGCATCATTTTGTATACAATTTCTTTTACTTTTTATATTTACTCTATTTGATTTTGAGTTTTCAATCCGTATTATTTTATTTTTAAACATTTTTAATATTCTAATCAATTTTTAATTTATTAGATTTACTTAATTTAAAAATGCTTAAAAGATACAAAATTTGTGTAAAAAAAATATATATATATTTTTAGATTTTTTAGATTTTTCACAAATATTTTAATATTTAAACGTATCTAAATTAAGTGAATCTAAAAAGTTTAAAAAAAATTATTAGAATATTAAAAAAATTCACTAAATGGAAAATAATACAGATTGAAAATTAAAAAATATATTTTTAAAAATTTAAAATTAAATGTAACATTTTCTTTCTCACGACAGTTACCTACTACACTGAAGGAACTGTTTCAACTCCCGCCATAAACTGCACACCAACTCCAACAACCAGTAGAAACAAACATCATAATCATCTCTTACTTGCACCACGAAAAACTACACCTCCTAATCCTCTATACCCCAAAAATACAAAAAAGCAAAAACCTAGAAATACCCTTCAATCCAATGCTTTTCAAAAACACTCAAAACCTATAAACTTGAAATACCCATATCACAATTTATTGAGTTTCAGTCATGGCACATGTTCATTCATCAACTGCATTAGCCGAGACGGTGTCATGGTACTGTGCCATGTTCTTGGCACTAATGTTAGTTTTTAGCTACTGTGACTCCACTGAAAGCGAGTACACGATTGAGATGATAGGAAAGGACATGATGATGAACAAGCCGTGCGATGAGATTTACGTGGTTAGAGAAGGAGATACATTGCAAACTATAGGCGAAAAGTGTGGTGATCCTTATATTGTGGAAGAGAATCCGCATATCCATGATCCGGATGATGTTTTCCCTGGCCTGGTTATCAAGATTACCCCTTTCTTGAATAGGTAGAGAGTTTCATGTTTTTGTTTATGAGGATTGTTTGGATGTGAGATATATGTTTGGAAGGTTTTTCTTTGATGTTATTTATTATTATTGTTCAGTATTTTGAAGAGAGAAAATATTTTCAATGTACATTATGTGATGAGGTACGTGAAGAAGTAAATTACTACTTGTCCTTTGTAAATTGTAACCATGAAATTAAAGGTGACATGTTATATAGATTTTAATAGACTTAATTACTTTAATTAATATAGTATTGAATTATTGCAGTTGTTTTTGCATGAGATGAAACTGAACCATGTTGGGATGATATAGATATAAAATACAGTAATGTTTGGATTGGGTAAAATCATGTGTTAAATACATGAAAAAGCAAATGATGTTTATCCCTGAATATATTTTATCATTTTATTTCACTTTTGATTTGAAGGGCAAATTTGTCTTTTGTGTCAATTTAGTCATTACAATTTTAATTGTATTTATTTTACGGTTAAATTTTTCACATGTCAATTTAATGTAGTTAATAAAGATTTTAGAAATTTGACTGAAATTAAAGGTAAATTGTTGTCATTCCCTTTCCAATAAATCATTTTGCCATTGAATTTTGTCTAAACTTTTTAACAATTGTCAAATTGATACAATGTGAAAAATTAAAAAAGTAAAATTAATGCAATTAAAATTACAAGAACCAAATTACAAGGATTGCGGGTATAATTCACTCCACTTTATATATATATATATATATATATATTAATGAAGAAAATTATATGTAGGGCAAACTTCATTTTATCCCCTATGGTTTGGGTCGAGTGCGGATTATTCCCTTGATATTCGGAAATCATCACATAACCCTCTTGTGGTTGGTGGACTAAAACGCACTGTTTACTTTCCCATTCAAGTTAACGGACTGTGTAGTTCAAACGCCCATACAGAAAAGTAAGTTATATTTTAAGACCAAAATACCCCTTGAACATCTTTAAATTTGCAAAGGCATGCCATGAGTCTTCCTCCTTCTCTCTCTAAAATTATAATACAAAACAAAAACCTAAATTAATTTAAATAACATAATTTCTATCAAAAATTAATGTATATATGTGTATATATATATATATATAATCTGTAGCTATATATATGTATATATTCAAAGTATCCATAGAAGCAACAAAAATCAACAACGATTTCAAGTCCTCACCTAGATTCATTGGTCGGAATACAGTTTCAATATCTCTGATCATCAATTCCAGTAATTGCCAACCCGTTTGAAGAAATTGACAAACAAAAACTTTCCTGTATTCCTATCCAGCCACACTTTCTGCACATAATCCAAATTAACAAACCTCAATAATCAAATTCACAAGGTTACATCTGATTCAACATAAACAAACTAAGGCCTGTTTGGTTTTAATTTTCAAAGCTAGCATCAATTGCATCATTAAATCTGCAGGTTTTTTTTTTTTTTTTTTTTTTTTCTTGAGCGCATTCTTAAATTGCAAATCGAACCTCGTAAATATATAACAATGAATATATACATATATATACACTTCATAAAAACTATATATTGTTTTATATTTCTTTTAATATAGTTTGATCTTAAGCGTCTTAACAGATTTTAGGAATATATAGATTATGGGGGTGTTTGTTTCAGCTTTTCAAAGCTAACTTATAGCTTTGAAAAAGTTATTTTGGACTGTTTGGTTAAATTTATTTTAAACAGCTTCTGATTTTAACAGCTTATTTTAACTCAAAAAAGCTGATTCTGAGAAGCTGTTCACCCTTTGCTTCTGATTATTAGCTTCTGCTATGGACATGTTAATTTATGGTTATACTCTTAGATTTTTTTATTTTTTATTTTTTTAAAAATAGAAAAAGATCCAAATGGACTATAGATTATTATTATTTTTTTTTTATGAGAAATGTAGACGAGTATTAAATAAGAAAAAAAAATTAATTGAAAAAACTATTTCACAGTTTATTTAACAAACAGTACTCAGTAACTTAAATCTATAATCCAACAGTTACACCAAACAGATTAACAACTTCTGATTAAAGTCATAATCTATAATCTGTTAAGTTATAATCTATAAGCTGTTTTAACAGCTACACCAAACGGGGCCTATATATATGTAATTTGCAGGTTTATATATATATGTGTGTGTGTTAGAGTTGGTAGCATGAAGATAAATCAAGTGTTTTGTTGAATGGAAGTGAAAATTTGTTGAATGGGTATGGATGAAGAAGAAGAGAAGGAAGAGAGAGAGAGAGAGAGAGAGAGAGAGAGAAGAGAAGAAGAAGAAGAAGAAGAAAAAGAAGAAAATGAAGAAGAAGAAGGGTATAACACTTCTGAGTATGATGAAGAAAAGAAAGAAAAGAGAGAGAGAGAGAGAGAGAGAGAGAGAGAGAAGAAGGATATAACTGTCAATTTAAAATTTCAGTTAACAGAAATTAATGTGCGTTTTAGTCCACCAACCAGAAGGAGTTATGTAGTGATTTCCGAATGTCAAGGAATAATCTGCATCCGACCCAAACCACAGAGGGATAAAGTAAAGTTTACCCTTATATGTATTTACACAAGAAAACTTACTATAAATATTGCAAGCCTGCAAAAAATTCAATTAATATGATTTCCTGGAAATTTTCATTAAAAAAATGTTCAAGGTTTTCATCTTGTCTTTCACCATCCTATTTTTGAAGACCAGTACTCCATTGCAGTGGTCCATTCAAGTCAGTAGGTTGTTTTGGAAAGTGACTTATACTGATTTTTTTAATTTATTACCAAAAAGAAAAAAATAAAACGTGTAAAGAGTAAACAGATGATCTAATCTTAATAAACCAACATAAACGGCTTCTAAAAAAAGCCAACGTCATTTTCAACTTTGGCACTCTTTGACATCTCACTATTTTAAAGAGAAATTTAACAAAAATTCTTTCATTGCATCTTTATTTGGTGAAAATGATAATTTATTTTATTTTTTTTATAAACTCTCAAAGGAGAAAGTACATAATTGAATAAGATAAAGTAAAATATCTTTTTTTATATAATATTGTTAAAGTAACATGTTACTACTGTGAACCTGAGTAACATGTTACTGTCAAATAGAATAATATGTTACTGTTATTATTTATATCAATTTCGACAGTAATATATATATATATATAAATTTTAAGAATTTCATAATCAATATAGATCTTATTTAATAGATCTTGATAAGAGAATTTTAAAGGTACTAATTTTATTAAAAATCGACATTTACATCAAAAGTTATATTATTTTAAAGTTTAATATTTTAATAAGGGCGAATTACACTAACAGTCCCTATAGTTTGGAGGTCATGTCACTTTGGTCCCTGAGTTTTCAATTGTGACACATTTGACTCTAAATTTTAAATCTTGTTCCAAATAAGGACAATTAAAGATACCATTGATCAATTTCAAGGGCAAAGTCCTCAATTTGATAAAATATAAACTAATTTGACAAAAATAAATGTCAAAAAATATTTTTGAATTTTTAAAAATTATTTCTACTTATCAAAGATAAAATTACGTAAAATTAATAAATCTTTTACACATTTATTTATTTATTTATTTTATCAAATTAATTTTTATTATATGTTTGGATAATTGCAAATGGGTGATTGTTTTTATTTCATTAAATTAGTTTCTATTTTTCCAAAAGTCAAATATAGGCGATAATTTTGATATCATTATTAAACCAATCTATTAAATCAAAAAATTCAAAATTAAAAATATTTCATATATTAAATATATCGATTAATTATTAAAATCCTAACAACCAGCCATTACATGATTATCATCTAAACACATAATAAAAATTAATTTGTTAAAATAAATAAATAAATATGTAAAAGATTTATCAATTTTACATAATTTTATCTTTGGTGGGTAGAAATAATATTTAAAAATTTAAAAATTTAAAAATATTTTTTTGACATTTAATTTTGTCAAATTTATTTATATTTTATCAAATTGACAATTTACCCTTGAAATTGAGCAATGGTATCTTCAATTGTTCTGATTTAGAACAAAATTCAAAATTCATGGTCAAATATGCTACAATTGAAAAGTTATGAATTAAAGTAACACAAGTTCCAAACTATAGGAACTGTTAGTGTAATTCACCCTTTTAATAATAATGATATGTATTGAACTTTTCAAGAAAATTTTTTTATACCCTCAATATATTAAAATTTTATTACGTAATAATTTTAACCAAATCCTCCTATTTTAAACCTCATGGTTTTCTGGTTTAGTTTTGTAATATACCCAATAGCTAAATTGCATACAGGTTTTCTTTTGAGGGACAGGATTGTTTTTATTGGCAAAGTTAACTAGACAGCCAAGTTTCAAACAATAAACAAAAATAAATAACCACTGGGTGGTAGCTTAGTGAAAAAGACGTTTCTCTTTACAGACTTAACTCAGGTTCAAATTTAGGGAGACAAAATTCGTTAATTCGCAACTGCCTCTTTTTGAAAACCTCATGTTGTACTCTGCTTGATACTTTAGACCTAGTTTGACATAAATTCAAAAATTTTAAAAAGTCAAAAAGTCACTATCATATTTAAATCACATCATCTTATTTAAGTCATATCATTTTAAATCTAATCCATATTTCATAAAAATACAAAAAGTGCACTTATTTAGATCATTCTAAACAACTCTTTATCGTTTGTGTCATATGGTTGAATTTCACTGATATTTCAGTGATGGGTCTCTTCTTGTGGGTTGAGTCAATTCAGGTTAGCAACTGATTATCTCAGGGCCTGAGTACAAGATTCTACTGATACTTTGGTGGTGGGTCCCTTCTTATGGGTTGGGTCAATTCAGGTCAGCAACCAATTATTCCAAGGTCTGGGCTTGGGCCTCCGGATGCAGTGATGACACTTCAAATTTTTTCTTGTGTCCAAAAAAAAAAGGGGATAAATTACATATATCTTTTTTGATATTTAAAAAAATATACAATTAGTCCTATAAGTTTGACATAATTTTATTGATTCCCTTACACTATGTTTGGTTAAGGAATTTGAAAATGGAAAGGGAAAATGTAGCATTTTTCAAATCCTTCAACTAAGAACAACGTTGAGGTTTTAATTCATATTTGTATTCAGTGTGTTTGATTTTAGTTTTCTCAATTAAATTTTTTAAAAATTGAGTTTTTTATTTTTCATATTTTTTTGTTTTTAGTAAATATTTTTAAAATTTTAAGCATTTTGTTTAATTTTTTTAGATGCACTTTACTTAGATGCATCTAAAAAGTAAAAAATTTGTAAAAAATTTTAAAAAAAATTAATAAATACACAAAAACATGAAAAATATATTGAATTTTCATATTTTTTTGGTATTTTTGGTATTTAGTGAATTTTTTAAAGATTTTTTTCACAAAAATTATACTTTTAAATGTATTTATATTAGGTGTGTCTAAAAATTTTAAAAAAAAAATTACTTAAAATATTAAAAAAAGTCTAGTAAAAACAAAAAAAATACAAAAAACAAGAAAGTAGAATTTTTTGAAAAGTATTTTCAAACAATTAAAACCAAACAAAGTTATTAGTTTTTATTTCTTTAATTTTAATAAATGGGAAGTCAGTGTAGTTATATCTAAATTGTGAAATAGGTATATATATATTTTCAGAGGGGTAAAACCCAACATCAAGAAGATATAAAAGCTACTATATACATATAATAGCCCTCTGTGGGTTGAGAATTGTGACTTGCCCCAACTACAGGCCCAACAACTACTGGACCGACTAGCAGCCCATATAGATTTCAACATAAACAACCTATATTTTCTATATTTTATTTGTTGAGTTCCTAAAAGCTAACCATTATGATTGACCTTACAAAGTAGAAGCCCAAGGTTAAATTTATCAACGCGAGCTTAAAAGTCATTTTAATATGGATTTCACATTTATTAGGACAACATTGTACAGCCCACACTTAGAAGAACATTTCATGGCCATTGCCAAAGACACATATAATATTTGAATGACCCTCATAATCTTGCAACCAAAAAAATATTTGTTGAGAGTATAATATAAATAATAAAATTATTCTGTCTCTCTAATAGGTTAATTTTTTGAATGAGTTGATGATTCATATTTTAATACGATATCAGAGCAAATAATAAATCATAAGTTTAAATTTTGTTGCCTACCTAATAATTAAAATATTTGCATATGTTTAATCTGCTTATGAAAAAGAGTTCGGTCACACGTTAGGGTTTGAAAGTAAAACTCCATAAAGAAAGTAAAAAGTAGAGAGAGAGAGTTTGTTTAGTATATTCATTATCAATAAAAATATAAGATGGGATACATTCTTTCTAAGATACCTGTGTTTTATTCTGTATTATATATATATACACACTTAACATTGTTATTCTTTTTTTCTTTTTTTTTTGGATAAGTAAGTCATATTATAATCAAAAAAGAAAGATATACAATAAAGTTCAATACACATATTTTGTAGGGAGAATAAACATAAACAAAAAACAAATTACTCCCTCAAAAGAAACAAACTAAGCCTATAGACGACAAACAAAACATACACAACAAAGGGTTCAAAATTTCCCTCTAGCATTCTTCAAGTAATGAAGTTTCGATTTGAGTTTTATTCTGTTATCCTCCTTTGTAGTCTCCCCATTAATGGGATCACTTGGAGATGGACTCCCTCTACTTTTTAGGCTCTTCGTTTGACACAACAACTCTTGATTTAATTCTCCATTCCCCAACTCTCCCATATCACATGATTCAAGGACATCAAAAGCATTAGATGTTGATGGGATGAAACGCTGCGTCTCTCCCTCTTTGTTTATCACTGTCGTTGAATCTTGCCCACCATCTCTCCCTTTTTTCTTCACCACTTCCCACTTAGTTGGAACTTGTATGTTAGTCTCCTTGACTCTCCACTCTTGTTTGGAAGATGGAGGGTTCAAGGTCTTTGGCTTCTGAGGGCACAAATTAGTGGTATGACCAAAAGTCTTACAAACATCACACCTTTGAGACTTCCATGGAACCTCAACTTGAATCTCATATGGGTCACCATAACTAAGATTTATTTTGGAAAGACTCAGGGATCTCTTTATTTGTTGGCACTTCAATACATATTCTCGCAAACGTAAGTCTGCTTCTCTTGAACGTAGGCTCATCCAAATAAAGAGGAGTTCCTATAATGCTAGCAATGTAACCCAAACCTTCTTCAGTCCAAAGCTCCAAAGGAACATTATATAACTTCACCCACAACGGCACACTCGAAAATTCACACTTTGTTAGTTTTAGTCCAGGTTGCCATTTTTTTAACAACAATCAATCTAGCCCCAACGTAATAGGGGCCATCTTCCAAAATTTTGTCTATAGCCTCTTCACTTTTTACTTTAAAAATAAAAAACTCATTATCAATGGAGACAACATCTTCAACCAAATTTCCCCAAAGTTTCTCTACCCAAGTTTTCACATAATGGAAAGAAAATCTTTTATCAATGAAGTATCCAACCAAGGCATTTTCCCAATTAGAAAAGCCTTTTTTTGAGATCTCTATAAGGACATTGTACATGCCATCTACTAGGTTCTCAATCTTATGGGCACCTATTTTATACTTCATTTTTGACACCTTGTTAATCTTTTCTTTAAGTAAAGAGCTCCAAGCTTGTAGAGGCTTACCTGATATAGCAGTTGTGTAATAACCCCGACCCGTAACTAGCTATTAATCGGTAATTAAGGATGCTAATGAGTGGATTAAAATGAATTATGGGATTAATATGTAATTTGCATCATAATTGGTCGTCTATCTGTGGACCGTTAAATCATCTGTCCATATTTAATGGTTTAAACTGTAAATTGAAAGCCTTATCGGCATCCAAACCCGGAATCGTTTACACCAATATATTAATTGGACTTTTTAGAACTTTATGGCATATTTAATCAAAATGTGATTTGGTATGATTAAATTAGATTAAATAAGCTAATTAAAGAGTTGGACTTATTTACCGTTTTGCCACCTAGTGGCCAAATCCATACAAAACACATTTGAGCCTCCTTTCATTCAACAAAAACATTTCATCAGCCTTTGAGTGAGTGGAAAAATCTGGAGGAAACATTTTAGCGAGAGAGGGAGAGCAATTCTAGAGAGAGAGAAAGGGAAATTGAAGAAGGAACTCAAGGATTTGCAAGTACTCTTCAAGATTAAGCAAGGTTTTAGCAAGAACAAGACTTAAGGTAGAATGTTCATCCTTTCATTCATGTATTTCAGTGTTATCTTGCATGATTCATGAAGATTATAAGCTTAGATGTGTATATTGAGCTTAAAATGTTGAAGAGAGAGTCAATCCATGCATGCATGCATAAATTTCCAAGTTTTGGGTTTGATTTCAAAGGTTTCTTTCATGCATGTGTTAACCTCTTCTACATTTTGGCCATTCAACTTGTTTTCTATCAAATTACTAAGTTTGATCATGTTTTGGAAGGATTAATGTAGTAGAAGTTCTTGCGTGTCATGTTCATGAATTGATTTTGGGTTCCAAGTTGTTTTCTTAGAAAATTCTTGCATGCATGTCCATATTATTGGTTCAATCCATGAGTTCATCTTGTTTTCCCTCTAATCATCAAATTTCAAGTTGCTTAGTGGTGTTTGATCATGTTTTAAGAAGTTTGAAACAAGAAAGGTTCATGCATGTTGCATTGAAGTCATGTTCATGAAATTTGGTTTGGAAGTGGATTTAATTGAACTACCCTTGGGTTTTGATTTTTCAAATTGATCTTTGAAACATGTAATATTATGAGTTTTGAAGTGTTTTCCGGAAAATTAGCCTAGGAGGATTGGTTTTGATGCATCAAAAGTCGAATTTGAACCTGGGAGTGCAATCTGGAAAACCCAGATTTTTGAAGGCCGCTCGAGCGGGGGTTTTGCCGCTCGAGCGGAGATTTCGAGCAACCAGCACTTTTGTTAAAATTTACAGTCCGCTCGAGCGGGGGTTTTGACGCTCGAGCGGATATTTCATGCATCCAGTATTTTTGTCTAATTTTACAGTCCGCTCGAGCGGGGGAACACACGCTCGAGCGGAGACCCTTTGTCAGCATTCCCGCTCGAGCGGAGAAAGGCACGCTCGAGCGGGGACCTATTTTTCAGAAAATTTGTCTAAGTGTTCCAAGGCATGTTTTGACAACCTCATTGCATCTTAGGCATTCCTAAGCCTTAATTAAGCTATAGTAATGAGGTTATGGGCTAGAAACGCACACTAAGAGATTGCAAGGGTGTGTGTGTTCTAAGCCATGTGTTAAGAATGAACATGAACCAACGTAATGTAAGCTAAGCCTTAATGGCCACATGAATAAGTAATGATGAGACTCGTTGGTGTTATGTATTTTGTGATTGTAGGTCAACGTCCGAGAAGTGATTGACCATCTACGGAACCACTGTAAGTAACGTTATCGTAAAGATACGTTTATATGAAATTATGTTCCAAATGAAACGTGATATATCAAGCTATGATTTCTGAAATGATATATGTTTCTGTGAACGAAGATCCATGTTTGAAATCTATTATGGCATCCATAGATAGTCCCAAGTCATGGGGGACAGCATGAAAATGCGGGTCCATGGCAGTTACGAGATCTCGTTAGCCACTTCATTGTGGTGATATGTGTTTAATCGGTGTCCGGGACCGGTTACTCTAGTCGAAAGACGTTATGTGATTGTGATATGTTCTATGGGATATGCCATTATTATGTTCTGATATGAGATGACTATGATTATGCTATGATCTGTTTTGTACGTATAAAATGTTCGGGATTTCGTTCACTAACCCCTTTACCTTAATGTTATTCACTGGGCTTTAGCTCACTGTTTGTATATATATATTATAGGTGAGCATTCTGGAGTGCAAGCCCGAAGGTTTTGTGGGGGACTGTGTTTCTGTTGTCACTAGCCTTGGTGCCTCACGTGGAGGTTCCCGAAGTGTCTTGGGTTCGAGGGTTGATTAGTTCTGTTTATGCCTGGGACTTTATTTTAATCATGTTGTCTGTACGGAAAATACTGTTAAGTGTGTGGTATAATATAATGTATGGTTGACTATTGGGTTATGTAATTAAAGTTTTAAATTATTCCGTTTCATGTAAGTCAACACAGCTCATTGGACAATTATATTTTTGTATTTGCTTCCGCTAGCCCCTTATTATATGCTTATCTGTTCAGAGGCCGTAGGTAATCTAAGGATTACTGGCCGGTTGCGGCGCTAAACCTATAGGGGCGGGTTTGGGTCGTGACAAGTTGTATCACCATCAAGACATTCACCCTTGCCAGATTGTGTGTCTTCCATATGTAGTTCAACCAAATCCTCATTTCTACAAGCTTGCACATCTTCAACACTCTTCTGTTGCTTGGTGCCAATTACTTCTCTCTTTTGATCAGCACTAGGTGAGCTAAGTTTATTTGACATTATCATTTCATTTGCCGCCAGTGGGGAAACAATGGCCAATTTTGGCCACTGCTCAAGATCAGTTAGCACTCTAGTTGGTGTGTTCCATGCATTAGGTGTTTGATGCTGCTTTGATGATTGCTCAGTTGAGACTTGCATTTCCACATTCAATTACAATCGTGGTGTACCAAGATTTCCACACAAACATAGATCGACACAATCACACTCGATTGAGCTATCCTCCGATTCCACATCCCTTAAACCCCTTTTGTTTTCATTCGAGGGCCCTTGCCATGGTCCCACAAAATCTCCAGATATGAGAAATTTGGGGGCTCCTCGGATGCGTGTAGACCTGCGGGGAAGTACAATATGCATCTCATCGGTAGATATATGAGCATCCACCTGATTATCAAACTCCTGCAAGGAGACCTTGGTTGATTTGCACTTAGCAGATTTACATTTTGATTTACTCTTCGCTAATTTGCTCTTAGCTAGTTTGCCCTTCTTCATTGATAGCTTGTTGCCCTCTCTGTCTCTCTCTTTGTCCCTCTGTCTCTCTCTCTCTTTCTCCTTAATCATCTTATGACTTCTTAGTAGCAGAGTTCACTGAGGCATTTTGTCAAACAGGTGGAGGGCAAGACCTCTGGTTGCACAGGAAACTCTTCACCTTGTAAGTCAGCTTGGCCACTTTCAGCAAGAACTAGGCTTAGCACTCAGCAACCGAAGAACGAACCAGCAGGCAGCAATAGAGATTGACCCACAAATCTTCAGAGGCCTTCTTGGTCTGCAATGTCGGTCTGTGAATGGGAGCGAGTCTCCACCATTCAAAGCTTCGTTACGTGCTCCTAGGAAGAATCGATGTTATACGTATCTCTGTATATGAATGTTGGGACTCTTTTAGTTTCGAATATGCTAATTTTACAGAGACATCGCAAGTTGCGAGAGTGATTTGATCGAGATAAATGGTTGAATATGTGAATAATTGGTCGAAGAAAAACAAGAATTGGAAGCGATAGACAGAGAGGTAGGTATTTGGGTTGGATCTTAAGATCTATGTGAAAAGGAACAACACGATGCTCATCAGTTTGTGTGAAGATCCTCTGTTCAAAACAGAAGGTTCATATTCGGCCTGTCTCAGCCTCAAGGTCTCTCTCTAGGCACACGTTATTCTTATTTTTACACACCAGTACGATCAAATTTTTATTTTGTTTGTATTGAGGGAAGGCCTCATGCAATATAGTTTCTTTGAAGTCTGAAAATGGATTGTCTGGACATGTTTAATGACATATATTCTAAAGGACAGAGAGAAAAAGAGAGAATGAAAACAATGGATTGTTTGGAAAATGGTGAATGACAAAAACACTTTAGTTTGCTTGCGGGAGTTTTGCAACAAATTGTCCTATAAATTGCTCAAACTTAGTTGGGGAATGAAAACAATGGATTGTTTGGAAATGGTGAATGACAAAAACACTTTAGTTTGCTTACGTGAGTTTTGCAACAAATTGTCTCATAAATTGCTCGAACTTAGTTAGGGAAGTCAATGAAAATAAATGAGAGTTGCCAAAGAGAAGGGCATTGTAGAGTTTGACAATGAAATGGAAATTGGAAAAGAATAATAAAAAAAGCAATAGCACAGAGAGTGTGGAGGCCTTGTGTTGATGGGTCCAACTCTTACGTGGGTTGGTCATCATGACAGCATTTAAGGTGTCATTTGAGGGCAAGGCTCTTATTAATTTTGGGAAAATATCAATTTAGTGAAATTTGGAAAAATACTTGCATATTAGTGAAAAAAATTGTAACATTAAAAAATAATTTTTAAAATTTTTTAATCAAATTGACATTATTTTATGAAATTTTCACTGAAACGCTATTTTCCTTTTAATTTTTGAGTCATCAACTCTTTACCATTATGTTTTGAAAAGTAAGGTTGGAAACCAGATTTATTGACTCAGATTTGGGTCAAAAATGGAATGTGTATCGTGAGATTTATATACAGAATAAATTAATTACATATTAATATTTTTGAATAATTTCTAGATAATATCTAAATTTATAGTATTAGGGGTTCACCAAATATTTCATCAAATATGAGTAAAAAAAGCACGAATTCTTTTATCTGATATCAGTCACTCTAACAGTGAATTTGTAACTGTCATCAAAACATAAGTTGACCAGGGGGACGACCAACCAGACATCCGGCCAATCGACCGGCAACTGTAATCCAACTTAGCAAGTGCACTGCTTGTATGATTTCCCCCATTTTTTTCTTCAGGTTCTGCCATTATTTCTTTTCTTTTTTTCTTCTTCTCTATTTATGGATGATTTTGATCAATTCGGATACTAAAATGCAAAATTGTAATTGTGTTTGTAACAGGAGTTTTGGGTTAGAAATAAAGAACTTGTTGACATGTATGAAAGAAGACTTGGTGATGCTGGCTATATCACTTTTGAGCTTGCCCTTACCAACAACAGTGGCAATGGTATGCTTTGCTCTCTTTTCTTTTTTGTATATTTAAGTCTTATTCAATCAAAGATGTTACGGAGTCTCTATGTAATATATCTTTCAAAAATTATCTGATTGATCATATATATATAGGTGGGTGGTTGGATGTGTCTGTATTTGAATACAGTTATATATATAAGTATGGACTATAACAAATTGATCATACAAGGCTTTCTTTTGGATTTGTTGAGTAGATTATTTGATTTGCATATATGTATTGATCAAATTATTTTTCTGTATTGGAGAATCTAGTTTCTATTGTTTTTGAAAGTCATCTTTAAATCAAAGTGCCTCATTGGAGGTTGCCCCAAATGATGATTTTTTAAACCAACAAAAAAGGCATGTCAAAAAAAAGATCCGAGGGTCGTCCGAATGGTCGACCGGTCAATGTAAATTTTTTTACAAATTTTGCCTTGAGGTGATCATCCGAGGGGACATCCGGCTGGTCGTCCAGTGGGTCAACACTCAACGATTATGCACAGTAAATTGCTAAAAGGTGCAAAACATCCTTAGTTTGGTGAAACATTTGTTATATTCTCAATTTGATACAGTTTGATAAAACCATTGGAGCACAAAAAAAGGAACTTTTTCACTAAATTTGAATTTGGTGATGGATTTAGTGTAGCGTTGGAGATGACCTTACTATTTGAAAAATTTTAAAAATAACTTTAAGTGATAGTTACTAATTTAAAGATAATAGAACTTCAATATTAGTATATTATAAAAATTAAAAATTAATAATTATAATGAAACAATGGTCAATTAATAATATTTCGACGGCATTAGATGTAGATGTGGACATAGCGTGGAATTAGATTGTTCTTACACTGTATAGTCAGAGAATATGTGTCATTTCAAGTTTGACATAGTTTAGATCTAATCTTGTCATTCCATACTCGATCCAAAATGAATTTTCAAATCTCATGTTCACCTATTTAACCTAAAATAAGTACGAATTATTTTCTTTTTTTTTTCTTTTTCTTTTTTTAAGTTTAATATGTACGAAATAAAATAAGAAAAAATTAATGAAACATCCATCTCCAACTTTTGATAGTAACAGCGATCTAATATGTTTTTTCTTATTAGTTAAGGAATCTTAATAATATTATTAGAGAAATTTCAACTCGTCATAGAGAAATTTTAGCTCGTCACAGAAATTTCACAAATTTCTCTGTGATGAGCTAAAATTTTTCTGTGAAAATTTTGAAAGACCCCCAACTGCTATGAAAGTATTACATATCATTTATCTTATAAAATCTTAATAGTAGAGATCTTAAACTAAAAACTCCACAAAATAAATAAAAAAATGTTATAAGTAAGTAGGTCTTGGCAAGTTGAGTTAGAATTTCTTAACTTAAATTTAATTTGACAAAATTTAAAATTAATTTGACCTTAAATATAAAATATTTATTTCAAACTTTGGAAATAAAAAAATTATATTATTTTATTATATTTTAATTATTATGCGGTATGTCATTATTACAATAATTAACCGGATCTTAACTTTTATCTTTATCACTGATTTTATTCTTAATGGAATGATTACACATCAAGTTGAGATGGACACTATTAGAGTTGAGTGAAAATGTTGCGTTTCGGAACAAGTTGTTTTAATAATTTTTTAATTTTTTATAAAAACATATGTAAAAAAATAAAAAAATAATATATTAATTTATAATAATATTTTAACTTTTTAATTACAATATATAATTGTTAAATGAAACCTTAGTCTACAGTAATACCAATACTAAGGGGTTGTTTGGGATGACCTAAATAAGTATACTTTTTGTCTTTTTACGAAAAAATGTACAGAAAAATAAAGAGGTGATGTGATAAAAAAAAATAAAAAAATAAATTATTTGAAGTATGCCAAACTTGACCTAAGACAATCAAATTACATGATGTAAAGGATTAATGTAACAACTGTCTTGTTACGTATACATAAACAGCTATGTTCCAGACCCTTATAACCCTTACACCCCTACAACATTTGTGAGAGAAAGGGAGGAGAGAGAAAAAAAATTGAATGATCACAAATCAATTGAAAATTACTAAAAATGAAGGTCTCAATAATTTTTTATACATAAATAATAAAAATAAAACTGAAATGGCATGGCATTGTCGTTGAATTAAAAAAAAAAAAATTTGTTAGACCAGGTGTTAGTGTCGGTGGCGTCCCACTCCCACGTGGGCCACAAACGCTTTGCAGGGGCATATTTCATCTTTTGGACTACGAAAGTAGTTATAATCTCCTGAAATTAAAATTAAGTAGTTATAATCTCCCGAAATTAAATTTGTAAAGTGTTTTTGTATAGTATGCAATCATGTGATTGGTCTACATGACTTTTCCAATAACACATCTAATTTATAGACAAAAATACTTGGTTTATCTAATCACAGTGTATACTCATATAAATAAAAATAAGTGAAAATAAATAAATAAAGAGAAAAATAAAATAAAGGGGACAATAAAATAAAATAAAAAATAGAAAGAAAAGAAGAAGGAAGGGAAGGTGAGATCATGGAAAGATGGATGAGAAAAGGAAAAAATAAGAGAGAAAATTAGGAAAGTAAAAAATATACACGTAGGATATATTTTGAAAAATATATCTCAGCTATTGTTTATAGTTTGAACATATTTGAACCGTTCAAATGTCTTAAAGATTCAAAAATCATTCTGCCATATTTTATAGATTTACAAATTTTTCTGCACTCATACGCAGAAGTTGGAAAAATTATTCAATAAAAGTAATTTTTAATTTTATTTACAAATTAATATTTAATATTTTATTTTTTAAAATTTTAATATAAAATTAATGAATTTCATAACTAGACCAATAATTATTATTTTAGATTACCACTTAAGTCAAGTTTGGCAACATTGTATTAAATTTTTTAAAAAATCACTATAAAACATAAAAAATAAAAAAAAAATATTTTTTTAAAAAAAAATCAAAAAATTCATTTTTCTCTCTATTTGTGTACATTTTTTCATCAAAAATTAAAAAAACATCTCAGACATACTAATTTTTATGCATCTCATATTTTAATAAAAAAATTATTAAAATAACATATTTTCAAACTAAACCTTAGACTTGCACTAGAAATATTAAATAGCTTTTCCAAAGCCGACTTGCTCCAGAAATATTGAATAACTTTTTCTAAGCCGACTTGCATAGTCTGACTTGTATATCATTTTTTTTTATTGTAAAAACATTTCTCTCCATTCTATTTATTGCAATAAATGATTACGATGATAAAATGATGATTAATATAACAGTTCCGTTTCTTACTTCATAATCATCTCTGCTTTATATCTACTTCTCTTGCTGCAGTTTGTTTCGCTTAATATAAAATGAAAGATATAATATAATGTGAGATTTAGTCAAGATATATAATGAATAGAATATATGTATTAGATAATACAATCGTGCTACAGGCCTCGAAAACATAGGTGCGAAATTGCCTCGAAAAGTTGTGTTTTTTTTTTTTTTGGTTGCTATGTTGGTTTGGTTTTGATTTTTTTTTGGAAGGGTTTTTATGTGTATCCTAAAACCTAAATCCTAATAAAAAAAAATTAAACCAACACAGTCCAATAAATAAAATAAAATAAAATAAAATAAAAAAAACCAACATAGCCCAACAAATAGAAAGAAAAAAAAAAAAAACAACAACAACAACAATTTGGCCTATGTGATTTGATAGAATTAGTGAGTTGGGTTAGACTAATTGGGTGATAAAATTGACTGATCAGTTAAGCTGCTGGTTAAAATTTGTTAATTCCATATAGTTTCTAAACCCACCCCTACACATAACCATCCTTAAAAAATAATAATAATAATAATAATTAAAAAAAAATTACAACAGTCCAACAAATAAATTAATAAAAAAAAACAACCAAACTAACACAACCCAACAAATAAATAAATAAATAAATAATAAAAACAACCAAACCAACACAGTTTCAAAGAAAAAAAAAAAAAAACACCAATATCGGGCCTCAAATTCGAGGCCTCAATCTTTTTCCTAGATAATATATTTCATAATTCATGTTTGTTGACTTGATATATAAGACTAGATATGTATTATCCATGTTTGTTTTACAAAATATATTATGGAATATAAACAAATAATTTTCAAAATCACCCTCATAATATATTTTAAATACCCATATTAGAACTAATGCAAATAAACAAATTAAAAATTCATATTATTTTTTATTGGAACAAATTAAAGATTCATATTAAATTCAATAATTTTTCCAAGCAAAAAATAAATTATATTATATTAATGTCAACCTGATAATGATAAAAAATTATATTATATGAAATTCAAAAATTATATTAAATTAAATTCAATAATATTGTATTATATTAAATTCAAAATTTAAAAATTTATATTAAATTATATTATATTTGTTAGACTTATTTATTTTGATGATTTATTTAATTATGTTTTAATTTATTTGAAAGAGAAAAATAGAATCCAAAATTTATTTTGATGATTTATTTAATTATATTTTAATCAAAATTTATTTTGATGATTTATTTGAAAGAGAAAAATAGAATCAAAATTTATTTTGATGATTTATTTCTCACCTAAACCTTTATCCTAAATGTTGTTAGAATGCATTTAAAATTTGATTAAATCAGGAATTCAAACAGCCCAAAATAAAGGTTCAAACAGCCTAGCACAGCAGCAGCCCAAAAGGCTCAAGTGGAAGATATTCAAATTAGTAATGATGGAAATACAACGGCTATAAATTTAAATGAATACAACGGCTATAAACGGCTATAATTTTCATTATATATACCAAAGCCTCTAATGTAAACAAGTAACAAAAAAACCTAAAAATATTCTTTGATCTATAATCACTCACATCTATTCTCAGAAATTATACACTGAGCCTTATAGCTTTAAGCCCATCTTTCCTGTGTGAGATTTACAGAAAATTAAAATTTCATTTTATATATCTGTTTTTGAGAGATATTTATTATAAGCTTTCTTTGAAAGCAAAAATACCATTTCATCTTATAAAAGTATTGCAAATACTGTGTTCTTGAAATCTTAAGAGTGATTGTGAATCACCTAAGATTTGCAAAGGTTTGGGCTTGTGAAGTTTGTGTAAAATCCGTGGAGAATTACTCCATTTGTAAAGAGGTTTCTAGCACCCCTAAAAAGCTAGAAGATAGTGGAAAATCTCAAGTGAACCTTGAGGAGTGGACGTAGGCCGAGTTGAAACCGAACCACTATAAATTTGTTTGTCTCTCTCTCCCTTATCTCTTTATTTTATTCTAAATTGCCATATCTATATTTCACATTTTTATTGTGCTAAAATCATTAAGTGACATAGTTGTTAAGACACTTGTTTTAATTATTTTTATTTCATTAATTATATTTATCTATTATGCTAGTCATAACTTTTATTAGGATATTATTAATTTTAATTGTAAAAACTTAATTCACCCCCCTCTTAGGTTGTCTTTTGGGTAACAATTGATATAAGAGCCTAGACTCTTGTTTTAGATTTAACCATCTAGGAGTTTCGATCCATGGCAACCTTAGCTGAAAGACAAGCCACAAATAGGCCACCATTGTTTGACGGAAACAAGTATAGTCATTGGAAGGATAAGATGACCCTATACCTACAAGCCACTGATTATGCCATGTGGATTATTGTCACCAAAGGTCCAAAAATTCCTACCGAATTAGTAGACAATATTAGTGTACCTAAAACTGAAGATGAATGTGATGAGAGAGATCATAAATTATTGCAAGTCAATGCTAAAGCCAAACACACCATTGTTTGTGGATTAGACTCTAAGGAGTATAATAGAATTTCAAGTTATGATTCGGCAAAAGAAATTTGGGACAAACTTGAGGTAACGTATGAAGGTACAAACCAAGTGAAGGAATCTCGTATTGATATACTTGTTCATAGTTGTGAATTGTTTAAAATGAACTCTGATGAATCTATTTCAAGTATGTTTACTAGATTTACTGAAATTGTAAACTCTTTGAAATCTCTTAGCAAAATTTATACTAACAGTGAGTTGGTAAGAAAAATTCTTAGGTGTCTACCAAAGAATTGGGAAGCAAAGGTCACCGCCATTATAGAAGCCAAAGATTTCTCCACATTTAGATTGGATGAGCTTATGGGTTCCCTTATGACTCATGAGATCACCATGAAAAGACATGAGGATGTTGAAGACAAAAAGAAAAGTGGAATTGCATTCAAAGCATTATCAAATGAAGAAGAATATGAAAATTTCAGTGAGGATGAAAGTTATGCCGTGTTTAGTAGAAATCTTAAAAAGCACTTCAAGAAAAATAATTATGGAGAAAGAAAACCTTTCAAAAAGGAGTACAACAAAGATAACAAGAAAGAACATATTATTTGCTATGAGTGTAAAAATCCTGGACATATGAAGATGGATTGTCCAAAATTAAAAAATCATGGAAAAGACTACAAAAGAAACAAGAAGGCCATAGTAGCTTGGGGAGAAAGTGAAGATGAAAACTCAAGTGATGAAATTGAAAATGAAGTAGCCAACTTGTGTCTCATGGCTCTTGAAGATGAAGACTCTACTCAAGATGAGGTAACTACTCTTTATGAAGAACTTGAAAGTGCATTCCATGAACTATCAAATGAATTTAGAAAAGTTTGTGCCAAAAATAATGTGTTGAAAAAATCTGTTACATCTTTATCTATTAATGTAGAAGAATTAAATAAATAAAAAATTATTTTGATACTATCTCTAATGAGAAAACTACTTTAAAACAAATGTTGATCATTTAACAAAAACACTTGAAAATTTTGTAAAAGGTAGAGATAATCTCAACATGCTTTTTGGAAATCAAAGATGTGTTTTTGATAAAGCGGGTATTGGATATGACCCTATTAAGAAACAAAAGAATCTCAATACAATTTTTGAAAAGGCACCTCTCATGACACACCCTTATATTACTTGTCATTATTGTAGAAATAAATGCCATTATATATCTTATTATCCATTCAAAAAGAATATGAACATGGGAATTAAAAAGATTTGGATATTAAGGGATCTAACAAAACTAACCAAGAAGGACCCAAGAAACTATGGGTACCAAAAACCGACACTTGATTGTCATCTTATAGGTTTGCCTTAAGTTCAAAGCTAAAGAAGGGAAGTGGTACCTTAATAGTGGATGTTCCAGACAAATGACCGGAGATAAATTATTCTTTACTAAACTATCATCGAAAGATGGAGGATTTGTTACTTTTAGAGATAATAAGAAAGGAAAAATTATTGGTATTGGTAGCATCGGTATTTCTCCTAACCCTTCTATTGAAAATGTTTTACTTGTTGATGGACTTAAGCATAACCTACTTAGTATTAGTCAACTATGTGATAAAGGTAATCGAGTTATTTTTGATAAATCACATTGCACAATTGAAAGCACAAATGATCATAAAGCTTTATTCGTTGGTAATCGCCATGATAATGTTTATGTTTTTCATCTTAATGATCTCTATGCTAGTGATGTTAAATGTTTATATGTTAATAATGAAAATAGTTGGTTATGGCATAGAAAACTTGGTCATGCTCATATGGATTTAATTACTAAACTTTTAAGAAAGGATTTGGTCATTAGACTTCTGAAAATTAAATTTGAAAAATATCATATTTGTAGTGCTTGTCAATGAGGAAAACAAACTAAAACATCATTTAAATCAAAATCTCATATTTCCACAATTAGACCTTTACAACTATTGCATATGGATTTATTTAGTCCTTTAAGGACATCTAGTCTAGGTGGTAAATGTTATTGTCTTATTATTGTTGATGATTATTCAAGATTTATATGGATTATGTTTTTAGCACACAAAGATAAAACCTTTTCTTCTTTCACAAAACTCTGTCGTAGAATTCAAAATAAAAAAGGTTTTCTTATTATTAATATTCGAACCAACCATAGTAGAGAACTTGAAAATGAGAAATTTGAATTGTTTTGTGATGAGTATGGTATTGGACATAATTTTTTAGCACCTAGAACCCCTCAACAAAATGGTGTAGTAGAAAGGAAGAATAGAATTTTAAAAGAGATGAATAGAACAATGCTTTGCGAAAATAATTTTTCTAAATATTTTTAGGCCGAAGCCGTTCACACCGCATGCTATATTTTAAATCGTGCATTAATTAGACCTATTCTTAAAAAGACTCCTTATGAACTTTGGCATGATAGAAAGCCCAACATTAGTCAGTTGCATGTTTTTTGTTGTAAATGTTTTATACATAATAATGGTAAGGATAACTTACGTAAATTTGATTCAAAATCTGATGAAGTAATTTTTCTTGGTTATTCCTTAGCTAGCAAAGCTTATCATGTTTTTAATAAAAGAATTCTTATTGTGGAAGAATCTATACATGTGGCATTTGATGAAACTAACATCTTTGCTTAAAAGCAAATTGTTAGTGATAATATAGATTTGGAACCAAATATAGAAGATTCAAGTATCTACAAAGAAGAGAACCAACCATGTAAGTTGAACAACCTATTCTCCCACTTCAAGAAGAAGGAGGAAACAATGATGATTTGCCAAGAGAATGAAAGTTTGTTCATAATCACCCTAAGGATTTAATCCTAGGTGACCCTACAAAAGGTATTGAAACTCGCTCTTCACTTAGAAATATTTGTAGTAACTTGGTTTTTCTCTCACAGATTGAGCCAAAAAACTTTCAAGAAGCCGAATTCGATGAACATTGGATGATAGCTATGCATGAAAAGCTTAACCAATTTGAGAGAAACAAAGTGTGGGAACTTGTGCCAAAACCTAAAGATTATACCATCATCGGTACCAAATGAATCTTTCGAAACAAGCTTGATGAATCCGGCACAATTATAAGAAATAAGGCTAGACTTGTTGCACAATGATACAATCAAGAAGAAGGTATTGATTTCGATGAAACATTTGCTCCGGTTGCTAGATTAGAAGCCATTCGCATGTTACTTGCATTTGCATGTTTTAGAGATTTCAAACTTTATCAAATAGATGTAAAAAGTGCATTTCTTAACGGTTTTAAATGAGGAAGTTTATGTTAAACAACCCCCAGGTTTTGAAGATCATGCTTTTCCAAATCATGTTTTTAAACTATCAAAAGCTTTATATGGTTTGAAACAAGCACCTCGTGCATGGTATGAACGATTAAGTAAATTTTTGATTAAAAATAATTTTTCTAGAGAACATTGACATCACACTTTTTGTTAAAACTAAAAATGATGATTTACTTATTGTGCAAATATATGTGGATGACATTATATTTGGTGCTACTAATGAAACCTTGTGTAAGGAATTTGGTAAGTGCATGCAAGGTGAGTTTGACATGAGCATGATGGGAGAGCTAAATTATTTTCTTGGGCTTCAAATCAAACAATGTAAGGAAGAAATTTTTACTAACCAAACTAAGTACACAAAAAAACTACTCAAAAAGTTGGTATGTATGACTCAAAAATAGCTGGAACACCTATGAGCACATCCATTAAGCTAGACAATGATGAAAAATGTAAGTCCATTGATCAAACAAAATATCGAGGTATGATCGGCTCACTTCTTTATTTAACTGCAAGTAGACCCGATATTATGTTTAGTGTTTGTATGTGTGCTAGATATCAATCAAATTCTAAGGAATCACATCTCAGTGCTGTTAAAAGAATTTTTAGATATCTTGTTGGCACTCAAAATTTGGGACTAATTTATCCTAGAGGTGTTGCATTTGATTTAATTAGTTACTCGGATGCCGACTTTGCCGGATGCAAACTTGATAGAAAAAGCACCCGTGGCATTTGTCACTTTCTTAGTAACTTATTAGTATCTTAGTTTAGCAAAAAGTAAAATTCTGTTGCTTTATCAATGACTGAAGCTGAATATATAGCTTCCAGAAGTTGTTGTGCCCAAATACTTTGGATGAAACAACAATTTGAGGATTTTGATTTGCATTATGATCATATCTCTATTAAATGTGATAATACTAGTGTCACCAATTTAAGCAAAAATCCGGTTCAACACTCACGAACAAAACATATTGAAATTCGACATCATTTTTTAAGAGATCATGTTCAAAAAGGGGATATTGTACTTGAATTTGTAAACACCGATAAGCAATTGGCGGATATTTTCACAAAACCCCTAAGTGAGGATCGCTTCAATTTTATTCGTGGTGAGTTTAGAATGTTGATTTCTACTTTAAAAGTTTTGTTATGACTGTGAAACTTGAATTTTTGTTAAAATGATAAATGTGTATTGCTACATTGATATGGAAACATTTATATCAATTGAATACTCTCAAGTCCTTCATACATTTATTCTCCTTAACAGTTTGCTATTCTCAACTATGCAATTTTTTTTGGGTTCTGCATTTTGAGGTAAAATTAACTTTACATACATTGATTTTTTTTAAAACCCTCATGGTATTTTTTTTTGCATTACAATTCCAGTAACACCAACGTCTCATTAAGTTTAATTTCTACTGGTATTATTTTATTTTCATTTATTTTATTTTATTTTATTTATTGTTTTGCTATTAGACTTAATTTCTTTTAGTTTTATTTTTTTTCATTATTATTTTTTGTTTGGGCTTAATTTTCTTATTTTTTTTACTTTTTAATTTCATTTTTCAGTACTTAAACATAAAAACAAAAAAAAAATCAAAATACAAATATTTATATTAAAAAAAAACACAATACCTTTCATTTTTTTACAGTCATGCGCCGATCAAAATAAACATAAAAAAAAAAAACCTTCATTTTTTTTTTCCGGCTATACACCGATCTTACTTACTCGCCTCTTCCATCGTTTTTTTTTTCTTTTTATCACCTTGGGCGACCCTTGACGCCTCTGCTTTCGTGCTTTCGTCGAGAGCGACGACTCCCCGCTGACTATCAAAGGCCAAGAACGACGTTGCTCCAAATCGGGCTATGGAGGTGGTCTTTCGTTTAAGCTCTTTATTTTCGGCCTTCAGTGCGCCTATTCTGCTCGCACATCCTTGTACATGCACTGGAGGAGAGCGAATTGGGCGTTGACCTGATGGAGCTCACTCGTCTTGTTCTACAATCGGTGAGCCAATTTTGTGACTGCAGTCACAGTCTCCATACAGGACGTCAGTGTGAAATGATTGGCTTCAATGTCTTATTGAGCTGCCATTATTTGCTCAATCGACATCATAGGAAGGTTGGGAAGAGTGGGAGCCGGGGCACTCGGCCCAACAATGCTTACGGGATCATTCAGGTCCGAAAAGAGAGTAAGGGGACGGGATGAGGCCATGTAGTAGGAGAGAGAGATGTAATCGAAAGGAGAGTAGTTTTTGGCAACCTTTCTGCTCTGCTCAGTCTCTCTATTCTATCTCTCTTACGAAGTGAATGAGGAGGAAGAAGGCGAAGAGAGTAATTAAGAAGAAGACGGAGGAGAAGACGACAAGAGGGAGAGAGAGCCGAGGCAGCTGATTGACTGATTGACCCGTCTCGCTTTTGTCGGTCGGTTGACGCAAAAACAAGGACGCGTGTCCGAAGCGATTTTCGACGAAAAAAAAGAGACGCAGGGGAATCTTATATATGTATATATATGTTTTGATTCTCTATTTTTTTGATGCCATTTATCACTATCATTTTCCTCCTCCTCCTTCAGATTCTAACCCATGATTTCCTTTTGATAATGTCACAGGGGGAGAAAACTTATAATGTTATGATGTTATGCATTATAGTATTATTTTCAAACTAATCTGATGTTATCTTAGTCTCATATCATGTCTCTAATTAAAGCTTATTTATTACACATGTGCTAACCTATGTATTTAGAAATGAATTCAGGGAGCATAACTTGAGGGGGAGCTTTTCTTACTCCCAAATCAAATCAGAACATCATTGTGTGCCATCATAAAAAAAGGGAGAGATTATTAGACATATTTATTGTGATGATTTATTTAATTATGTTTTAATTTATTTGAAAGAGAAAAATAGAATCCAAAATTTATTTTGATAATTTATTTAATTATATTTTAATCAAAATTTATTTTGATGATTTATTTGAAAGAGAAAAATAGAATGAAAATTTATTTTGAAGATTTATTTGAAAGAGAAAAATAGAATCAAAATTTATTTTGGCCCATTATTTCTCACCTAAACATTTATCCTAAATGTTGTTAGAATGTATTTAATATTTGATTAAATCAGGAGTTCAAACAGCCCAAAACAAAGGTTTAAACAGCCTAGTACAGCAACAGGCCAAAAAGTTCAAAAGGTTTAAGTAGAAGATATTCAAATTAGTAATGATGGAAGTACAACAGTTATAAACGGCTATAAAGGTTCAAAAGGCCAAAATGTTCAAAAGGTTCAAATGGAAGATATTCAAATTGGTAATGATGGAGTGGAAGATATTCAAATTGGTAATGATGGAAGTACAACGGTTATAAATGATTATAAATTCAAATGATTACAATGGCTATAAACGGCTATAAATTCAAATAAATACAACGACTATAAACGGTTATAATTTTTATTATATATACCAAAGCCTCTAATGTAAAAAAGTAACAAAAAAATCTGAAAATATTTTTTGATCTGTGATCACTCACATCTATTCTCAGAAATTATACACTGAGCCTTATAGCTTTAAACCCATCTTTCCTGTGTGAGATTTATAGAAAAATCAAAGCTTCATTTTATATATCTATCTTTGAGAGATATTTATTGTAAACTTTCTTTGAAAGCAAAAATACCATTTCATCTTATAAAAGTGTTGTAAACACTGTGTTCTTGAAATCTTGAGAGTGATTGTGAATCACCTAAGCTTTGCAAGGGTTTGGGCTTGTGAAGTCTATATAAAATCCGTAGAGGATTGCTCCATTTGTAAAGTGGTTTCTAGCACCCCTAAGAAGCTAGAAGATAGTGAAAAATCTCAAGTGAAGCTTGAAGAGTGGACGTAGGTCGAGTTGAAGCCGAACTACTATAAATTTGTTTGCCTCTCTCTCCCTTATCTTTTTATTTTATTTTAAATTGCCATAGCTATATTTCACATTTTTACTGTGCTAAAATCATTAAGTGACATAGTTGTTAAAACACTTGTTTTAATTATTTTTATTTCATTAATTATATTTATCTATTGTGCTAGTAATAATTTTTATTAGAGTATTATTAATTTTAATTATAAAAACCTAATTCACCCCCCTCTTAGGTTGTCTTTTGGGTAATAATATTATATTAAATTAAATTCAATAATATTAAATTAAATTCAATAATTATATTATATTAAATTCAAAAATTATATTATATTATATTAGATAGACAAAAGGGTAAGTTGGACTTTTTAAATCGTATCCCATAAATCATATCCCAACCTATGGGATATGATATAATGGGGGGATGGTGATATTGTATATCCTCCAATTTTGGGGGATATACAATCCCATAGTATATTATATCCTCTTTAAAAGAAAATTGCAAACATGGGATATGTGGACCTCATAGTATATAATATCCAATCCCACCATTTATATCCTAGAATCAAACAAGGCCTTTATATATGTGTACAAATTAAAAAAAAAGGAAAGAAAGTAGCCATTGATTGTTGTAACAATGGCCTTGGCCTTGGTGGTTTAGTGGTATAATTTACTTTGTATTTATTTAAATTATATTTATAAAATTTTCTTTTTCTGATAAAAAAATATTTTATATGATTGACAAACGTCTAAAAAATTTTAATAGTTAATCTCTTTTATCCATAAGTTCTTGAAGAGCCCACATATCTCACACCAAATGTTTTTTTTCCCCTTTCCATGTTTAGTATTACAGGCTTAGAGAACATTATTTAAATTTTCCCATCTTATAGAATGTCAAATACAATCTCTTTCGGACTCAAAATTCACTACAACCTAAATTATTTCGTTAGATCAAAACCAGAGTTAATTTTCTTTAAATATGCTTATGTTGTTTAATTTTGGTGTTAATGACCAAATTACCTAACAAAACAAATAGAGAATACAACTATATGTTTATATAAATAAATCACACACATAATTTTAGGAGAGAAAATGCTAGCCATCATGAAAAATACTTCATGAAAATGATCATGAACAAATCTCCATATTTGTATTACACTTTGTAACTTATTGTATATCTAATCTAAGGGTCAAAAATCTTTCATAATCATTTTCATAAAATATTTTTCATAATACCTAGCATTGCTCTTTGTTGAGATAGGATTCACAAAGTCCAGATTATTTCCAACTGTAGTTTAGATTGATCTCTTAGTTGCATACTTATCATCTTAGCAATAGTGTATAAATATCTCCACAAATATGTAATACGTGTGTGTAAATTATTATCATTGAATAAAATAGTTGTTAAATTCATATACTCTGTCTCAAGTTGGTATCAGAGCCAATCTTCTCATGGCATCCGAAATTTCTTCCTCTAATAACACTATTGTTACTTCATCTAATTTTGTACCACCTTCATCATTTTTATCCCTTGCCTATGCTTACCATTTTCTCTCTCTCAAACTCACCTCTAAAAATTTTTTTATATTGGAAAACCCAACTTCTGCCTTACCTTCGTGGCCAACATCTCTTTCAATACATTGACGGTACTCTTCCTTACCCATCGTCCACCACTACCATTGACGGTACAGTCATAACCAACCCTGCCCACTCTGTTTGGGAACGGCAAGATCAACTCATTTTGAGTCTTCTTATCATTTCTCTTTTGGAGGTCATTTTTCCCCTCGCTGTTGGTTGCGCTTCCTCTCGTGCACTGTGGCTCATTCTTGAGCAATCTCTTGCTTCTTCGTCTCATACTCGGCTGCTCCAACTCTGTCTGGGTCTTCAGCAACTCAAGCAAAATGATCGTCCTGCCACCGTTTATCTTCAGCAGGCCAAATCTTTTGCCGTTGCTGGTGCACTTCTTTCATCATCAGAGTTTAATTTATATGTTTTCCAAGGCATTCACTCTGATTTTAAAGACCTCGTCACGACCCTCACTGCTCGTTCAGACCCTGTTTCTTTTTCCGAATTGCATAGTCTTCTCTTAAGTCATGAATTTCTCCACCGTCGGGAAACAACGCCTCCTGCTTCTATTACTGCTCCACAGGCTAATTTCACTCAAACTACTTCCCGAGGCCGTTTTCATGGTGGTTCAACCCATGGTGGCCATGGTCGTGGTCCCAACTGTGATCGTTTTTTTTCTTCTTACGGTTCAGGCTCTATCGGGGTGTTCGTTCCGCATTTCCTGGCTCGAGCTCGTCTCATGACGGTTTTCTTCCTACACCCTCCAATGACACCAGAGTTCGCTATCAACTTTGCACCCGCATGGGTCACACTGCCGTTCAATGCTATCATCGGTTTGATCGAATTGCGGCTCTAAGTGCTCATTTCACTCCTTTCTGCCTGTCCTCTTCTAGTACTTATGGTGATCCGAGTTTCTCCCCCTCCTCTTAGTATAACTGGTTTCCGGACACCGGGGCAACTCACCATGTCACCTCGGATCTTGCCTCTCTTTTTCACATTGAAGATTATCATCGCCCTTCTCATCTTCGAGTTGGCAATGGTATCGGTATTCCTATCTCTCATATTAGTTCATCCTCTATCACCTCTCCCTCCACCTCTTTTAAAGTTTCTCCTGTTCTTCATATGCCAACATTTTCGAAATCTTTATTATCTGTTCATCAATTTACTAAAGATAATAATGTTTTCTTTGAATTTTACCTCTCACATTTTTTAGTTAAGGATCAACTCTCCAAGAAAGTTCTACTCTACGGCAGGAATAATGGTGGTTTTTACCGCTCCTCTCCCTCTCCGGTTTCTTCTACCGCACTCTCCTCCGAAGTTGTGTCCTCCATCCATTGGCATGGTCGTCTTGGTTATCCACATCACCCTGTTCTTCGTGAAATTCTCCGGTGTCATAATCTTCCGATTTCCAACAAGTCCCCTGCTACGATATGTCTTGCTTGTCAACTTGGCAAATCCTCGAGGCTCTCTTTACCATCTTCCTCCAGTTATAGTTTAGCTCCTTTAGATATAGTTTTTAGTGATGTTTGGGGTCCATCCCCAGTGTTGTCCAGTAATGGTCGCAAATTCTTTGTAATATTTTTGGATGATTATTCAAAATTTATTTGGTATTTTCCTATCTCTCATAAATCTGATGTTTTTCAAATTTTTCCAAAATTTCAAGTTTTGGTTGAACGCCAATTCTCACGCAAAATTAAACTTATTCAAACCGATTGGGGTGGTGAATATTGTAAACTCGATACATATTTTCAACACTTGGGCATTATTCACCGTCACCCCTGTCCACATATACATGAGCAGAATGGCCCGGTGGAACGTTGTCACCGTCATATTGTTGAAACTGGTCTCACTTTTTTTGCTCATGCGTTTGTGCCTTATAAATATGGGGACTTTGCGTTTGAAACCACTGTTTACCTCATCAATCGCATGCAGTCTAGGGTCACTAATAATATTTCTCCTCTTCAATGTCTTTTCTCAAAATCCCCGGATTACAAATTTTTAAAGATTTTTTGGTGTCTTTGTTTTCTTTTTCTTCGCCCCTACAACAAACATAAAATGTTTTTTCAGTCCACTCTGTGTGTTTTTCTTGGGTATAGTCCATCTCACCTTGGTTATCAATGTCTCAATCTCGTCACCACCCGCATTTATATTGCTCGCCATGTCCGGTTTTATGAATCGACCTTTCCATTTTTAGCCCCACGTCCCTCTTTTTCTATTCTCATTCCCTCTTCTTCGGGTCCTCATATTGCGTCACCGATACATGTTGAGTCTTCTTCTATTCTTTCCCCTGTGTTCACTCCTCCACTTCAGTCCCCATCCACAGCTATTTTCCCGTCCCCTGCTATCTCACGGTCTATTGCTCCCATGCCGCACACTGTTGGGCTACAGCCCACTACTGCCGCTGCTCAACATCAACCTATTAATACTATGTCTCCACCTCCTGTCCCTCCTTTACCCACTGCCTTACCACTGCCGTCTTCCCTACCCTCCTCTTCCGTTACTTCTACCGGTTTACCTCCCACCCTGGCTTTCTTTTACCATAATTCTCGTGGTCTTAATCTCGTGGTGGACCTCACTTCCCCTTCCTCTCCTTCCCCTGCTCCTTTGCGAACTCACCTGATGGTTCATCACCATATGTCTTCTAAACCCACTGCCTTGCTAGCCACATTTTCTGTTTCGGATGAATTCCTTGAACCCACCTGTTTCACTTCCGCAAATAAATCACCCATTTGGCGTCAAGCCATGACGGCGGAAATTACTGCTTTAATTCGAAATGGCACTTGGAGTTTGCAACCCGCTACTCTCGGTATGAATATTGTGGGTTGTAAATGGGTGTTTCGGATCAAACGTCGGGCTGATGGTACTATTGAGCATTACAATGCGCGCTTGGTTGCAAAAGGGTTTCATCAACAAGAGGGTTTTGATTATTTTGAAACTTTAAGTCCGGTGGTTAAACCCACCGTCATCCACACTATCTTGTCTCTTACTACTTCCTATGGTTGGTCGGTTCGTCAACTTGATGTTTACAATGCTTTTCTACATGGTGTTCTTCAAGAGGAGGTGTTCATGCATCAACCACCTGGGTTTGTTGATGACAATCATCCATCGTTCGTGTGCAAGCTTCACAAATCTCTCTATGGTTTAAAACAGGCTCCACGTGCTTGGTTTTCTCGCCTCACTGGTTTTTTAATCAAGCACGACTTTACTCCATCAAAATCAGATAGCTCTTTGTTTATTTATCGACATGGTGGTATTATAGTTTATCTTCTCATTTATGTTGATGACATATTGATCACTGGCAATTCCTCAGATTTTATGCAACAACTACTTCATATTCTTGGCCAAGAATTTGCCATCAAGGATCTTGGTACTCTACATTATTTTTTGGGTATTGAAGCTCATTACCAATCTTCTGGGTTATTACTCTCTCAACGAAAATATATTTTGGATTTATTAGCCAAATCTGGTATGCACCAATCCAAGCCTGTTCAGACGCCCATCTCCACCACCTCCAAGCTCACTTCTGCTCACGGCCATCCCTTGGTTGATTCTACACGATATCGCATAGTGGTTGGGTCTCTTCAATACCTCACCTTGACGAGGCCGAATATCTCCTTTGCTGTCAATAAGGTTTGTCAATTTATGCATTCACCGACGGAAGACCATTGGCAAGTCGTGAAGCGACTCCTTCGCTATCTCAAACATACCTACGATTTTGGCCTTCTGATTCGATCCTCCTCGCCTACTCGTCTGCAAGCTTTTTCTAATGTTGATTGGGCAGGTTGTGTTGATGATCATAAATCTACAGGTGGGTATGCCGTTTTTCTTGGTGACAACTTAGTGTCTTGGTCCTCTCGGAAGCAACGGACGGTGGCTCGCTCCTCTATTGAGTCTGAATACAAGGCATTGGCTGACACATCCGCCGAAATTTTATAGCTTACATCCTTACTTTCTAAGCTCGGTGTGTCCTTCTCCGTCCCACCGATTTTATGGTGTGACAATCTTGGCGCTACCTATTTATCGGCTAACCCCATTTTCCATGCTCGTACCAAGCATGTCGAGATTGATTTTCACTTTGTCCGTGAAGGGTGGCTCGCTAGGAGCTTCAAATTCAGTTCATTTCCACTAAGGACCAGGTTGCAAATATCTTCACCAAAGGCCTCCCGGCACAGTCTTTTCGGTTCTTCCGTGACAAGCTGCAAATTCGTTCCCTAGAATGTCCAGCTTGAGGGGGGCTGTTGAGATAGGATTCACAGAGTCCAAATTATTTCCAACTGCAGTTTAGATTGATCACTCAGTTGCATGCTTATCATCCTTATCTTCTCATACTTATCATCCTAGTAATAGTGTATAAATATCTCCACAAATATGTAATACGTGTGTGTAAATTATTATCATTGAATAAAATAGTTGTTGAATTCATATACTCTGTCTCAAAGTCTATTTGAGGAGTTATCTTTACCAATAATTTACTATATAAATTACTTTACCATTTTACTTCCGAAGATTTTTTCTGTCCTGGCTATATATCTCAGGAAGCACTCAGACTAATATATGTCCTGGCTATATATCTCATTTTTTATTTTTTAAAAAATAATTTGTAAACAAAAAAAATTAATATAAAAAGTCTCACAAGAATATATGGCAGTAATATTCTAAAAATTATATATTATTTTAAATGCTCTTTTTCACTTGATGAAATGAATGGATGCATTTATGACATTATATCAACTTTATACACAATTATTTTTTATTTTTATTTATTTATATATCATCACTTTTTTTCTTTTTCTTTTTTTGTAATGACAACCTCGCTACAGAAGCACTCAAATTCTCATCACTTGCTCCACCATTATTTCTCTCCCCCTCTCTCTCTCTCTCCACTTTCAGTCTCTTCCATCTCTAACGACTATATATTCTTACAAAGACCATTTTAGCTTCTACATATCCATCCATCCCCATATAATATGATGGAGAAACAAAAACTCCTCTTCTTCTCCTTCTCTTGTTTCTTCCTCTTCCCTCTTCTCTCAGGTATATATGCACTCATTCCTTCAGATTTTCAAAGTCTTTTAATTCACTTTCAAATTAACAAATTCTATTCTTTGTCTATACATGTACATAGAAGTTGAAGGTGTGCAAGGAGGTTCTTCTTCTTCTTCTTCTCAGCACAACACCACTCATCGCGGTCTCTACGGTTTTCATCCAACAAAGCTTTTCGTGTTCGGGGATTCCTATGCTGACACTGGCAACAACAGAAAATCTATTGCCGATTCTTGGAAGGTTCCCTATGGCATCACCTTTCCCGGCAAACCCACCGGCCGTTTCTCTGATGGTCGCGTCCTCACCGATTACCTTGGTACACCCACCCACAACACATATATATCTCATGCCTTTGGATTCTCTCAAATTCATCATTTTAACTTGAGAGACCAGTATGGCTTAATATGTCCATTTTTCAGCTGACTTTAATAATTTAAATACTTCATATTTTTTAAGATTGATTGAATATAATATTTATGCAAAATTTAAGATAATGAACTATTAGAATTATTACAATCAACTTCAAAATGAGCTCACGAAATTTAAATTGTACTCTCAAATTAAATGATCGTATGTGATATATCAATCATGATATTATGTACTTTATCTTTTGCTTTTTCTCAAGTGAAATATATAATGGATTTTTTAAATTAATTCAATTGCTTTAATGATCTTATATGGTCTGGTTTGGTTGGTAGTGCTTCTTCTTCGTATGTATCCCTGTAAAATTCTCCATTATTGGAGTCCTTTTCTTTTTTCTTTTTTTTTCTTTTTTATCTCTCTCATCAAGTCAGATCAACATCCTATCTTTCTCTTTTTGGTGTGCTTACTTTCTCACGTGATTATCTTTTATGTATAAAGATATGTATGTTTATTTGATCATTTGACAAATAGTACTGTCATTATCACTGTCTACATTGCTTTTACCTACTGCATTATTACCAAAATCACTTTATCACTTTTGTTTTCCACCACCTATTATTATAATAATTTTAAAGTAGCCCACTTCAGAAATTTCTATACCCTTTTGAATTCAACTAATCTTCCACTTCGTCCTCCATTGTATCATCTAATTATTCCATTTGAGTAATGCCTTAAAACCTCACTTTTATGTATAAATATCAACATCGTCACCAACTCTCGTCATGGACAGACACGACCCAAACTCTGATATCATTTTAGAAGTGTAATTTAATCTCACCTGAAAGTATTGTCCATTATTTTATAACTCATGCCAACAACAGCATTACGAGTTTATCTTTTTGAGCTTCAATCCAAAAGACATGTCCAAAGTGCAAATCTCTTGTGCCAGTCTTATAAATCTATCTTAAACAACATTTGCAACTCTTCAATTCTTAGGAAAAGAAAGTGAAATACGATTTTCTACAAGTTTTTTCACGCTCATTTAGCAAGAAAGTTATGGAACTCGTATTATCAGCCTCATTTAGAAATAAATTATTTTAGTTGATTTTTTAGTTCTTTTAGCCTAACTAAAAAAATTGTGCTTGTGATGGTAATTGTTTTTTTTTTAATTGATTTTATTATTATAAAAAAAAAATGAAATAATTATGAATTTGATGTGTATTTTATCTTATTATCTATTTTAACCTATTTTGTTTTTATTAGCTATTTTAGTCAAATAGTCTCTAACCAAATTCCTTAAATTATGTCTTGCAAAATATGTAAGATTTTGCAGGAATTCCAACTATATACATTTCCCGTTTTCTTGATAAATGAACATACATAGGAAAATAAGTTTAGCTTTTTTTTAATTTACTTTACTACAATTTTCTTAGGAACAACCTTTTCGTTAAATACCAATTTGAATGAACTTAGTGCACAACTTCTTTCTTTTTTCTTTTTTTTTTTGGGTATTTATGTGATATATACATTGAAAAACCTACGTGATTCGTGATTAGATCAAGATAACTTATTCCAAATCCCAACAATTCAAAACACTCAACCTAAAATCATCAAGCACTTACGAGAGTGATTTTAGTTTGTTTGTTTTTAAGAATAAACAATAAATCGACACAAACGATTTTTTACGTGGAAAAACTACAATTGAAGAACCTTCAATTGTAATCAAAAACCACGGGCGAACCGCCACTAATCAATCCACTACTGAAGAACTAAAAGATTACAAAGATACCATATAAATTACCCAACCCAGTCAATTTGTCTCTGAATCTTCTGTAACTCTTTCACCACGCCTTCGTCACGGAACTGATCCTGAAGTTGATTCCACACCACAACTTCACTTGTCGAATTAACAACTACGTAAAGAATCAAACACCTTTTGAAACTTTACGTGTTGACTTTCAAATTCCACCGAAGAGAACTCTCTTGAATATGTAGTATCAACCTCTTTGATGTATGAATCTCAACTCATAAGTTTAGAACTCTCTTAAGAACATCAAAGAAAACTCACAAAACCTCAGAAGAAAACTTCAAAACAAAACCCTAAAACTCTTAGATCAGATCTAAAAAAAGTTAACCTAGTTTTAGGAGAAAACCATCTACTTATAGAAAACCAAAAAGAATCCCAACTCTGAAAGAAACCTATCACTTGAAGAAATCCGGATTCTGAAGTTCGCGATCTCCGCTCGAGCGCTCCACAGTCCGCTCGAGCGTGAATTCACACCCTTCAGTACTTCTGCAGCCCTGTCAAAATACTGAGTTCCTCCAATCTCCGCTCGAGCGCACAAGACCCCGCTCGAGCGGGAAGAACAAAAACACAAAAAATTACATTTTTATCAACACAAAGTTTTGTCTCCGGATTTGACAATAAAGGGACCTAACATACATGTTTATGCAGCTAGGTTTTTGGGATTGAAGTCTCCGATGCCGTACAGATGGAGAAAATTTGCAGCAAATAGGTTGAGGAATGGGATGAATTTTGCATATGGAGGGACTGGAGTGTTTGATACTCTGGTATTGGACCCAAACATGACAACCCAGATTGATTTTTTAGAAAAACTTGTCAATAATGACTCTGTTTACACAAAATGGGACTTGCAATCCTCTTTGGGTCTGGTCACTCTCTCCGGCAACGATTATGGTGCTTTCCTCGCCAAAGGCGGTTCTACCCAGGTAAATTTATCAATAATGTGTTTGCCTATTTCATTGTTTCCCCCCAAAAAATAGAAATTTTCATTTCATGATCAGTGGTGATGGTGAAAAAAATCATATTAAACGAACTAGTGCAAGTAAGGTAATCTTAAATTCAGATGTTTAGAGTTTTACTCTTGGTAGTAGCTCTTGGTTTAACCAATGTTTGTGATTAATTTGGATAGAATAATGTAAATTTCATCATATTTTCTTGCACTAAACATAAAGATTGTGAAATCCATATTAATAAATATATGTGCAATTCATATTTACCTTTGTTGCTAATGATAAGAGAATTAAGTAAAGATTCTATTTATGTATAATATTGTTCATTTATAAATAATTCATCTTATTGTAAACTTTTGGTATTAGTGACCAAGATTGACCTCAAATCTGGCATGTCGAAGTTTAGGCTTGAGACAAAAATGTAACATGTCAAAGTTTATTGCATGTGGGAGATATCACTTGCTACTGTCATGTGGTATTTTTCATGAATCATAAAGGCATATGTCTATCTTTATTTCTCAAATATTTAATATAAATGTAAAGTTAGCAGAGCCAAAAAATTCTCCCAAAAAAAAGACACTTTTAAAACTATTTGCAAGATTTGTGCTCTAAATGCCAAAGATAAAAATTGGAGTTGAACTTCCCTGAAATCAATAAATTTGAAAAGATTATTTGGGCTTGTGAGATCTATCACGGGTTCTATTCCGATGATCCAAATATTTCATTTTATAGGACTTTCCATGTTTAATATTCATAGAAAAAATTAAATCATTCCGATAATTAAATTTTTTATTTTATTTTATTATGTTTTTCTTTAAAAAAAAAAGATCATCTATTTTTTATTTTTTATTTTAGACAAATATAATAAAATAAAAATATTGGCTCCGTCGGTTTCAATTTTTAAAAAAAGTTTTGAATTGTATTTTGAAATATAAGTGTTTGAAAAGAGTTTTGAAAATTAAAAACTTGTTTGATTATGAATTTTGAAAATAATTTTAAAATGATTTATAAGTTTTTTTTTTTGAAGTTAAATAGATGAGTATAAGAGAAAAATTGATTGATTGATGTGTAGAGAGAGAGAATTTAAAAACAATTTTTTAAAATGGTAAACTAAACATATTTTTTAATTTTTCAATCCAAAATTTAATTTAAAAATTAAACCAAATACTATCATTATAATTATCAAATTAATTAAAAAAATTATATATAATATATATATAATCCTATAAAATAAATATTTCAAATTATTAAAATAAAACTCTTGTTAAATTCTGCGAACTCAAACAATTGATAGTTGTTCTTCACCCTCCTCCCTGTGCACAGGTTAGTAATCAATGGCCCTAACATATTAACTTGCGCCATATGCGCAAGACGCTTCTTATGATGTGTACAGTAAAACATTGTTTGGAATCTAGGACAAGACGACAAGTGCATACAATGTTACTGACAAATATCTGTGATCTGTGAACAAAATAGTCTGAATGTCCTATTCATAACGTTTGACAAACCTTTGACTTTCAGTGATGCTAGTGACATTTAAGGGTGAGTTTGGGAAGGGCTCCCAGGCTCTTTGAGTCATATAATGACAAAAAAGGCTCAAAAGCTTACTAAAAGACAAAAGCAACAATCTTGCTTTGCAAGTTCCAACTCTAAGTTCAATTCACAAAACTACCCCTCATCAAAGAGGGGCATGCGGCAGCATCTAAAAAAAAAAAAAATTTCCAAAAAACACATTTTCTCAGAAAAAAAAAGTTAAAAAAAAAATATTTTTTTTTATTTTTTGTTAAAATATTTTATAAAAATAAATTCAAACTCTATTTTGTAAAATTTTTTTAAATATTTTAATTTTTTTGTTATGTGTTTGGTTATGATTTGAGTGTAGAGTTGTGAAAGTAGTATGGAGTTTCAAGTTATGTGTTTGGTTATGAGTTTTAAAAATAATTTATTACGTGAGTTTTATTTTATGTGTTTGGTTACGATTTCAGTGTAGAGTTATTTTTAAATGTAAAATATTAACATTTTAAACTATTTAAATTGTTTGAATATTTAAATTATGTAAATTTTTTTGTTAAAATAATTTTTTGAATATTGAAATTATTTAAAATTTTAAATTTTTTGAATATTTATTTTTATTTTTTACAATTGAAAGAATTTTTAGATTATTTACATTATTTAAATACTTAAAATAAAATTAAAATAAATATCAAAATTAAAACGCAAATAAAATGAAAACAAAAATAAATATTTAAAATTAAATTAAAATTAAATTATTAAAATAAAAAAAACGTAAATTAATAACATTAATAACATTTTAAAATAATTTACAAATAAAAATATAATAACATTTTAAATTAATAAAAACGACAAAAAACGTAAATTGGCCATTGATAAAAACGACAAAACCGTAAATTAGTAATTAATAAAAAAAATTACAAATAAAAAAAATTATTATAAAAAAAACGACAAAATCGTAAAAAACGGCAAAAACGTAGAAACGTAAATTAATAATTTTTTGAATATTTATTTTAAATTTTTTCTTATTAAATTATTTACATTATTTACATTATTTTAATACTTAAAATAAAATTAAAGAATAAGAACTAATTAATGTACAAAAATTTAAAACAAAATTAAAGAACAAAACCGAAAATAAGAAAATAAAAAATAATAAAATTTAAACAAAATACAAAAAACGTAAATTGGCCAAATCAAAAAAAAAAAAAAAATTTAAAAAAAAATTAAGCAAAAAACGCCACATCCAAACCCAAAATTAAAATAATAAATAAATAAAAATTAAGCAAAATATGGAAAATCCAAACCCAAAATAAAAATCAAAATAAAAACAAAAGAAAAAAAGGGCAGTTTGGTAATTTGTCAGGATGACACCTCACCAAAAAGCCAAAAAGTCAAAAAAGCCAAAAAGCCCTTCCCAAACCAGGTTTTTGAGCCCAGGCTCATATAACCAAAAAAGTCAAAAAGCCAAAAAGCCAGCCCACTTCCCAAACGGAGGCTTAATTTAGAAGCTCTAAACACATTTCTAATGAAGTAAAAAAAAAAAAAAAAAATTTGACAGTGGCCGTAGGTGAAATTCACTACCACATCACTACTGACACCTCTAATTAAAAGTCCCAAACATCTTTGCTTTGACTTTATATGGCAAGTTTGTTTAGTCGTTTGGACTTCATAAAAATGATATCCCAAGTATTTCTCTCTTATCATAAGAAATCCAGCATGGTTTTTGTCTTTTCTAATATCTTGGATTCACTGCCCCAGTCTGAAATGTTAACTGACATTGGGCTCCACTGATGACCTACCACTATTTGGTTTCTTGATAAACGGTCCTCTTTTATCTCATCAAATTTTTTGGCAAATTGTTTGGGTTTTTAAGCTTCTTTCCAATCTAGAAATATCTAAAGAAAAACAAATTGACATACATATCAAAATGTGTGATTTGTCCATACAAGGTGCTCGAGTCGTACTCATTTCATAAGTATGGTATGTTATTTATCAAGCATTTTATTTTTATTTTTTGATACATTAAAGGATATATGACGATCAAACTTATAATCTCTTAATGAAGTATGTTAATATATATATGGTATATATTCCTACATATATTAGGTATTAATTTTCTAAATGTATTAGGTATTGCCATAATTACGTCTCTTATAGGATGCTCTTTCTCATAATTAAATTTTTAGTAAAATATTCTTTCTCAGCCTATATATACAAACATTCTATTCAATACAATACATTCAATACAATACATATTATTTCCTCTTTCTCTTTACTATTTTAACATGATATCAAAGTTATAGGTTAACCTCTTAGTGTTCTTCGCCTTATCGGAGGGCAATAGCCTTGCCTTGGCCGCCCGCCGGACCTCAACCTATTCCGCTGTCATATTTTCCTGTCAATATCGCTTCGTGGTGATTTCTTCATTTGTCCGCTGGTTTATTCCTATCCTAAATATCTCTATCATTTTTTTATTTTTTTTTGTACTTCTGCTCCACTGTGTCTTTCCCTCTGCTTCAACCTCAAATAAGTTTCTATTTTCAAACCTATTTGAGTTTGAGGGAGGGTATTCTATCTATATCATGGTGAACATGGTTATGCACCACGCAAACCACCTAAGCCACCTCCTTTTAGTGCACTCTCTAAGCTGTCTCCTTGGCACACAACCCAAGCTGTCCCTTTTGGCGCACCATCTAAGCCGCCTCCTCTGGCACACAATTCAAGCCGCCCTCTCTGGTGCACAACCCAAGCCGCCCCCTGGCGCACTCAATTATCTGCTGTCATCATCGTTCAGCACCACGTCATAAGTTATGTGTGTGTCACGCTTACTAATTCAACATCTAGTTCTCTACATCGGTCCGATATGATCGCTTTAAACTGTCCCGACATTGATTCCGGTTAGCTCCTACATTGGTCCGTTATGACCCCTTCAAACTGTCCCGATATTGATTCCGGTTAGCTCTTACATCGGTCTGACATGACCCCTTTAAACTGTCTCGACATTGATTCTGGTTAGTTCTTACAACGGTCCAACATGACCTTAATCTGATCTTGACATTAGTTCTAGCCAATTTCTACAACGGTCCGGCATGACCTTAAGCTATCCCGGCATTAGTTCCAGCCAGTTTCTACAACGGTCTGACATGACCTTAAACTGTCTTGGCATTAGTTTCAACCAGTTCCTACAATGGTCTAACGCGACCATAAACTGTCTCTCAGTATTAGTTCCTGCCTCTGATCTATTTCAAGCGCCCTTGCACTCCCGTTCAAATTTTATAATCTATTTGCTTTTTATTTTATTTAGTTTTATTTCATGTTTTAGTTTCTTTCTCCAAACTCAAGATGTTTATCCCCCTTGATTTGAGGGGGATGTTAATGTATATATGGTGTATATTCTTACATATATTAGGTATTAATTTCTTAGATATATTAGGTATTGCCATAATTAGATCTCTTATAGGATACTCTTTCTCATAGTTAAATTTCTAATATGATACTATTTCTCAGCCTATATATACATGCCTTCTATTCAATACAAAACATTCAATACAATACATATTATTTACTCTCTCTATCTCTACTATTCTAACAAAGTATATAAGTTTTGGCCAATAAGTAATTTTTTTATCAGTAATTGAAATTGATTTTGATTTTGCTTCCTCCCCCTTTCCTTTCTATATTTTATTGATGCTTATCCTAATGTACTTCTTCAATTTTTATTAATAGAATTTATTAAAAAAGTAATGTTTTATCAATATAAAGACATAAGAGAGAGCTATTAAATACACCTCACAAATTTTTCTCTACATCCATATGTATAATTATATTTTTTTTGAAAAAAAATTACTAGATATGCAAGAGAAATTATGTGAGTGTATTTAAAAGCTCACGACATAATAATCTTAGAAATCAAATGCATTAAAGATTTTCTATCCCCAAATTCTTCCGTCTCTCTGTTTTAAAATAATCATAATCATTAAATCATGTAAGAATATAAAAAGCACAAAAGTCTTGAGACATAATCCAACAACTGCAACAAAATTTGAGAATAGAAAACCTGGTGGCCATATTGAGTTAGAACAAATATATGCTTGAGAGTTTGTGCTCGAACAATCTCTATGTTTTTGTAGGATTTGCCGTCATTCATAAGTGCAGTGGTTGATCAACTAGCAAAGAACTTGAAAAGAATACAAGATATGGGAGTGAGAAAAGTGGCAGTGACAGCAATGCAGCCACTGGGATGCCTCCCTAGAAGCACAGTGTTGAATTCATTCCAAGAATGCAATGCCACTGAGAACACTGCTGTCACTTTTCACAACCTCTTGCTTCAGCAAGCTGTGTCCAAGCTCAACATTAACTCCAAGGATTCTTCTGCCTTTGTCATCCTTGACCTTTATGGCTCCTTCATTTCTGTACTCAAGACCAAAGGAGATTTTCTAGGTAATTTTCTCTACTTCACTCTCTTTCTTTAATTTTTTTTTTAATTAAAGGAAATACATATTTTGATTTTCAATTCACAAAACAGTTTAAATAAAAATTTAAGGCAAATTTTTTTTTTGATCAGCAAAGAAAAAGGAAACTTATATTGATGAAAAGACCAAGTACAAGCACCAAAATTAATCAAAAAAAAGGGAAGTGCAAAAATATCATAGCTATCACTCCACAATCCCAACTAGGTTGGCACCAAGGAGGAAGCACAATCATATGTTAGCACTACACCCACTGACTGGCGAGATACCAATCAAAACAAAAAATAAACTAGAAAGACCACACCTACATCAAGCTCCACCACCAGCAAAACATGGCAGCATTATCAACCTACCAACTCTGCCAACACCTACCCCTGAAGACTCTACCAGCACCTTTTAAGACATACACCAACTATCTCCTAGCCACACAAAAATGCACTAGGTATTTAACACCCAAGATATCAACAAGCAGCATCAAAAGATAGCAGCACCAGGTCACAAAACAACAGATAGCAACACCAGATAGCAGCATCAGGACTGTTGACAGACTGATGAGTGCACCAATTACATTTCTACTACACATGACAGCAAACACCAGTAACAAGAAAAAACCAACAACAATAGGACCAGCAGCATAGCGCAAAACAACAAAACACCAGCATAGGGCTTCCCACACCAGTAACAAAACCAGCACATGGCATCCCAGAACACTGCCACCACAATGCCACAATTAACCCCCTTCACCTCATACAATGTCTGATCCAATTCAAAGTACAAAAAATGCAGCAACCATAGCAGCTACCGAAAATATTCCAAAATAACCCACTGAGCCAAGATTACCTGCCATATCAGATTACTACCACCAGCAGTAATTCCAATAAGCTTCAAAACAGAATCAACCACCCAGCATCACAGCAACAACAGACAGCAGCATCAACAATCAAATTGCCCTTCAAGCTTCAACACCGACAACAATATACATCAGAACCAGCAGCTAGATACAACCATCCAGCAAGCATCCAATACGACGAAACTAAGAATGACCTCTGAACTGCTGGACGTTATTAACAATTTCCTGCAGAGTAAAACCCCTCACCGGAATGAGCCTTAACCCAAATGGCAATTCTGAATTTGATCAAATCAGACACTTCCACCAGATTTGCTTGCTTACTTTGGAACACAACCTCATTCCTGAGCTTTCATAATGACCACAATACAGCCAATGGTATAGCCTGCCAAATCAAATTTGCAAATTTACCCCACCTAAACCCACTCCAATTACATTGGTAATCCTGACATTTCACCTTATGTGTCATCTTGATCCCTATATTTTCAATTAGCTCAATTTTTGTTCTTAATTTTAAATTATGTATCAATTTGGCTAGTTGGCACATTTATAATTTTGTTCCTAAAAGTATAACATATGTTACTCATATATGCATTTTTCATAAAAAAAAAAAATGCTAATTGTTGACTCTATTGGACCAAATTGAGACAAAAGCTTGGTTTGGCATCTTCAAAAAAAGTCAAAAAATCACTATCCTATTTAAGTCACATCATCTTATTTAAGTCACATCACCTCTCTACCACATCACTTCAAACCCAATCCATATTTCATAAAAAGTCAAAAAGTGCACTTATTTAGATCATCCCAAACCACCCAAAAGTAAAAGATTCAAGATTAAAATCTAGCTAATTAAAATTACAATGACTAAAATAATACAAGGGTTAAAATATATGAATTACTGGTGTAATTTACCCAAAAGTTTAATATAAAATGATGTGGCTAAACTTAGGCCTAACATTTCAAACTGGAGAATGGGTAAATTACACTTTACATCCAATCTCACCTAACGTTATTATTTTTTAATTGTAATAATCAACCTTTTATATTTTTTCAAGTTGGAATGTGATTTTAAATTAATTAAAGAAAATTGTTATGTGACTCTCAAATAATGCAATTTTTAAGGGCAAACAAATAATTTTCTTCATATTTCTTTTTATTTTTTAATTTCTTCACTATATTTTTTTCCTTTACTATATTTTCTAAACCTACACTCATTCATCGCCACTCTCCCCCACCATTTTTTCTAAAGGGCAAGGGAGTGGCAAGAACGGGTAATTGGTGGCAGTGGGTTCAGAAAATTCAGCAGAGATAGAAAATACAGTGAAAAAATAGAGGGAAAAAAAGAAAAAGAAAATAAATTTTTTTTTTTTTTTGCCCTAAAAATATCTTATGTGAGAGGTTACATGACCGTTTACGTTAGTAAATTTAACACCAAATTAGCGCAAGAGCCAATTTAACCAGAAGTGTAAGGGTGGGCTGTTTTTGGTACGATAAGAGAGACCATGCCTTTTCTTCGGTGATTCTCAACTATTTTGGAAGAGTAAGAAACAGACGGTGATACATTTTGTTTTTGTGTTTTGTTTTAGTTTTTCATTTTTATTTTTTATTTTTTTTTTGCGTGGATTTTATCAATTGATTGCGATAAACCGATATCAACTTCTTCCTGAGCAGGAAGTGTGAAATTTGAGACTCCATTGAAGCCATGTTGTATGGGTACAAGCAGTGGGCATTACTGTGGTAGCCTAGATGAGAAAGGAGCCAAGATGTATGCCGTATGTAACAACCCTGAAGCTGCATTCTTTTGGGACATGGTGCATCCAACACAAGCTGGATGGCGTGCTGTGTATTTAGCTTTGAAATCCACTCTCCAAAAAATTAACTAGAGGTATTTAAAAAAAAAAAAAAAACTATAAAATTTATCTTCCTGTTATTTTATTTGTTATTAATTTTGTAATAATGTTTCTGTTTAAATTTGTTTAGCAATTTTGGTGGCACTGTTAGACCTATGAATGAAGGACATGAATATTTGGACAACATTATGCTCTGTTTGTCCAATATTGTCATTTATGGGAAATGATTTACTTTAGACTTTGAAAATAGGGCGAATTACACTAAAAGTTCTTATAATTTGAGACTTATATGACTTAGATTTCTGATTTTTCAATTGTGATATATTTGACCCTGAATTTTAAATCTTGTTCTAAATGAAGACAATCAAAGATATTTTCTTTACAAACGATCTATTTCAAAGGTAAAATCGATATATAATTTATTTTGTGTTTCTTAATTTGTATGTTGTTTGAAATGTAATGACATTTCTTTTTAATGAATAATGTTGAAACTTTTTTGGATATAAAATTTTGTTTGATTCGGTTTTCAAAATCAATTTTCAGAAATTTTTTCTAACAAACTAAATATTAAATTGGTAAAAAAAATTAAAAACACATCATGTTTATATAATTTTGTCTTTTGGAAGGGTAGAAAAAAAAATTAAAATATTTTTTTTTATATTTATTTTGGTTAAATTAGTTTCTATTTTTTCAAAAGTTAAACATGACAACACTTTTGATGTCATTATTAAACTAATTCGTTACATCAAAAAATCAAGGGGCATTTACGTACAAGTCCCATTTTGTGAACTTATAATCCATTAAGTCCTAGATAAAATTATTTACTTCTTCAAGTCCCATTAATTTTTAATAGACCAATCTCCTCCATAGCTGCCAAACATCCATTGCTGTCTTCATTTTCTCTCTCTACACAATTGCAATTTGAAGTTCTTCACAACTTCAGTTCGACGGACATGGGTGATTCGAGTTCACAAGGGTAATCTGGGTCTTGATTCGTCGTTGATTGAAGCTCGATCAATCAATTTCGCAGGTCACTCTTCGATTTCGAATCTAGATTTCAGTTCGAGTTCACGACTTTTGCCCTTGAATTCATCCGCGACTCGCATCAAACCAGTTTCGAACTGATGCGAAAGTCCTCTAACTCCAAGGCTTTACGGCTTGACGAATCCTTGCACACTCCAACTACTGTACGAGAACCACGGGTTGGGTTCTGCTTTCTGTTTGCACAGAGTAACTCGCAATTTGATGACAGCACTACATACAACCCTCAAGGAAATACTTCTTTCTTCTTTAGAGAAGGCTCACTCAGGGAATTTGCAGAGATAGATCGGCAAACTCTCGGTTTTCACTGAGTTCACAGATGCCACTGGCATTCGAGAGAGAGAGATCTAGGCTTTTTTGAAATTGAGAACCTTCTCAATTTATAACATTTTCAATTTTAATCATGAAAAAAATTAAGAAATTTCTCAAAATTGATAATTATAAATTTTTTAGTTTTGATAATATTATTAGTTCATATTAGAAAAAAAAAATTGAGAAATTTCCTAGTTTCGATAATTATAAATTGAGAACATTCTCAGTTTTGGGATTAAAGGGCAAAACGTCTTTTTACCTGTATATGGGACTTATTAGTTCAAAAACTTTTTGATAGGATCTAAGCTACCACCAAATATGTAGATAGGACTTTTAGGTAATTAATCCAAAAATGAAAAATCAAAAGCTAAAAATATTTAGGGTAAACTACCAATAGGTCCTACTTTGGAGACTTATTACCCATTAAGTCCTATTGATAAATTTATTAAGTGATAAAGATAAATTTATCAGTCTTTTATTTTTATGAATAAATTTATAGTGATAAATTCATCAGTCTCTTTGTTTTTATGAATAAATTTTTAGTGATAAATTTATCATTCTCTTATTTTTATAGTGTTAAATTTATTAGTTAGGACCTGTAGGTAAATAAGTCTAATTAATAGGACGAATTGGTAAGTACCCCAAATATTTATCGATTATACATTAAAAGTCTAATAATCATATTACATAATAACCATCAAGAAATATCTGTTAACAACAAATACAATCACCCATTACATAATAATCATCTAAAAACATTAACAAAGATAACCACTAATTACATGGTCATTATCCAAACACTTACTAAAAATTAACTTGGTAAAAAAAATAAAAATATAAAAATATAAAAGATTTATTATTTTTATATAATTTTATCTTTAGTGAGTATAAATAATTTTCAAAAATTTAAAAATAATTTTTTGACATTTATTTTTGTCAAGTTAGTTTATATTTTATCAAATTAACGACTTTGCTCTTGAAATAGAACAATGGTGTCCTTATTTGGAACAAGATTCAAAATTCAAGGTCAAATGTATTACAATTGAAATGTTAAGGACTAAAGGCCTCGTTTGTTTGGAGAGTTAGAGAGGGAATTGGGATTGGTAGTGAGGTGGGACCCACTAATATTGTGTTTGTTTTGAGAGATAGGGAGGGGATTGATAGTGAGCTCCGAATTAGGATGGGCCTCCCAAGGGGATTCGAATGGACCTCCAGGACTTGGTATTAGAAAAATAGTCAAGCGGATTAGAAATTTTTTATTTTTGTTTTATTTTTTACATGTCGGGCATTATTTTTGATTTTATTTTTGATTTTTTTTGTTAAGTAAAAATCATTATTTTATTTGTTTTATTTTTTTCTGAAATTTTTTTATTTTATTTTTATTTTATTTAAATTTTTTTACATGTTGGGCATTTTTTTTAAAAACATTAATGTTTAATGTTTTTGTATTTTTTTATTTGTTTTATTATTTTATATTTATTTTATATAAAAATAATTTAACAATCACTACACTAACAACTATCATCAAAACAAATACAATTTTACTTAATCCTCTCACTATTAATCCCCTCACTAACAATCCCTTCACTATTAATCCCCTCCATTCTACCTCTGAAAACAAACGTAGCCAAAGTAACATAAATCTCAAACTACAAAGACCGTTAGTATAATTTGTCCTTCAAAATAATGGTGATTGTGGATGGGACAGTGGTGTTGTGGTGGCAGTTGAGGGCAGTTATTGAGAATATAAATAATAAAATTATCAATTTTCACTCAAATGAAAAGACAGAATTTGTGTTTGAACCTTATGCTTAGTTGATAATTATAATTATTACGCATAATTAGCTTAGGGTTGAGAAAGTAAATCGAAACATTTGCAAATTGAACCGATTCAGTCCGATCCAGTAGGTTTGGTTTGGTTTTTTCAATCCGTGGTTCGGTCTTGGTTTGGAAAATTTGGGAATTTGTATCCGTAGATCGGTTCCAAATTCAACTCCATGGTTCCAAATTTGAACCAAACCAAACTGTATATAACTTAAACCATATACTTAGCATACACCCTCTTATGCTTGCTACATGTTAAATAATATGTTTATTTGCTAAATATTATATTTGTTTAAGTTAATGATGAAATAATGTGCATGTTTAAGTTAATGGTAGAACAATATTATGTTTGATGGGAGTTTTTTTTAAAAATATTATATGATTTTTTTTTTTTTGGTGAACATATTATATGAAACCGTGATTCCAAACTAAGTTAAATCGTATTTAAATTGATTGATTTAGATTGGTCCCATAATTTAAATAGATTGATTTAGTTCCAACTTTTATAAAATCATAAATAATAAATTTATCCTGATTTTATTATAATCTGAACCAAACCAAACCATACTCACCCCTAATTAGTCTGCTTATTAGTCACCCATGGATGGAGGTATTGAATATAAATAATAAAAGGGTCCGGGTGGTAATAGCCTTAAGAATTGTCAATGAAAATTGATCATAAAATGTCAAAATTTTTATAATGCTAATATATTTTTATATATCCCAAAGCCTTTGTTTGAGACCTGAGTTGATTTTTTAGTTTTTTTAATTTTTTGACTATTTTAGTTTGGGGTTAAAAGTTTCATTTCAGATAAATTTTTTAACTTTTTTGACTTTTGTAAAAAAAAAATGAAATGATTATAGTTTGGATGTGATATTTTGTCTTATTAGCTTAAAAGTTTATTTTGTCTTTTTGTGACTATTTTAACCCAAACGTTATATGCCAAACGAAGCCAAAATATTTTTATACATTTCAATACACTTTAAACTAGCATATCACCCGTGCTCTGCACGGGATAAAATAATATATTATTTAATAAAAATATGATAATAATATTTAATTTTTTTATATTTTGTAAAATCAAAGTTAAAGGAAAATTAGTCAATCGGAATTTTCTTAATTGTTTAAAATTAAGAAAATCAAAATAATTAGTATGAGATATTGATCATAAGACTTCTCACTAAAAATCTCATTTTACTTATATAAATGGGAGTATAAGATTCATTTTATGTAAGTAGAACAATTCATTTTTTCTCGATGTGAGATTATAAAATAAAAATTAAATGAAAGCTAACTAATGAGAATTTTATTAATTGTTTAAAAATTAACAATTGTTTGGGTGAGAAGTTTATTTCGAATCAGACAATCTTAGTCATTTAATCTTTAATTAGGTCAATTTTTAATTTATTTCGAATTAAACAAATTTAACCAAATATTTTGCTAAAACCGCTAAAATCTCAATTAAATCAACGAATCAGTCAATTGAAAACGGTTCACCCTATCGGATAGGTCAAAGGACCACCCAACTTATACAAAAATTAATTAATTAAAATTTTTAAATTTTATTTTAATTTTAAAATTTAAACTGTCTTGAATTAAAACATATACAACACTACAATATTAAATGGGACCATAAGGTTTATATAGTGAAACAACTCATTTTTTCCTCCTTTTCTTGATGTGAGATCGTAAATAAAAGTTAACAGTTGTTTGGACGGCAAATTCATTTCTAATTAAGCAATCTCAGTCATTCAATTTTTAATAAAGTTAATCTTAGTTTATTTCAAATCAAACAAATCTAAGCAATATATTTTGATAAAAAAGCTAAAATCATGGTTAAACCAGTAAATCAGTTAAACCAAAAACGATTCAGCCTAATCGGCTAAGTCAAAAAAGACCAGCCAATTTACAACAAAATTAATTAATTAAAACCTTTAAATTTTATTTTAAAATTTAAATCATCTTGAACTGAAATATGCATAATAGTATAATAGTAAATAAGAGTATAAGATTCACTTTATATAAGTGAAACAACTCATTTTTTTATTTCTTTTCTCGATGTGGGATTGTAATTATTTTAAAGTTAAATATTATGAGCGTTTCAAAATCTCATATAAAATTATTTTTAAAATCAAAACCTCTATGTGAGATTGTAAAATAAAAATTAAATGGAAGCTAATTAATGAAGATTTTCTTAATTGTTTAAAATTAAGAAAATCAAAAAAAAAAATGGTATTGATTATAGGATATCTCACTAAATTTTTTTCTTTTACTGATGTGAGATTGTAAAATAAAAGTTAAATGGAAGCTAATCAATGAAGATTTTCTTAATTATTTAAAATTAAGAAATTTCAATAATTTATACAAATTGGCGCATAAGATTCACTTTATGTAAATGAAACAATTCACTTTTTCCTTTTTTTTTTTTTTTTTTTTTTTTTTTGATTTGGGATTGTAAAAGGTAAATAGAAACTAGCCAATGAGAATTTTCTTAATTATTTAAAATTCAATAATTTTAAAATGAGGGTTTGGAGCTTGTAGAAGACTTCTTCCTTAAAATTCCCTTTATAAGATTCATTTTATATAAGTGAAACAACTTAATTTTTTTTTTTTTTACTTTTCTGATGTGGGATTGTAATATTTTATATAAGTGAAACAACTTACTTTTTCTTTCTTTTCTCGATGTGGGATTGTAATTATTTTAAAGTTAAATATTAGGAGAGTTTCAAAATTTCAAACAAAATTATTTTAAAAATAAAAACTATGTGAAATTGTAAAATACAAACTCTTACAAAGCTCCTTACTAAATGGGATGGAAGTATAAGATTCACTTTATATGAGTAAAACAATTCATTTTTTTCATTCTTTTTCCGATGTTGGATTATCAAATAAAAACTAGTCAATGAAATTAAGAAAATTAGTATGAGATATTGAAACTCTCATAAGGCTCTTCACTAAAAACTCCACTTTTCTTATATAATATATAGATTAGGTCTTCTTCAATTCAGGATGTTGGAAACATATAAAAATCAACACAAAATTATGAATTTTTATGCTAGTGATTTCGGCGCATCCCATATGACTTTTGAAAAATGAAAACCAATTACTATTCTATGATTTTTATTACAGAAACAGAAGTTGGATTCAAGTAAGTTTGTATGCTTTATTTATTTTAATATTATCAAAAGAACATCAAATACATGGGCAATTCTGATAGACAATCCTGTTAAACATCATGCACAGTTGTTTTGGCAGCTTTTATTTGCACACTACACTTTGTTTTAGTTTATGATATTTTTAAGTAGTTTGTATACTTTATTTATTTTAATATTATCAGAAGAACATCAAACACATGGACAATTTGGTAGATAATCTTGTTAAACATCATGCACAGTTGTTTTGGCAGTTTTATTTGCACACTACATTTTGTTTTAGTTTACGATATTTTGTAGTTCGAATATTAATTTTTGAACAAAACTAATTATTAGAATATTGATTTTTGAATAAAAATTAGTTGTTTAGATATCAATGATAGAGCATGGATTCGTTCGGAAGTTGAAATTCGAGCACTAAAATTGTGTGAATTGAGAATTTTTGTTAAGATAGAAACTCTCATATGACTCTTCACTAAGTGGGGATGAGAGTATAAATTCTATTTATATGAGTAAAACAACTCATTTTTTTTCTTCTTTTCCCGATGTAGGATTATCAAATAAAAGTTAACTAATGGAGCTCCCACCAGGTTTGTGGGTTAAAAAGATCATTTTTCTTATATAATAGATACTTCTTATATACTTTTTCAATGGGTGGTTTACAGTTTGCTTATTTAGGCCTATTTTGAAAAGTAAGTTAAAAGTTGATTTTTTTAATTTTTTTTAAAAAAGTGCAAAAAAATAGAGAGGTAATATGATCCCAAAAGCTAATAAGCTGGCTTTTAATCTAATTGTCAAAAGAAACCTTAGCAATTTGTTGACTTTTTACAAAAATATATACAAAAAAATAAAAATAAAAATAAAGAAATATTATAACAACTTATAATAAATAAATACATTTATTTAGTGCACCATCAACAATTTTTAACATTTTTCATAATATAATTGCTCATTTTTATATCAGTTTGATATCTCAAGCACAAATGACATGAACAAAATTGTTAGAGAATTTATTTTTAAATCATACTAATGATAGCTTTATGAGTTGTCAACAAGATGCAGAAAATATTTCCAAAAAAAAAAAAAATCCTAATCAATTTATAAATCTTCACATATTTTCATATATTTTAATATATAATATATTTTTATACATCTTCCAACATTATTGACAGTCTAGTCAGTCTTGAAATATATTGGTTCACATCACTCATTATATTCTTTAAAATTTTAATAAAAAATATTAAATTTCACAATTTTAACTAATAAATATTAAATAAGAACATTATATGAATTTGTTCCAAAAATATTACCTAATTTTTTCAATCAAAAAGAGTATCATCATTAATTTTGTTATAAAAAATGCTAAAAAACTCAAAAAAATTAACTAAACACTCATATAAATGTGGGCCGTACATAAGTATGGGTTCCACACACATATGAGTACTTGATCAAATTTTTAGTAAAATTTTTTTAACATCTCCAACACTTTATCAAATTTGAGTAAAAATTTAATAAAAAGTTTGATCTGATATAATGCTCTCTAATGATTTCATCAAATATGGGCGGTCGTCCGACCTATCACCCAGCTTGCCATCCGGTTTAAAGTAAAATTTTATCAAATTTATCTAAAAATCGATTATCCGAAAGGATGTCTGAGATGACGTCCGACCCAACAATTACTTATAAATTTGATGAAATAATAAAACTCTCTTAATTTGATAAAAAAAAAAAAAAAAGAGAGAGTAACTTTCCCTTCATTTGATATCATTTTAATGAAATGTTGGAACCCATATTTTAAGATTTTTTAATCAAATTTAAATTTAATTTTAGATGTAAGTAAAGGTTAGAGATCACCTAATTCTAACATTTTTGTTTTGTTATTTTTAAGTGGCAGTCAAAACAAAAATGTTAGAGATCTCAAAAATTCTATCAAAAGTTTTATCAAATATCTCACATGGGTATAAGACCCACATTGTGTGGATTCTATAAAATTTTTAAAATTTTTAACATTACTCCAGTCAAAATGTCATAATGTGTACAATTGGCAGAATGTGATTAGGTGAAAATTTTATCACAAAGCTGCTCTGAGACAACTACCAGCGTCCGGCTTGACTGTCACGATTAATAAATTTCGAAAAATATTTGGTTTGAGTTTTCTGCTTAAGTTTTTTGAAAATTAAGTTTTTTGATTTTCGTATTCTTTTGTTTTTAGTGAATATTTTTTAAATTTTAAATTTTTTTTACTTTTTTAGATACACCTTAGTTAGATATATCTAAAAAGTAAAAAATTTGTGAAAAATATTTTAAAAAATTAATAAATACATAAAAATACAAAAAATATATTGAATTCTTACATTTTTTTTATATTTTTGGTATTTAGTGAATTTTTAAAAGATTTTTTTTACAATTTTTTTACTTTTTAGGTGTATTTATGTTAGGTGTCTCTAAAAAGTAAAAAAATTACTTAAAATATTAAAAAATTCAATAAAAATAAAAAAACACAAAAAATAAGAACATAAAATTTTTTGAAAAGTATTTTCTGAAAAATAAAAACAAGCAAGCTTATATCTCTGTACAATTGGCAGAATGTGATTAGGTGAAAATTTTATCACAAAGCTGCTTTGAGAAAACTACCAGCGTCCGGCTTGACTGTCACGATTAATAAATTTCGAAAAAAATTACTATCTCTGTTCCAAAATAATAGTGTTTTTTAAAGAATTTAACTTTTTTTAGCATTATAATTATTGTACTTTAAAAAAATTAATTTTTTAAAATTATCTTTTGATAGTATATTTTTTGAGAAATATTAATATTATAATTATACTTTTTATGTTGTTAATTAATTTTAAAAAATAATAAAATAAGAAATTTATATTATTTTTATACTTGATTTTTAAAAAAGAACTAATATTTTAGGATAATAAAAAATAAAATAAGAAATTAATATTTTAAGACGGAGAGAGTACTGATTTTAAAATTTTTACTAAATAAATGATTATATCTCACGTGAATATTTTTATACTATATGAGATATTTAGTCATGTAGAAAATCATAAGTTTCAGCTATGACAAGCTGCAGTCCTGGCTTTCACATCTTTTAATTTATACTATATGAGATATTTAGTCATGAAGAAAATCATAAGTTTCAGCTATGACAAGCTGCAGTCCTGGCTTTCACATCTTTTAATTTAAGACTTTTATTATTATTATTATTATTATTATTATTATTATTAATTTTTTTTTATGTCTGTTCACAATTTTACTTTTCAAAATATGATTTTGTTTGGGAAGTAGATTGACTTTTTAATTTTATAACTATTTTAGTTTGAGATTAAAATTTTTTGTATGGATTTGATTTTAGATAAATTATTTATAGTCCTATTTGAAATACTTATACAATATATAATCCTATGAAAAAAACTTATAACTGAATAGGTCCTGTGTTTTTTTTGGACACATCTAGGGCTGCAAACGAGCCAAGCCGAGTCGAGCTTTAGTATGTTTGGACTTGTTTATTAAGATGTTAACGAGCTCGAACTCGAGCTGAATAAAAATTTAACGAACCGAACTCGAGCCTGTTCACGAGCCTTAACGAGCCAAAAAAATTATAAATTCATACTTACATGTGAGACTAAAGTTACAATTAAAATTTTAATTATACAATTATATATACAATATATATGAACATACTTAAAAAAAAGTTCATATTTTACTAAAATAATAATATCTACTACCACTATTATATAAATGTACTATCTATAATTAATTGTTATTTACATTTATATTTTTTCAATATATAAATAGCATATTTATCTTATTTTTTATACATATTTTTATATTATTTAATATATAAATAATAAATATTAAACGAGCCAGCTAACGAGCCGAACTTACGAATCGAGCTTTAGAATGTTTGGGCTTATTTATTAAAAATTTAATGAGCTCGAGCTAGAACCCAAAAAAAAATTAACGAACCGAGTTCGAACGAGCTCAAGCCTGTTCACGAACGGCTCTGTTCATTTGCAGCCCTAGACACATCTACCCCCAATTTTAATTAATTAATAACCTGATTAATAATAATACCATATATAGAAAACCCAATGTTATCATAGATTGTGATCATATCTATATGGTTAGAAATTTAAAATTCAAAATAACATAATTAATAGCAATACAATATATGAGAAATCCAATGTTACCATAAATTGTGATCATATATGGTTGGAAATTTGAAATTCAAAACGTAAATGTAATATGTAACATTCCAAACTCAATGTGGTATTCCCAAACCTAACGTGACATTTCCATATACTTCTGAAATTCAAAACAACTTAATTAATGGCAATATCATATATGAAAAATCTAATATTACTATAGATTTTGATCATATCTATATGGTTGAAAATTTAAAATTCAAAACATAAATGTAACATGTAACATCACAAACCCAATATGACATTTCCAAACCCAACGTGACATTCTCATATGTTTCTCATCTCAAACCCAACATAAATGTAACATGTAACATCCCAAATCCACCGTCATTCCCATATGCTTCTCATCCCAGACCCAACGTGACATTTCAATACTCCACCGTTGAATTATGAATAATGTAACCTCTTAATGTAACATGTAACATCACAATCCAACTCATGTATTAAACTATCATCACCCCCAACCCAGCATAACTTCAACGTCGAGCGATGAGATTCAATCCACATTCAATTACAAACCCAAATCCCCAATAATTTTGCATAATGTACTGTGATATGTATGTAAACATTGATTATAACAAAGACACGATACACATTCAAACATATAAACAACCGAACAAACACACAAATATCATCTATTACATGGTGTATGTGGATTAACATTACACACTAAATGTAACATGCATCGTAACATGATTATCTAGGTCCTAATGTACAATTGTCATCTTACGACGTGGTTCACATTCGACATCCAATTAACAACTAAAACCAAATATCCCCAACCTAACCCTTGAACCCATACACCCCCCCCCCCCCACACACACACACACACATTGAACATATCAAAACGCATCAACAATTACAATGTCAAATATACACATTCAATTAGAATATTGGCCAAAGTATGCCTTTCAATAAGTTCAATAGATTGTCAATGCCATATTAAAGATGAACAATCCACACTTTAACAAACAACAATACACTTTAATAAAAAATAAAAAATAAAAACATACATCTTCCCCTTAACCTATTGGAGTTGAAATCTGTCGAAGGAATCAACACACAACCCTCAAATTTCATCATATTATCGACTATATCCACATCCATTTAAACAACATTTTGAAAATGCACTGGAATCCTGTAATCAAGGCAAAAAAAACTTGCATGGTCGTTGTTTATAGACTTGTCTTTTCTAAAAATCTTTCTAAACGTGATATGATGAATGAGAAAATAAGATATAATATGGAAACAAATTTATGATAATCCAAACAATATGAGTACACACTTAAAAGGATATAAGATATAATAAAAAAAATATTACATTTAAAAAAAATTACACACTTTAAAATGATATTGTTTTGTTTTGATTTCAAACTTGAGTCATTGGATTACCATGATAAGATGGGGAAAGAAGATTTTGATTTTTTTATGCCTAGGACACTCCCAAGACAGAATTCTTAAGATTTATCTTTACAAGTCAAATTGAGGAAAGCTAACTAATCTATCTAAATCATAAGATTTCCACTTGAATAATAGGAAATTCAAAGCCTGATCAGTAAAAAGTGAAACAAACTCTCTTGCCAATTCGGAGGACCCTTAGTGGTAAAGATTCTGATCTTGCAAATATAAGCAACAACAAATAAGCTTAAGTAAACGTTGGCATGGGATGAAGGCACGGGACAGTTAGTATTAAGACATGTTTGGCAAGATTGTCAGGGAGGTAATGATTTCCAAGTGTTGTGTAATACAGACATATTATTAAGGGTAAATACACTCACCTCTCATGATGTTTGAAAAAAATGTTAGTTCTATAATTTTTATATTGTTACACTAGTTTTTTTTTTTTTTTTTTTAAAGTTCTAATTTATATAATAATTAGGTTATTTTTTATTAGCAATTCATTAGTCAGATGAATAAAAAAAATAATATTATCATATATTTTTTTATTAAAATTTATATTTATATTTATTTATTTCAATATATATAGATTATGTGCTTAGTTTTGGTCACTTTTGTCTTATTAAATAAATAAAAAAATTGATATAATTATATAAAAATATAAAATTAATTATATATTTTTTTAAATCATAAGAGAAGTGAGCGTAATTTAACTTATTATTAAACACCAAGGCAGAGCGAACCCAACATAGCCTTGGAGGGTGGCAGAGTTAGTTGGGATCATCTATTTCACAGCACCATAATGGGAGGAACTTATTGGTTTGTTTTGGAGGCACTGTTAGGTAGTACTCTTTAACGGTATTACAATTGGTAGAAAGAGTAAGACTTAGAAATTTATATTAGATGATTAAAAAAAATAAACAGACATAATAAATTGTGATTGATAAGAGATATGAGGGAGCTTCTATTTACACACCCAAAATACCCTTTCTACACATCTCCCCCTCACATATTTTTTACACACCCCTTCATTAAGTGTGTGTGGAGAGGGGGTTTGGTGTGTGTGAATAGAAGCCCCGAGATATGACTATGTAATATCTCTAGATTAATCAATAATTTTTTCATAATAGGAGCAAACCATCAAATCATATCATGTAATCATTGCTAAAGCACTACAGGTTATTTTGTAACACGATTAAAAATTAATTTTTTAACTTTTTTTAATCAAATTATTTTTTTATTTTTTTATACAGCACATAAATCAAAACAGAAATAAAATAAGTAAAATAAACTAAATAAAACAAGTTAAATAAACTAAATTAAATAAACTAAAATAAAACAAATAAGTAAAATAAGCTCACAGTCGTTAAAATTAATTTACAATTGGTTACTGGAAGTAATCGAAAAATACAGAATTGTTTACTGGAAGTAACTGAAAAATACAGTTTCTACTTCCATCCTTAAAAACTGAATTGTAAAACAAACTTAAAATTTTATAGAAACTGCGAAAGAAAATTGTGAACTCTTTCTTCCTCTGCCTTGGCCTTGACTGAGAAGCCTCTTTTATAGGCAAAGTGGATAACTGTTGAGCTTGTGATTCTTGGAACTATGAGGCCTATGATTGGAGCTGTGAGGCTTGTGACTTCAAAAGTTGAAAAATACTGTGAAACTTGTGACTTCTGAAAAGCCTAAAAATAAGAGGTACATGGGTGCAGAGAGCATCTTTTTGTGACTGAGAACTCTTTTACTTTCTTTTTTTTTTTTATTTACTTGCAGTGAGGGAACGTGACTGCACAGTTGACTGATGGGGAATCAATATATATATATATATATCAACAACTTTTCTTAAAGTAAGAGTAGTGACTGAAACTGATTTGTACATATATAGAATCCAATGGCTGACTGTTTAAGCATATGGGTCCTGAGCATCTTGAAACTGGAGCCCATAAGGATCATTATTGGTTGAAGCCTCAAAGGAACTAGATTCTTCAGAGATTTCATCTTCAATTGTGACTTGGCTTGAGCCTTAAGCATATAGGTTCTGAGCATCTTGAAACTGGGGCCCATAAGGATCATTATTGGTTGAAGCCTTAGAGGAACTAGATTCTTCAGAGGTTTCATCTTCAATCTATGACTTGGCTTAGGCCATCAATAGCTTGGCCATCTGGATCAATTCATCATTGGATGACTTGGTCTTAGCTTTGGGCTTTGACTGAGCTGACTTGGATTTGGATGACTTGGGCTTGGAAGAGCTGGTTGTTTGGCTTCCAAGTCTAATTGGTGGAATTGGGCTGCCTTGTGTGACTGAAGCAGTTGGGTTCTGCTGAACTTTGACCATGGCTGGAGTTGGAGCATGAGAATTGACTGGAAATTCTTCTTGGACTTGTTCAATAATCCGATGAGATTTAAATGTATCCCACCATTTGACAAAATGAAGTTCGGTGACTATATTTTCAAAAATAGCATATTGCCATTTGAAAATCCAAGGGACTTTTTATTTGGACATAAAAATGAGTAATAAAGGAAATTGACTTTGATGCTGACTAAGTTTATAGACAAAAGAGAAATAGTGAATTTGTTCCATTAATACAAATGGAATAATCTCAGATATGACACCATGTTGAGACCACCATTTGAGGAACCATGTAGGAATTGTTGACTTGAATTTATGATCAAATTGAAGAAACCAAGAGTGAGTATATGACTCATTTTGATGTAAGAGGATTTTGAACCAAGTATCCATATAATCATAATAACTATATTGGATGGTATGACCGGGTAAATCACGAAGTTGAAAAGGGAGACCCCATTCATCAAGAGAAACAATATTATGAATATATAATGAATGGTAAATGATTTTATTGGTATAGGTTCGATCATAAATAGGTTTAATAACGATTGATTAATGATGAAAAAGAATGTTTTTGTAGAAAGTAATTGACTTCTCTGGATGGAAAGTAACAAAATGCCATCATAAGGGAAATATGTTTTAACTAGGTCAAGAACATTATGAATATTCTTGTGAATAATTTCCTTGAAGAATAAATTAATAGACTGGGTTTTAACATAATCAGTTCTGATTGTTCTGACTGGATTAGGTGGATAATGAGTAAGTGACTAGGAAGAGGAAGCAAATAGGTATGCAGCAAGTGTAGAAGTATAACTAGGTTTAGAAATATTATCAAGAACTTCGTAACAATTGACTAAATCAATAGGAGGAAGAGCAACAGGTTGACTGGTTGGAACAATGGCCTTGCTGGGAGGTTTCTAGGATTTTTGACTAGACATATGTAAGAGAATGAACAAAATTTAGCATCTACTGAGGATATCTAATTTGTTCAAATGGTAATGAAGGCAATTAGTATAATGATCAAGTAAATTGCAACGACTGGTAATTTGATGAAATTGTATGAATTGTGCACGACAAGTAGCTTTGCGGGCTGTCTTAAGGCAAGCAATTTTCTGTTTGGTAACGTTTACGTTTTCAGTTTATATTTACAAAAATTTTATAAACTGGTTTTTGTTTATTTTTAAAAAAACATAAACTACAAACGCGTTTGGTAATTGACAAAATGTTTAAAAAAATTTAAAAATATAAAAAAGAGTGAGAAATGGCGAGTGGCGGCGAAAGACGGTGGTGGAAAGTGGTGACGGTGGGTGGTGGGTGGTGGCGGGTGGTGGTGGTGGTGGATGGGTGGGTGACGGTGGCGGGTGGTGGGTGGTGGGTGGTAGCGAGTGGGTGGTGGTGGTGGCGGTGGCGGTGGCGGGTGGTGGTGGCAGGTGGGTAGCAGATGGCGGGTGGTGGTGGGTGGTGACGGGTGCATGGTGGTGGCGAGTAGGTGGCGGGTGGTGTGTGGGTGGTGGTGGGTGGGTGATGATGGCGGGTGGTGGTGGCAAGTAGGTGGCGGACGGCGGATAGCGGGTGGTGGTTGGTAGTGGCAGGTGGGTGGTGGTGGTGGTGGTGGTGGTGGTGGGTGGTGGTGATAGTGGGTGGATGGGTGACGGTGGCGGGTGATGGGTGGTAGGTGGTGGCGGGTGGTGGTGGTGGGTGGTAACGAGTGGGTGGTGGTGGTAGTGGATGGTGGGTGGTGTTGGCAGGTGGGTGGTGGTGGTGGTGGTGGTGGTGGTGGTGGTGGTGACGAGTGGGTGGCAGGTGCCTGGTGGTGGCGGGTGGTGGATGGTGGTGGCAAGTAGGTGGTGAGTGGTGGTGGCGGGTGGTGAATGGTAGTGGCGGGCGATGGGTGGTGGTAGCGAGTGGGTGGCTGGTGAGTGGTAGGTGGGTGGTGGTGGCGGGTGGTGGTGGCAGGTGGGTGGTGGGTGGTGGTGGCGGAAGATAGTGGTGGAAAATGGTGGTGGGTGGTGGCTAGCGTTGGGTGGTAAAAAAAAAAAAAAACTCAAAACTCAAAACGGAAACACATTTTTTGGCCAAATTTATAAACTGAGACCACTGATTTATAAATCAAAAATTTACCAAACAAGTTTTTATTTAAATTTTTTAAATTTTTATAAACATAAACAAAAAACTGAAAACGTAAGTGTTACCAAACGGCACCTAAGCAGTTTGGTAAACAAGTTCTCTATAAAAGGTGACTTTTAATTTATGGTAGGAAATAAAAGGAGTTTCCATGCCTATCCCCCTTGTAAAAATTCTCGGGTAAGGAAATCAGGAATAGAATTTTGACTATCAGGTATATAGGCAATATCAAAATCAAAAATACTTAAGATAGATTGCCATCAGGCAAAAATATGCTTACTAGTAATATTTTGAACATCTTTTTCTATAACATATTTAGCACTTTTACAATCAACACGTAGTAAAAAAAATTCATTTAAAATATCGTCTTGAAATTTACTAATACATAAAACAATAGATAAAATTTCTTTTTTAATAGTACTATAATTCTTTTGTGCTTTGTTCCAAACACCAGAATGGAAACGAACAATTTGTTCAAATGACTGAGGAGTTATTTTCTGAAGGAGGATACCACCATAACCAACATCAGAGGCATCAGTTTGAATAATTTTGAAAGAATTTTCAGTAAGAATACCAAGACAGGGTAAAGACTTGACATATTTTTTGACTTGTTGAACAATAACAGTATGTATAGAAGACTAAGGTGGAGGATTATCTTTCAACCGATCAAAGAGGGGTTGACAAGTTTTCCTAAGGTCCTTATAAAATTTAGCAATGTAATTTAAGGAACCTAAAAATCGTTGTAACTGGGTTTGTCTAAGATTTTGTCAGGGAACTTAGAAGCAAATTCAATAGATTGACTGATAGGAAGAATAGTACTTTGGTGGATATCATATCCTAAGAATCGAACTTTAGTTTGGAAAAGCTTAATCTTAGGAGCAAAAATGACTAGACCATTATATTTGATAATATGGAGAAAGGAATTAAGATGTTTCTAATGTTCATCAAGTGACTTAGAGAAAATGAGGATATCATCTATGTAGGCTATCGAAAAATGACTAAAGGGGTTAAAAACTTCATTCATAATATTTTGAAATTCACTAAGAGCATTTTTTTAATCCAAAGGGCATGACATTTCATTCGTAATAACCAAAATGGGTAGTAAAGGCAGTTTTATAATGATCATTAGGATGAATCTATATTTGCCAAAATCCACTTTTTAGATCGAATTTACTAAAAATGACGGCTTGACTAAGTCTTTTAATTAAATCTTTTTTATTAGGGATTGTGTATCTACTCGGGGAACACCTCGTTCAAGTTTAGCATTTTTATTAACATAAAAAACAGGGCAAGACCAAAGCGACTTACTTTTACTAATAATATTATTTTTTAATAATTCGTTAATCTCTTTTTTGCATATTTCCATTCATTCATGATTCATTTGGATAGGTCGGGACTTGGTAGGAATTTGTTTTTCATTAAAATTTTTAATATAAGGGAGTGTTACTACATGTTTTTTCCTATGCCAAAAAGCACTAGGTAAAGTAGAAAAAATAGTATTTGCTAATTGGTTTTTAAATCCATTAATTTTGGATATAAGAATGGGATTAGTTAATTGAGATTCAATTCGTTTGTAATTTACTTCTTCTTTGAGAAATTTGAGTTGTTTGGTTAATCGATTAATGGATTGAGAAATTGAACATTCTTTTAATTGATTTAATTCTTTGATCTCTGGTGGAGATAGAAATTTAAAAGTGACAGTGTGACCAAAAGCTTGTGTAGTTATTCCTTTAGGAGTAGTAGTGAAAGGATATAATAAAAAGATAAATGGTGTACCTAAAATGACTTTATCAGTTAAGTTTCGAACTAACGCAAAAGATGTTTTGAAACAAACATTATTTTGACAAATATGTACCTTTGGTAATTTATATTTGATATACATTTGACTTCCATTAGCAGAACTTAATTGTTCAGTAGACTTATGATAATATTTGGTAAGAATTAATCCTTCTTGAATACAATTTAAATCAGTGCCAGTATCAATTAATGCGATGACTTTTAAGGTGATTCAGATTAATTAGATTAAGGTAATTACTATCGTGATCACTATTGTGTGGAGTAGTTCCATTATCAAAGATGACTTTGTTTGGATCGGGTTCAGAACTAGATTCAGATTTTGATTCAGAGGGTGATTTATTGAAAATCATTAAGACTTTTGTTGATTTTTAATAGAGTAATGTCTTCTTCTAAGGTCTTGTCTTTAGCTTTTAATTCTTGAGTAGTTAGTTTAATATGATGAATTTCATTTTGTAGATCTTGTAAGGTGATTTCTTTATGTTTTTCTTTTTTAAATCGGTCTAAAGTTTTAGTTAAACTAATGATTGGTTTATCATGTTTAGATTTCTTATCTTTATTGGTCAATAAGGATTTCAACTTATTAGTATATTGTATCTTTAATTCAGGATTTTCTAATCCACTAATTAATTCAATGAGAGTAGTTTCTTCTTGTTGAGATTTACTAAGAACATTGACTATTTTACAACAAGTATCATTACATCCTAATTCAATTTCATTGTCAGTACTATCAATAGGAGAATAATAGGAAGAAGTATCATTGGAGGGAATATCATCGCTAGATGAATGACTAGATTGAACAGGAGTTTGATTTGGAGTAGTGGCTAATTTAAATATGTCAAGTATTTGTTATTGATTTTTATCAGTAATCTGTAATTAGTTAAGTTTAGCTTTAAGTTTTTCTTTTACTTTGCATTTATTGGAATAATGATCATTTTTTCCACAATTATAACAAGTAACATCCGGTTTAGGTTTTGACTTTTGAGATTGATTAGATTTCTTATTGTTAGGACCCTTTGTTGTCAAATTCCATGAAAAAACCTAAGTTTGTACTCAAGTTCTTCTTTTCAGTTTTCCAGTTTTGGTCTTCCCGCTCGAGCGGGGAAAGTGACGCTCGAGCGGGGTTTGCACTCTCACAGCATCTCTGCTACGCCTGCAAAAATACTGGATGTTGTGATTCTACGCATGAGCGTGGAAACTTCCGCTCGAGCGTGAACCCTGTATGAATCACGGAATATGAAGTCTCCGCTCGAGCGGGCATTCCCACGCTCGAGCAGACCGCGCGATTTCTGGTTCTATATATTCGCGTGTTGGTTCAATTTTAGGATTACTTCTCCTAGATCTTGTTTAAGGATTTTAGGGTTTTCTTTGAGGTTTTCATCTGGAGTTTTTGGTGAGTTTTCCTTGATATATTTGAGAGGGTTTGTAACCAATGATCTAAGATACATGCATCAAGGAGTTTGGTTCTTCATAATCAAGAGAGTTCTTCTTCGGTGGATTCTGAAGATTTCAACGTGGAGTTTCAAAGGAGTTTGATTCTGTATGTAGTCGTTGATTCGACAAGTGAAGTTGTGGATTCAACTTCAGATTGATCAATTCCGAGATGAGGGCTGTGGCGAAAGATTTACAGAAGCTTGAAGACAAATTTGATGCGTTTGGTAATTTGTTGGTTGTCTTTGTAATCTTTCTTTCTTCAGTAGTGGATTGATTAGTGGCGTTTCGCCCGTAGTTTTTTTGTCACAGTTGAAGGTGCTTCAATTGTGGTTTTTTCACGTAAAAATCGTTTGTGTCGATTTATTACTTTTTGAAAACAACAATCTAAACCACTTTCGTAAGTGCTTGTTGATTTAGATTGTGTGTATTGAATAATTGGGAATTTGTGGAATTAAATCTTTATCTTATCACGAATCACTTAGGATTTTCAATTGGTATCAGAGCGGGTCACTCTTTGTTTTTATCAAAACTATAGGAGTGTGATTTTGTGTGTGTAGTGATATGGATTCAATTCGTGAAGGTAACTCGACTCATAGACCTCCTTTACTCGATGGTACAAACTATTCTTAGTGGAAAGCTCGTATGAGAGCGTTTTTAAAATCCATCGATGAGAAAGTTTGGCACTGCGTGATCTATGGGTGGAGTGAACCTATTATCACCATTGATGGAATTGATATTCCTAAACCCCTTGATAAATGGGACACAACCGATTACCAAAACTCGAGTTTGAACAGTAAGGCTCTCAACTCCCTTTTTTGCTCCATCACACCTGAAGAGTTTCGTCGTATCTGCACATGTGAGGTAGCAAAAGAGGCTTGGGACATTCTTGAAACAATTCACGAAGGTACTACTTCTGTTAAAAGGTCAAAACTTCAACGTCTCACCTCTGCTTTTGAAACTCTTTTATGCGTGATGATGATTTCTATGCAAAACTTAGTGACATCGTGAATTCCTGTTTCACACTCGGTGAAAAAATCCCTGAAGTTAAAGTTGTTGGAAAAATTTTGAGGTCTTTACCCGAGAGGTTCCAATCAAAAGTGACAGCCATTGAAGAGGCTCAGAATGTTGATACCCTCAAGCTTGATCAGTTGGTTGGAAACCTGCAGACCTATGAAGCCTACCAGATTTCAAAGAAAAAACAAAAAGATAGTGTGGCTTTCACTAGTGCTCATGAGACTGCAAAAACTCCGGAGATTGAATTTGATTTAGAGTCTGAGATGACGGCTATGTTTACTAAACAGTTTAAAAAAAAATTGAAGAAAAAGAAGCCTAATTTCAGAGACCCTATTTCAAAAGACAAGAGTAATGAAAAACCCAAAACTTTTCTACCAAAACTTGCTCCAAAAACTGAAAAGAAGATTGTAAAGGGGCAACGGGTCAAGTGCTATGAATGTCAAGGGTTTGGCCATATTGCCCTTGAATGTCCTTCGAAAAAGAATCGAAAGAAAGTCTACACTGTGACTTGGGATGATGAAAGCGGGTCGGAGCAAGAACCTGAAGAACCTGAATCCGGTGAAGACGGGGATAGTGCTTTCATGGCATTTTGGTCCACTTTTTCTCAACCTCTTCCAAAGCTAGAAAATTAGCTCGTGGTCAGAACCTGCATCATGCTCCCACCTTTGATGGGAGTAACTACTTATATTGGAAGATCAGGATGAGGGCGTTTCTGAGAGCTTTTGATCCGGAAAGTTGGCAAGCCATTGAAAAGGATGTTGAAAGTGTTGACAATCCAAGCAATCTGAGAGTCCTGACTACTATTCGTGGAGCTATTTCTGATGAAGAACAACAACGGGTTGCTCACTGCACAAAGGCTAAAGATGCATGGGGCATTCTGAGCCAATTTCATGAAAGATGAGAGTCATCGTCACCACCATCCATCACTTTTTCTGCCTTAGTTGCCCGACTGTATGAGGTCAAGGAAATGAGGAGCTAAAAGATGATGATGAAACATCAAAAAAGAATGATGAGATTACTGGTGATGATCTACAACAAGCTTACGAAAAGCTTTATGATGAATCTCTGAATCTATCTAAAATCAATAACAAACTAACTCTCAAGCTCAAAGCATGTGAAAGCGAGAATGTCAAGCTAAAAGGAGAACTTGTAGCAGCAAAGCAGAATGTCATCAAGATCTCAAGTGACAGGCAAGACCTATGTGGAAAACTTCTATCCTGTGAAACTGAAAGGAATGAACTTCTCAAAGTGTATTCCACATATGAAGAGAAGCTTGAAAGCCTTGAGATGTCACAAGCTACATTGGAAGAGGTAGTTTGTCAGAAAGATGAAGAACTCCGAATTGCTAGAGCCACAATTGCCATGTGGAACAAAGGTTCCAAATCATTAGAAGACATCCTCGGGTCTCAACAAATGGGTTGTGACAAAAGTGGGCTAGGCTATGGTGCAACAGCTCACAAGGGACAGACCTCTACATCACATGACCTGAAGACTCAAGCAAAAGGAAAGTTGAAGGCAGACCAGGGTGATCCCTCTCTTCATCTACCTAAAGGGGGAAAGATCAACAAAAGGGAGGTAAAACCTGTTTTTATTTGTCATCACTGTGGTAGGTATGGCCACATTCGTCCCTATTGCTTTGAACTGTTTGGTAAGGTGTCTCAAAAGGGTAGAAATTCGAATACTTTTTAGGTTAGGAGACAACCTTACATGTCTAGGCGGAATATCAAGATTCATGAGGGTGTTCACAACGCCAAGACATTTACCAAGACCAAAAAGATTTGGGTGAGAAAAGATGATTTGACTTGTTTAGTTGTTCACACTTCCCTAAAAGCATGTGACTCACACATGTGGTATCTTGATAGTGGGTGTTCTCGTCACATGTTCGGTAACAAATCCTACTTCACCTCCCTTGAAAAATATGAAGGAGGAATTGTTACCTTTGAAGATGGCGGCACCTGTAGAGTCATTGGTACGGGCTCTATAAGTGTTGCTGGTCTTCCCAAGCTGGAAAATGCTCTACTTGTTGATGGTCTTAAAGCAAATCTTTTGAGCATTAGTCAAATGTGTGATTCCCACCATGAAGTATTGTTTTCAAAAAATAAATGTGAAATTTTGGATAAAAAGGGAAATATTGTCCTGCATGGGGTTCGCACATCTGATAACTGTTATGGGATTGTTACTATTAATGATCTCACTTGTCACTCTGCCATCATAAGTAACATTGATTTGTGGCATCAAAGATTAGGTCACATGAATTTCAAAGACCTAACTAAGATAACCAACAAAGAGCTTGTGAGAGGAGTACCTAAACTGGGTAAGAATTTGAACCATGTGTGTGGACCATGTCAACTTGGAAAGCAAACCCGTGCCCCTCATAAAAAGGTGAACAGCCTTACAACCAAGCGTCCGCTTAAATTGGTTCACATGGATTTAATGGGTACTACTCGCACTAAAAGTATTGGAGGTAAAAGATATATTTTTTTAACTGTTGATGATTTTACTTGCTTTTCGTGGGTAAATTTTTTAAGAGAAAAATCTGATACGTTTGATGCTTTCCAGGCTTTAGTCCTTAAAATCCAAAATGAACAAGGTGTTTCCATTGGGCGTATCATAAGAATCCGAACTGATCATGGTCGTGAATTTGAAAATAGTTCGTTTTCGGATTTTTGTGATATGCATGGAATTAAGCATGAATTTTCTGCACCTATTACTCCACAACAAAATGGAGTGGTTGAGAGGAAGAATAGAGTTGTTCAAGAAATGGCTAGGCTCATGCTCCTTAGTAAGAAACTTCCTCCAAAGTTTTGGGCTGAAGCCCTAAATACTGTTGTTTATGTCATAAATCGCGTGTATTTAAGGCCCGGCACTTTACAAACTCCATATGAATTGTGGAAGGGTTTGAAACCTAATGTAAAATACTTCAAAACTTTTGGGAGTAAGTGTTACATCTTCAAAGATAGAGAGCCTTTGGGCAAATTTGACTCCCGAAGTGATGAAGGTATTTTTCTAGGGTATTCAACCACCAGTAGGGACTTTCGAGTCTATAACCTGCGAAGTTCTTCTTTAATGGAATCAATCAATGTGGTTATAGATGATAGAGGTTCACCTACTCCAGCAACAAATAAGGATGACAATGGTGAATCTCCAATTTTGGATACTGAACCACAAAGTCAAAGAGAAGCTGAGGTCCAAGCACAAGAAGTTGTGACAGCACCATCCTCACAGGTAAGTTCAAGTCCAAAGAGTGCACAAAAAGACATCACTCCTGATGCTTCTGTCACTACAAGTCCTGAGTTCAAACCATCAGCAAGGGTGAAATTGAATCATCCAGCTCAACAGGTGATTGGAAGTGTATCGGATCGAATGAAAACCCGAAGACAGATTCGGGATGAGGTATCACATATGTGTTATGTTTCATTAATTGAACCTAAGAATTTTAAAGAGGCCTTGCTAGATGATAGTTGGGTCAATGCTATGCATGAAGAATTAGGTCAATTTGAACGTAACAATGTTTGGACTCTAGTGTCACGACCCAAACCCGCCCCTATGGGTTTAGTACCGTAACCGGCCAGTAATCCGAGATTACCGAAGGCCTGCTTAACAGTAATACAGTAAAACAGAGTACAGGGGCATGGCGGAAGCCAAAACAGTAAATAAACAATGTACAATGAGCTGTGACAGTCTGTACGCAAAAAGACTTTTCATACATATGTACAATCAATGCAAAACAGTATATCCAACATTTACAGCTATTCAGATCAGGGACCTAATCCCTATTAAATAGTACAGTAACAGTCTATACAGATTACAAAACAAATACGGAGACAGACGGGGGAAGTTAAAACACCCCTAAGCCATAGCTTGACAGGCTTGGAATTTCGCAGTGAGGCACAGTGGTTGGCTTGACAAAAAGGGGAGTCTAACCCACGCTCCTAGCTCCGGTCTGGTGCCTGAACACCTACATAAATATATAAACAGTGAGCTAAAGCCCAGTGAATAACATAATGCGTAAAGAGGTTAAGAATGGATGTCCTTACAGTAATGAAAACAGTTCATTGATTCAGTATAACAGTCATTCAGTTATATCAGTCATATGTGGTACATCCATTAGCATAGCAGTACAGTAAACAGTAGGTCTTGGAAGACCGAACAGTAAATGATGGTCATCAATCGGTAAACAGTAGTGATTCCAACAAGGGAACCGATAGAGATCTCTGTAACAGTAATAATAAATAGTAGTTGCTAAGGATGCCACAATACAGTTCAGAATATAGGGCATACATTCATTCGATTAACAGTATCAGTTCAGAAAATAGTTCAGTTAGACAGTCAGAAATATTCACAGTTGAACATATCTTTACACAATTGTTACTCACAGAGTTCTGGGCTACAATTAGGCAAGAGCGTGTCTCCAGTCGCCAACCCTACACAGTATACAGGATGAACGCACACTAAGTTATACAGTTAGGAAACAATAACTTAATCCCTAATTTGCCTTGGTGTGGTTCTACATCTATATCCTCATTAAGATGCCTTAAACTAGGCCTAAGAATGCCTAGGATGGAATGAGGATTCAAATATGCACTTTAAAGCATTTTTCAAAATTTTCAGAAAACAGGGGTCTCGCTCGAGCGTGGCTTTCTACGCTCGAGCGGACATACAGACAAAGGAGCTCCGCTCAAGCGTGACTTCCGTCGCTCGAGCGGACTGCAAGCTACAGTGAAAATACTGGATGCTCAAAATTCACGCTTGACGGGCGCTCGACCCTCACTCGAGCGTGAGACACAAGTCCTCGCTCAAGCGTGAATTCTCTCGCTCGAGTGGACTGCAAGCTCCTGCAAAGTACTGGATGCACGCATTTCACGCTCGAGCGTCACTTTGCTCGCTCGAGCAGAAGGCATGACCACAGAGTGTACGCTCGAGCGTGGACTTCCTCGCTCGGGCGTGGGTCCAAAATTTGGAAATTCCAGATTTGAACCTCAAGCTCAAAACCAAGTTTTAATGCACTAAATTCGATCCTCTTGGGCTAAATTTCTGGAAAACATTTATAAACACATAGAATAACATGTTTCAAAACTCAATTTGTAAAATCAAAGCCCAAGGGTAGTTTAATTAAATCCATTTTCAAACCCAATCTCATGAACATGATGAACATGGAACATGCATGGATTTAAACCAATTTAAAGCTTCAAAACATGCTCTAATGAGCCAATTCTTTTCAAAACAAGATGAAATCATGGTCTTAAACATAATTACGAGCATGCATGTAACATTCTTCCATGAAAACATCTTAAAATTCATCAATATAGGCATGCATGCATGATATAAGCTATATTTCAACATTAAGAGACCAATTCATGACTTAGATCACTAGAGGCTCATGAATCATGCAAGAACAAGCTTTGAATACACAATTAAAAGGATAGGTTCCTTACCTAGGTCCTCAAATGCAAGTCTAGAAGCTCAATTGACAATCTACACTTCAATTTCTTCAAGTTCTCAAGCAATTCACAAGATGAGGCCAGAATCTCTCTTAATTCTCTCTCTCTATGGTCGGCAATAACAGGAAGGAGGCTGATGAAATGTTTTGTAATGCATAAGAATGAGTCTTCAAAGTGTTAAGTAAGTGGCCCACTAGGATGGCAATTTGGTAATTAAGTCTAACTCTTTAATTAGCTTTATTTAATCTAGTTTAATCATACCAAATCACTTTTCAGATAATTACACCATAAAATCACATAAAACCTAATTAACACAGAACATCAATCAATTTCAGATTCGGCCGCCGCTAAGGCCTTCAATTTGCAGTTTAAACATAAAACACAAACAGATAATCAAACGGGAAATAGATAGATATATAATTAAATAGATATACTCAGTCAATTCAGTTCTAGATTTCAGTCAGTCTGTTCAGTATTTCAGTTGATTCGATTACTTAGCATAATCAGTCTCAGTTTAACAGTAATCAATAATTTATCGGTAAACAGTGGTGAGGTTGTTACATCTAGTTCCCAGACCTAGAGACATGAATGTGATAGGTACCAAGTGGATCTTTAAAAATAAATCTGATGAGAATGGTACTGTGGTTAGGAATAAAGCCAGGTTGGTTGCTCAAGGCTACACACAAGTAGAGGGTGTTAACTATGATGAGATGTTTGCCCCAGTTGCACGTCTCGAATCTATTCGTATTTTACTTGGTGTTGCATGTTTTCTTGGTTTTAAATTGTTTCAAATGGATATGAAAAGTGCCTTTCTGAATGGGTACTTGAAAGAAGAGGCATATGTTGAGCAACCAAAAGGGTTTGAGGACCCTAAATGTCCAAATCATGTCTACAAGTTAGACAAGGCTTTGTATGGATTGAAACAAGCCCCTCGAGCTTGGTATGATAGACTTACTACATTTCTTCTTGATAATGACTTTCAAAGGGGTAGTGTGGATAAGACTTTATTTGTGAAACATACTAAGTCTCATATTCTTGTTGCTCAGATTTATGTTGATGATATTGTGTTTGGATCCGCTGCTGATCATCTTGTGAAATATTTTTCGGATTGCATAACACATGAGTTTGAGATGAGCATGATGGGAGAGTTGTCTTACTTTTTGGGTCTTCAAATTAAACAGTCTCCTTTAGGGATGTTTGTTTCTCAGTCTAAGTATGCCAAAAATCTTGTGTCAAAGTTTGGTCTTGAGTCTGCCAAACATGCACGTACTCCCATGAGCACCAGTCTTCACCTTTCTAAAGATTCCTCTGGTATTGATGTAGATCATACCCTTTATAGGAGTATGATAGGGAGTCTTCTTTACCTCACAACTAGTCGTCCTGATATTGCCTTCAGTGTAGGTGTCTGTGCCCGTTACCAAGCCAGTCCTAAAGAGTCTCATCTTCTTGCGGTCAAACGTATTATCAAATATGTTAATGAGACACTGGGATATGGGGTTTGGTTTTCTACTGATACTACAGCTGAAATTACTGGTTTTTCTAATACCGACTGGGCAGGGTGTGCTGATGATAGGAAGAGTACATCCGGGGAGTGTTTTTACCTTGGGAATAATCTAATTTCCTGGCATAGTAAAAAGCAAAATGCCATCTCCCTTTCGACTGCTAAGGCTGAGTACATTGCTGCAGGGAGTTGTTGTGCACAAATGCTGTAGATGAAGCAAATGCTTCATGACTATGGGATAGAATAGAACACTCTTACTCTTTTCTGTGATAACACAAGTGCTATAAACATTTCAAAAAATCCTGTCCAACATTCTCGCACCAAACACATTGAGGCCTTGTTGTTTTGGAACATGTACCCACTGAGCATCAAAAAGTTAATATTTTTACAAAACCCCTTGATTTTCTTCGATTTGAGTTTCTTAGAAAGACCTTGGGTGTAGTGCTCAGTAACTAGGTTGTTTCCTGTTTTTTAAAGTGAGTATGAGTGGTTGGCTTATTGTACTTGGATGTGATAATCTCATTGTCATTGAGTCCTGATATCTTTGCATCAAAAATTTATATGAACACTGCTCATGTTGTTTACAAGATCTCATTCTTCTTTGTTCATAGCTCATTCTGAATGCCCATACTCATTTACTTCATGATCTCATTCTGTACACATCCTTGAGATAAACTGTTGCAGGAGTTTCTGCACAAGTGATCAAAGTTCTCTATGGACCACTAACAGTGTTTCTTGTACTTTTTCAGAGAAATTGACCTATACTAGTACATCATAGGTGATGTTAAGTCTCTTAACCATCTACCATCTGTAGACGTCCCCGAACGCCCCGGGAGGGATGAGTCCCCCATTCCGTTCATTTTGGGCTCACTACAATTCAGGACTCAAATGTCACGGTTCTTAATCTGAACCAAAGAGTCCAAATCCGGCAAATCGTTTTGAGAAAACAGATTTTTGAAAGAAGTGTCAAACATGGACTGCTTTGCCAGATACAGAGTCGCCACCGAAATATTTTATTTTTGGGAAATTTAGGAAACCCTGACTCGTTTGCCTAAGGCCACGTGTCCATCATCACCAAAGTTGCCTTGGCTCAGGAACTTGGGTACGATTGGGGAAGGTCACCTCGTGAGCACCCCCGCTCGCCCGATCAAAGATCGGCCTCTACTAACCATGATATCGAGTTTTGAAAACATTATGTGCTCTTATTCCGGTTATTAGCCTAGATTTACTATGTGATGCGCACAGCATACAAGTATAGACCGGGTCGCCTGAATTGGAACAAAACATTTCATGTTTGTTTTTGAAAGATGGTTTGCTACTCGCAAGTAGGCTCAAAATGCAAATTTTGCTACCCTCAGGTGGGCTTAGAAAAGATGGTTTTGCCACTATCTAGCGGGCTTAAAACCCACAGTCGATGATTTGTTCCAATTCAAATAACCCAACATTCACCCACAAGCATTCAGGCAGTTATATCACATAAGCAAATAGCCTCATGGTAAGCATGCTATTCATGGCAGTCACTCCCACGCATGCAAGGATGCTAAAGTATAAAAACTTACCGAGTACTCCAAGCCAAAACAGAAGCTAATTAGAAATCCATGCATGATCCTAATTATACAGAAATGCCTAATGCAACACATGCAAAAATGCAATTATAGCAGGCTCGGCTATTCTAAACATGGCATATGAGATGCAACAGCTAACAAGTACTCAACTTGAAATTGAGATACAAATGCAGTTAGTATGATGCGCCGAGCCCGGTGCATGCAAAACAGATGAATGAATGCAAACATGCTATCATACTGTATGCTAATTGAAACATGCCCTAATCTAACCATCATAAGCTGGTAAATAAAAGGGAGAAAGACGTGGGGTTGGAAGACATACATCACACTCACGCACACTTATTACAACATTGCCCTCACTCGGAGGGTCCGAATAAATAATATACAGTCCCAAATGAATAATTACAGTCCGAATAAATACAAAATCCTAATTAATTAACAAATTAATCTAGGAAAGTAAGAAATGGCACGCAAACTAGGGGACTGCCTCGACTCTGCTCCGAATGATGGATGATGCATGCTCGGGTTGCTTGGCGCGGAAAGCCATTGCGATGCCCCAATTAGCCTCTGTTTACAATTGAGCCCGGAATGTTGCGCGTAGTCTCAAAAGATTGCCGGTTTTTGATTTGCTGCAACAGAGAGCAGGAAAGGGGCATGACAATGTATTTTCACACATGTATGCACGACTACTCTTCAGGGAGTGTAGTTCTCGATCCTCGTGCCACCAATCACGCATCTCGATGCATGATGGCCGAGGAGTCGAATTGCACGACTCAATATGGAATGAATGCACATGAAAACATAACAAGGCCGAGACTCCATCATGGATAATCCGGAGTGTCGGTGACTGGGAATTTGAGACACGTTCCGTCACTCGAAGTACGAAACGTACCTCGTTTCCCGTGCTCGGGCTAACTCCTATCCCAAACACAATGCGATATGCATGACATGCATGAATGCAACTAAGATACAACCTAACATGCACAATGCTATGAAATGGTATACACGTTGTACGAGGTAACATGGCATATACAATGCGCTAGCATACAACCTAGCATACACAATGCTATGAAATGAAATGGCATACACAATGCATAATGGACTTACACCAACACGAGTGGACCTCAGCCACACTCACATCAGTGGCCACAAGATGAAAATGAGACACTCGAGATGCGTGCACACATGCACGCAAACCGAGGACCGATCCTAAGGCACAAATGCCACTCTAACAAGGCATGGAATATGGCATACAAACATGCGAATTTCAGCACTAGAATATGATGCTAAACAGTCCCGAAACATGGCAATATGGCACCCGATGCATGAGATGAACCCCGAAACTCAAAACTAGGCATACGCAATGACTTATAGCTATACAAAGCATGCATTATTGGATCATGAAGCATGAAGACAGAGTCAAGGCAGTCCCAAAACATGAACTTTCTTAGTTCAAAGCATGGCCAAAAGGTGCTAGCAAGATGGGCTAAAGTAGCATGCAATTTTGACTAGCAAACATGGTTTACATGGAAAGTATATGAAGCATATGGAATCTCACCAAACCAGAAAAAATCAGTGAACAAAACATGTGGAAATATGACCAAATAATCACTGAAATGCAGCCAACATGTGCAAAAATGAGGAGCTCCTTTAGAGGGCTATGCAAGGAGTTATTAGGCACATACAAGATAGACATGAAGCATGACCAAAAAAGCTCTGGAAATCAAATATGGTAGTCCCAAAACTCACCAAATTGACCCTGAAATGTGACTTCAAAGCATGCAAGATAGGGTCTCTTTGGAAGGCCAAAATGACCACCAAACAAGTCAAGGTGAGAGGGGGTCACCCCCCTCTGATTTGGAGGCTCAAAACAGTGTTCCAGCCATTGAAAATCCATTGGATTTCAGTGGCTAGAAGGCCAAACAAAGCATGCAATTGGAGCTTAGGTGTAAGGCTCAAAACAAGGGACAATCAAGCATACAAGGAAGCATGTGACCTCAAATAAGAAAATGCCCTTGATAAAACATGAAGATGATGTCAAAATAAGCCTTTTTCCAGTTTATAACAAGTCTAAAAAATGAACATAAATAGGGCTAATCTATCATGCAAAAATGGCCCTAAAAGAGAGAATAGAGACAAGGGACAGAAGCTGGCCCCAAATGCCAAAGAGCCCTTCAAAAAAATTGAATAGGGGCTCAAAACAAGGCACTTTACAGTTTACATCAAGTCTAAAAAATGAACAAAAGTAAGGCTAAATCAACATGCAAGAAAAGGCCTAAAAGAGGGATAAAGAGGCAAGTGGTAGCAGCTGACCTCAAACAGAGGAGAGCCCTTCAACAAAGTTGAAGAGGGGCTCAGAAAAAGTCATTTCACAGTTTATGACCAAGTCCAAAACAGCTCACAAATAAGCTTAAAATATCATGCAAAAATAGGCCTAAAAGAGAGTTAGGAGACAAGTAGTAGTAGAAAATCTCGAACAGCAAAGAGTTCTTAATCAAACATGTAGAGGAGCTCAAAATATGACCTTTTTCAGTTCATGACAAAGTCCAAAAATTCTTGCAAGTATAGCTTATAAATGAAGCAAAAAAAATGCAAGTTTGAGGGAAATAGACACTTACCCTTGAAGAGCAGCAAATCAGCAACTTTTGGACCAAAATTCTGGACTTTCAACCTCTTCAAATGTCCTCCAAGGTGCTGGAATGAGTGATGGAGGGGGTAGGCTAGGGGTTGTAGTGCAAGTGGTGCAAGAAAATAGGTGTTTGGAGCTTGAAAATGGAGAGTAATGGAGGAGGAAGGTTATGAACCTAAGCCAAAAGTGTCTAACCCTTAACAATGGTGGTGGAGTGTATATTGGCCCCGTTTGGTGTAGCTTTTAAAACAGCTTATAGATTATAGCTTAACAGATTATAGATTATGACTTTAATCAGAAGTTGTTAATCTGTTTGGTGTAGCTGTTGGATTATAGATTTAAGTTGCTGAGTAGTGTTTGTTAAATAAGCTGTGAAATAGCTTTTTCAATTAATTTTTATTTTTTGTTTGTCTACATTTCTCATAAAAAATAATAATAATAATCTATAGTCCATTTGAGTCTTTTTCTATTTTTAAAAAAATAAAAAATAAAAAAATTTAAGAGTATAACCATAAATTAACATGTCCACAGCAGAAGCTGATAATCAGAAGCAAGGGGTGAGCAGCTTCTCAGAATCAGCTTTTTTGAGTTAAAATAAGCTGTTAGAATCAGAAACTGTTTGACATAAGTTTAACCAAACAGTCCAAAATAACTTTTTCAAAGCTAAAAGCCATAAGTTGGCTCTGAAAAGCTGAAACAAACACCCCCATTATATAGAGGGAGAGAGGCTAAGAAAAAAGGGGGGAAAAACAAATTCAAAAATGGAGCCAAAACTTGTCTCTCTTGGAAAATGGGAGATATATCATCATATATAGAAAAAGCAACACTAAAGGTCGAAAATATTTGAGCTAGGGACAGCTGGAGGTTGTGGAAGACAGATGGAGGGAAGACATCTGTCAATTTTGGGCTTTCTGGGCATAAGTGGCCGGCCTACCACCTTTTATGGTCGGCCTGCTACTTTTCAGGACAAAAATTGGTCTGCCGGAAAGAAAGGTGGCCGGCCAGTGATTGGGAAGTCCAAAGGTGGCCGGCCAGGTGTCCAAATTGAAGCCCCAGAAGTTAGCTTTCCAATGGCGCAAACCTTGCATTAAAATTCCTCCTGTGCAAAAAGTTATGCCTATTTTGGTGAAGCCGCGCAAATTCGGTCCAACCGGAGTGATGCCCTACTTCAATCAACCATATCTCCCTCGTCCGGAATTGGCTTTAGGAGATTCTTGAGTGCAAAATGAAGCCCCAGAAGTCTTCTTTCCAACGGTGGTGGCCTCACAGCTTGATTCCAAGTATGAAAATAAATAGGCCCGATTCGGCGAGGGTTGCTCGACTCTTTCTTAACAGTTCATGCCCATTTTCTCCCCCAACTGGGTTTCTTCCCTCTTCTCTTCTTTTCTTCAACTTCAAACCCCTAAGTAAGGTGTTTTGAAAGATTTTTCAAAGATTTCATCTCTCTTTCATTCATTTCTGCTTTGTCCTTGCTCGGTTTACCAAAAAGCGCAACATTTAACAAAATGCGAGCGTTAGAACATCGTAGAAACTTTATTTCAAAAACGTTTTGAAAGAGAGGGTTTTAAGGTCTAAAATCTTTTGATCAAGATTGTTTTGGTCCAAAATGGGGGTATGAAGTTGAGCTTTGACTCTCTCCTTGCCGAAGAAACTGAACCTTTCCCCTGCACACCTTTCTCCATCATATAAACCATCAGTCGCGTCCAAGTCTTAAGGGCGGTCAAAAATGGGGTGTCTACACCATCTTTTTTCACTTCCATGGTTTCTCCCTCAATTCATTGAAATCCGGGCATTAGGAAAAGGCTACCTCAAGGCACCAACCAGGCCATCATTTTTGAGTTCATTCTTCTCTGGTTTGGTCTCCATACTCTTGAGCGTGCATGCCACCAGTGAGTGCCCACAAGAAAGAAAAGTTCAAAAACATAAAAAATAAGGGGAATCATTGATTGAGGGGGAGCCTCCGCGTTTACTCAACAAATACCCCATGATTCCTAGTGGTTTGACTTTTCTCTGTGATGTTCAGTTACTCTTGTCAGAGGTCCAGCCATCCGATCACTACGAGGATTAACTGTAGCTTTATGGATCTCAAGGATTGCACACACACACATTCTATTTGTGAGCTCTCATGTGTGTTTTTGAGTTATGCATTCTTATGATGCTTATGGCTTTGATTAAATTCTATTTGTTTTGTTCATGACCTGGTGCTTCAAATTTCTTTCTATAAGTTTTTAGGATTCATGATTGATGGATTCTTTTATCCTAGTGGTATAGTCGTCCACTTGGACTCCTTGCTGGTTACAGGACATCTTAGTTGTTTTTTTTTTTTGTTTAAAAAAAATAATAATAAAAATAAATAAATAAATAAATAAATTTTTTTGTCCCCGCTCGAGCGGACATTCCCACGCTCGAGCATGGTTTTGCATCTTGCAGCATTTTGCACTTAGCTTTACAGTTCTGCGAGGGTTGAATTGGCGCTCGAGCGTCCGTTTTCGCGCTCGAGCGGGTCTCTGCGTGTTTTGTCTCACGCTCAAGCGTTAAACTTCACGCTCGAGCGGACTGGTTTGTTTAAATTCTCCCTCCTTCGACCTTTCAGTTCATTTTTCCAAAATGATTTCTCTCTCCTAGGGCTTCATTTGCAATTCCAGTCCTCTGCTCTTCCTTGGTGTTTTCTTGGTGATTTCCGTGTGTTTACACACCTAAGGTATGTCTCTCATCTCTTTCTCCTCTGTTTCTTTTGTCGTCCTTCTGTCATTTTGATTTACTCGTCTTTGTTTTGCTTGAGTCTGTTTTACAGTGTGTAGATGGGTCTATTTTGTTTTTGTTCATCATGTTTAGGGTTATTCAATGTTGATTTTGCTTGTTTCACAGTGGTTTAGTTTCTCTCTCTTCCATCTAGGGTTATTGATTTGGGCATTTTGCTAGTTTTTTTTTTTTTGGATTCCATTGGGGATTTTTTTGTGTTACATATATTGCTCTATGGTTTTGTGATTTTTTTCTTGCATTACTAATCGCGACTCTAATCATGTTGGCGAAGTATGTGCTTGCTTGATGTTCCCTTAGCCCTGGTAATCATTACATTTATCTTATGCTAAGGTTCTTGATGATTTTGATGCTGCCTTGTTTACCTTGATTTCTATTTTACTACATTGTTGCATCATAGTCTTATTTCCTTGCCTCATGTTGTTATATAAAACTGTGATACTAATGTTTTGTGTTGTCTCTATTGGTTTATTTTTGGTCTTGGGTTGGGGGTTGTCTGTGTTGTTTTCTGTTTTGTCTCTTTGTCTTGGTTTAGTCATGTCCACCTTCAAAAGACGCAAGTCTACTGCCCCTCGCCCTACCTATAACACTGACCGCTTTCCCTCGGCTGAAAAAGCCAAGTTGTACCATGAGTCTTATCCAGCCCGCTCCATTCATCTTGAACGTAATGTTCAACCCTCCACATTCGAGTCTATCCTTATCCGTTCACTATTTGATCCCTTGGGTGGGGATAATGTTCTTTCTTTTCTGGTTCTCAAAACCTATCTTGGGTGCGAGAATTCTATTGTAACATGGATAGTCTTGACAATATTGGGCCATCCTTCAAGACTTGGGTTAGGTCTAAATCCATTACTGTTACCACCAACCTTATTCGAGAGCTGTTAGGGATTAGTGAAAGATTTCCCATCTTCTATCCTTTTCCAGTGCGCCCTACTTGTGACTTCGATGAGGTAGCCCATGCCTTGTGTGGTTTTCCTCGTTCTTGGCCTTCTGGTTCCTTGATCAAACAGAATGAACTTCTCTCATAGTTTAGGTTGCTCAACCTTATTGTGTGTGCCAATGTCATTGTTACCACCCATAGCTCTGAAATTAACCAAGACCAAGGGTTTATCCTTCAGTGCCTCGCTCAAAATCGTTCCATAGATCTTGCCACATTGATCATTCAAAAGATGGTTGCTGCTTTTGAGCACAATAATCTTGGTTTACCCTATGGGTGCCTCATAAACCGGCTTCTCGCCAAGTTTGAGGTCCCTGCTTTCGATGAGGATGAGTTTGCTTCCCCTTCCCGGCCTTTTACCAAAAAGACTGTCTCCCAGAGTCAGTCTCACATTCGGGGGTTTCTTCTAGTTCCGATCGATCTGGTGCAGGTACGAGTGATGCTGCAGCCATGGCAGAAGAGGCTGAGTATGATGCTGCTGCTGTTGCTGGCGGAGATATTGGTGAGGGGGAGCAGCCCCCTCCAGTTCGTACGGTTCGTGGCCAGCTTCAGACTTTTGAGAGATCTGTTGCTTCCCGGTTTGACCACCTCGAGGGGTGGATGGATATCTTTGAGGCTCGGCTTACGGATCTTGAGACCACGACTGATGCTCGGTTCCGTGCATTGGAGGCCGCTTCACAGCGTATTGAGGAGTCCGTGGCCCAGTCTTCTTCTCAGCTGACTCAGATCCTGTCTATGCTTCAGATGTAGTCCCAGCCCCCTGCTCCATGATCAGTACTGTCTAGTCATTTTTTTTGTTTTTTTGGTCCCTCCCGGACAAAAAGGGGGAGTGGTTTTTACATTGGTACAGTTTATATTGGAGGTACAGTTGTTTTGATTTCTATTGATGGTACAATAGTTTTACTTTTGCTTATATCCTTCCTTGGTACAATTGGATAGCTATTTGGTATTGGTACAGTTTGGATAGCTATTTGGTATAGTTGGATAGATGGGCATATGTTTTTTTGTTATGGATGGATAGTAGATTTTTTTATGGATGGATAGTATATTTTTTGATGGATGGATATTATGTTTATCAGTCATTTTATATTGTGTTATTAATATAGTTCCACAGATTTTGGTTGGCATGTGTGGTTGTTTTTATTTCAGGTAGATTGTTTAAAGACTTTGGTTATAGAAGTGCATGTTCTTTTGGGATTAGTTTGGATTAGTTTTTGTTTGTTTTGTATTTTGTGATTTTGTTAGGAAAACTGTTTTAGAACGGTTTTGTCCGGGATTTGACAAAAGGGGAGATTGTTAGGACCCTTTATTGTCAAATTCCATGGAAAGACCTAAGTTTGTACTCAAGTTGTTCTTTTCAGTTTTCCAGTTTTGGTCTTCCCGCTCGAGCGAGGAAAGTGACGCTCGAGCAGGGTTTGCACTCTCACAGCATCTCTGCTACGCCTGCAAAAATACTGGATGTTGTGATTCTACGCACGAGCGTGGAAACTTCCGCTCGAGCGTGAACCCTGTATGAATCATGGAATATGAAGTCTCCGCTCGAGCGGGCATTCCCACGCTCGAGCGGACCGCGCGATTTCTGGTTCTATATATTCGCGTGTTGGTTCAATTTTAGGATTATTTCTCCTAGATCTTGTTTAAGGATTTTAGGGTTTTCTTTGAGGTTTTCATCTGGAGTTTTTGGTGAGTTTTCCTTGATATATTTGAGAGGGTTTGTAACCTATGATCTAAGATACATATATTAAGGAGTTTGGTTCTTCATAATCAAGAGAGTTCTTCTCCGGTGGATTCCGAAGATTCAAACGTGGAGTTTCAAAGGAGTTTGATTCTGTACGTAGTCGTTGATTCGACAAGTGAAGTTGTGGATTCAACTTCAGATTGATCAATTCCGAGACGAAGGCTGTGACGAAAGATTTACAGAAGATTGAAGACAAATTTGATGCGTTTGGTAATTTGTTGGTTGTCTTTGTAATCTTTCTTTCTTCAGTAGTGGATTGATTAGTGGCCTTACGCCCGTGGTTTTTTTATCACAATTGAAGGTGCTTCAATTATGGTTTTTTCATGTAAAAATCGTTTGTGTCGATTTATTACTTTTTGAAAACAACAATCTAAACCACTTTCGTAAGTACTTGTTGATTTAGATTGTGTGTATTGAATAATTGGGAATTGATGGAATTAAATTTTTATCTTATCACGAATCACTTAGGATTTTCACTTATGATAATTTTTCTTTTTGGGTTTAGTATAATATTTATCAGTTGATTTAGAAGGGTAATATTTCTTTTTATATTTAGTGGAATATTTATAAGAAGATTTCTTTTTATTATTTTTACTTCGAGAAGGTGCTACCGGAGGTAAGCCATATTGTTCACAAAAGTTACCTAATTCATATTTAGCTTTGTTTGTCTTTAATAGCTTTTTGACTAAGTTTCAGATCGATGCACATTTTTAGTTTTTCCTTTTGAATTGTGCTAATTATATCACCGTAGGTTAAGTTATCATATTCTATAACACCAGTGGATTGATTAAGAACATCGCGGATTTTATGGGCAAAAAGACTTGGTAATCCATTGATAAATTTTTCTTTCCAAAATGACTTAGTACAATCATCTCGAAGCATTACTTTAGAGGTAAAAACATCTTTATACTATCTAAAATCATTTAGAGTAGGGCAAGTTAAGTTACTGAGTTGATCATGGATACGAGAATGAATATTAATTGGTGTACCTATAAAATGTTTGACTATGGTATATATTAAAGTATTAATACCATCAGGTATACTAGAACCTATTTCTTCGTCAAAGATAGGAAAACCATTATCATCAATTTGAACAACATGTTGAATAGATTCTCATTGATCAGAAGTGATATATTTATCCCACCAAGATTTGAGCATACCAGTAAATCCAGTAGTAATTAAAATAACAATTTCAGGTTGAGTATAATCAGGATAATTAGTAAGGTAACTGTTTGCAACCATGGATAAATGATTGAGTTTCTGGAGAATTTGATGTTCACTAAAACCATCTATATTCCATTCATATAATTTTTTAACTGAAACGGAAAATTGATTGCTAATATTGGTTTCTTCAAAGTTGTAATTGTCAAAAAAAATTTTAGTTCTCTCTCTCTCTAAAAAACCTCCACCCCGGGCCTCACTTTTTGTCACGACCCAACCCCAGGGGCTTAGAGTTAGAATCGCAACTTACTAACTTATTCTATTCGTAGCAAATTAAACTGCGCAAGCGAAAACAGAAATAATTAAATAGGAAATTACTCTATTTTACTATTTTAATAAGAGAAATACATTTATAGGGCTTTTATTATTTTATTATTCAGTGACCGGTCCCGAGTAGAACAAAAGGGAGCAAAAATATAAAATAAAAATAAAAAGAAGAAAGATAAAAAAAGTGGTTCAATATCAATCCACGTGCGAGTTTCATTTCGTGAGGTTATGGGTTTCCCCTACATTTCATTACTTGAAAGGGTAACAGCTATAAGCACACAGCAGAGTGAGAAATATTATACCAAGAGTATAGGGAATACAAAATAACCATGGATAGTTAGTTAAGCCAAAACATTTACATAACTCAATTTGGTAAATAAATCATTTAAGTGGCAGAAATTGAAATACAGAAATTATGTAAATAACTAACCATAATCACGGTACAGAACAGAACAGAACAGAGGTCACAGAAGTGACAATCAAAACAAAAGTCAATAGATCCATGACAAACAAAGAACTACAAAGTGGCCAAACAGAGGCCAATGGTTATTTAAGTCCCCCAAGGCGTGGGACTCCCGTGGTGGTACTTATAAAACATGATTATTTATAAGATTATAGTCAAATATTCTTTAAAATTTAAACAAACATATCCATTGGATTTCATTTAAACAAATAGAGTTTAAAAATTAATCTACGTAACTGAAATATTTCTAAAATATAACTTGAATTAATATAACTTATAAAATATAACTTGTATAAAATAAATTATGGTAAGTCAAAACATACGTAAAACATATAATGGTAACTCAAGGTATAGTACAACTCACCTTAATATTGACCTTTAGCCTTATTCCACTATCACAACCTTCCTACTATAAGTTTAATACTTACGTACCTCTCTCTCATTTTTTTTCCCCCTTTCTTTGCTTTCCTTCACAGGTTTGATCAACTCTTCCTATTTATAGGGAGAAAAACCTAATATCTGGCTAACACGTGGCCAGCCAAATCAACCCGTAGATCTGCTTCATCACTTCACCTGATTTGCTTATTATGAACATAGATTTATATTTATCTTATATTTAAGATAATTATACTTTGGTCCAACTTCCTAATATAACTATATAAACAAATTAATTCCTAATTAGATTATACTTTATCGTATACCCACAGAAAATTATTATTTATTTTACTACCACACCCACTATTATTATTATTATTATTATTATTATTATTATTATTATTTACTCTTACTTTTGTATTTATTTATTTACTATCTTTAACTCTAATTTGGCCCAACTAGTATTATAATTCCATATTTGTGTTAATTTGGCAACAAATAATAATCCCTAATTAATCTCATATTTGATAACCTAATGCCAAATTAGATTTATATATTTATTATTATTTATTTATTTAATAATATATCATCACATACAATCATAATTATATTTAACTATAATTATTTATGTGGTATTTAATTAAACATTCAGGGTGTCACATTTCTCCCCTCCTAAATAGAAGTTTGTCCCCAAACTTGATGTACTTTAATTTTCAAAGAGGTGTGGGTATTTGGCTCATATTTGACTTTTCGTTTCCCACGTAGCTTCTTTGATATGATGATTTTGCCATAAGACCTTTACCAGTGGTATGGTCTTGTTTCAGAGAATTTGATCACGACGATTGAGAATCTGCACTGGTTGTTCTTCATAAGAGAGATCTTCTTGAACTTCCAGGTTCTCATAGTCGACGACATGTTCTGGATCTCGGAGGTATCGTCGGAGCATTGAAACGTGAAACACATTGTGGACATTGGATAGTTCAGGAGGTAGCGCAAGGCGATAGGCTACAGGACTAATCCTTTCCAGTATTTCGAATGGCCCGATATAACATGGGTTTAGCTTTCCTCACTTTCCAAATCGGATTACTCCTCTTGTTGGTGAAATCTTAAGGAACACATGATCCCCTACTTGAAATTCCAAGTCCCGTCTCCGAGTATCTGCATAACTTTTCTGGCGGCTCTAAGCAGTGCGAATTTGTTGTTGGATGAGTTGGATTTTCTCACTTGTGACTTGCACGATCTCGGGGCCTAACAATTCCCTGTCCTCGACTTCCATCCAGCACAGAGGTGATCGACATCTCCTTCCATACAGAGCTTCGTACGGCGCCATTCTAATCCTTGCCTGATAGCTGTTGTTATAGGCGAATTCTACTAAAGGTAGGTGCTCATCCCAGTTACCTTTGAGGTCCAACACACATACACGTAACATGTCTTCCAACGTCTGGATTGTTCTTTTGGATTGTCCATCAGTTTGTGGATGATACGCAGTGCTAAACTTCAATGTGGTTCCCAAAGCTTCTTGCAATTTGTTCCAGAAGTGAGACACGAAGCGAGGATCTCGGTCCAACACGATTGAAACTGGGATACCATGTAAACGAATAATTTCCTTGATATATAAAGTGGCAAACTTATTAAGGGAGTACATGATTTTGATTAGTAGAAAATGCGCTGACTTCGTCAATCGGTCTACTATAACCCATATTGCATCATTCTTCGAAAATGACTGTGGTAGCCTGACCACGAAGTCCATAATAATGTGTTCCCATTTCCATTTAGGAATAAGGAGTGGTTGCAGCAATCCTGCAGGTCTCTGATGTTCTGCTTTAACACGCTGACAATGCAGACATTTGGAGACATGGCTTACTAGGTCTCTTTTCATTCCCGTCCACCAGTAGTGTTCCTTCAGATCATGATACATCTTTGTGTTGCTAGGGAGAGCTACAAATCTCGAGTTATGAGCTTTCACTAGTAACTTCTTCTTGAGTTTCGAGATGTTGGGTATGCAAATTCGATTTCAAAATTTCAGTATCTGATTGCTTATAGTGAAATCAGGATCAGGCGTGTTTCTTTGTTCATCGTACTTTTTCTTCAAAAGTTTATCTTCACATTGGCATGCCTTAATTTCTTCAATCAGTGTAGGTTCCACGGTTATGTTGGCGAGCAACCCATTAATCTTGCGGGAAATGAGAGTACATGCCAAACTTCTAGTCGTCTTTCGGCTCAGTGCGTTTGCCACTACGTTAGCTTTGCCTGGATGGTGATGGATCTCTACATCATAGTCTTTCATAAATTTTAGCCACTGTCGTTGCCTCATATTCAGTTCCTTCTGTGTTAACAGATATTTAAGACTCTTGTAATCAGTATAAATCTCGCAGGTTGCACCGTAGAGATAATGACACCAGATTTTGAGAGCAAAGATTACCTCAGCCAATTCCAAATCATGAGTCGGGTAGTTCTTCTCGTGAGTCTTTAATTGTCGCGACGCATAAGCAATGACTTTTCCGTTTGGCATGAGAACACAACCCAAACCGTTGTATGAGGCATCACTATAAATTACGAACGCATCTGCTCCTATAAGGAGTGCTAGTATAGGAGCTGACACAAATCGACTTTTTTAATTCTTGAAAACAACGCTCCTGTTTGTCAATCCATTCAAAGGATGTGTTCTTCTTAGTTAGCTGGGTTAAGGGTGATGCTATCTTTGAGAAATCTTGCACGAAGCGTCGATAATAGCCAGCTAGACCCAAGAAACTTCAGATTTTCTGACACATAAGTAGGTCGTGGCCAGTCCACGATTGCTGCAACCTTTTGGGGGTCAACCGAGATGCCATCTTTGTTTATGACATGACCAAGAAAGTGTACACTAGTGATCCCGAATTCGTATTTCTTCAACTTGGCATAAAGTTTGTGATCACCTAGTGTTTGTAGAACTATTCGCAAGTGCTGCTCATGGGCCTCTGGTGTTTTGGAGTATATGAGGATATCGTCAATGAAGACGATGACGAACTCATCAAGATAAGGTTTGAACACTCGGCTCATGAGGTCCATGAAGGCTGCTGGGGCATTTGTGATGCCAAAAGGCATGACAAGAAACTCGTAGTGCCTGTAACGAGTTTTGAAGGCAGTTTTTTCGATATTTTCTGTTTTGACTTTTAGCTGATGGTAGCCAGAACAAAAGTCGATTTTAGAGAATACTTGGGCGCCTTGAAGTTGATCGAACAAGTCATCGATTCATGGCAAAGGATACCGATTCTTGATGGTGACCTTGTTCAACTCCCGATAATCGATGCATAATCTCATTATGCCATCCTTTTTCTTTACGAACAATACTGGAGCTCCCCAATGTGAGGTACTAGGTCGAATGAAACCTTTGTCCAGTAGTTCTTGGAGTTGAGTCTTCAGCTCTTTCAATTCTGTCATCAACATGCGATAAGGAGCTTTTGATATTGGTTGTGTGCCAGGTTGGGTTTCAATGGTGAATTCGATCTCCCTATCAACCAGAATACCGGGTAGATCTTCAAGAAAAACATCCGGCAATTCTTGAACCACGGTGATTGCATCAACGGTGGGGGCCTCTTTTTGTGTATCAATCACATAACAAATATAACTATCACATCCCTTTCTTAGAAGTCGTTGGGCCGTCATGGAGGATATAACACAGGGAGGGTTAGAAACTCTAACCCCATCAAAGACAAGTTCGGGTTGGTTTGATAACCTAAGAGAGACCTTTTTGGCTTTACAATCAATAGAGGCGTGGTTGGCAGCCAGCCAATCCATACCTAAGATCACATCAAAGTTCTCAATGCGGAGGGGAATCAAGTCTACGTATAAGGTTTTGCCTTTTAGGAATATAGCACAAGATCTATACACATCAGTACTACAGGCAGACCTACCGGAAGGAAAAGACACAGACAATATATATCCTAATGGTTCGGGTGCTGATGCCAACTTGGCGGCAAAGTGTGGTGCAACAAAAGAATGAGTTAACCCAGAGTCAATGAGGACATGAGCTAAATGACCGTAGATAGAAAGTATACATGACACAACGTTTTCGGTAACTTCTGGTTTTCCAGGTACTAAGGTGAAAACCCGTCCTTGACATTTTTGGTCCTTCCTCTCTCCTCCAGGTCCTGCGGGTTTCCTGACTGGGCCAGAGGGGCTGGCTGTAGGATTAGTCAACTTTGGACAATCCCTCAGCAAGTGGCCAACTTGACCGCATTTAAAACATGCTCCCGTGTCTCGATAGCATTGTCCCTAATGAGCCTTCCCACAAGTAGAACAAATTGGAACAGTGCCACATTGGGGGTTGGTAGGACCTTGATGGCCTGAACTGGTTGTGCCCATATTCACCTTTTTGGGAGGCGCAACACTAGGTCTTCTGTTGTCTCTTTCCCAGAATCGCTTCTTGTGGCTTGGTTCCCCGGAACGCGAGGCTTTAATCCCCTTTTTTGTAATGTACGCCCGGTTTAGCACTTCTGCATAGGTTGGCAGTTTCAAGACCTTAAGCTTGTCTTTAATTTCAGCATCTAATCCTACTTCAAATTTTCTTGCTTTTCGAGTTTCAGTGGGGATGACGTATGTTGCAAACCTAGCGAGTTGAGTGAACTTGCTCTCGTATTCGACCACCATCATGGTTCCTTGCTTTAGATGTATGAATTCGGATGCCTTCTGTTCCCGCAATGAATCTGGGAAGTATTTTTCATAGAATACTTCCAAGAATCTTGCCCAAGTCGTAATTTCTTCTTTGGCCAGAGTGAGAAACCACCATTCCTATGCATTGTCTTTGAAAGTGAAAGTGGCGAAAGTTACCTTTTGTCTTTCAATGCAAGGTAGGACACAAAAAATCTTTTCCATGTCTTTAACCCAAGCGTTTGCTACCATTGGGTCTGGCCCACCGGTAAATGTGATGGGTTTCAGATCATGGAACTGTTTTATGGTAACCAGCTCTTCTTGCCGTTCTGGCATCCCATTGTTGATGTTGGTCTGCAAGGCTTGCAAAAAGCTAGTAACCGGTTTTTCCATTATTCTTTCCATCGATTCAGTGCCACTGACTGATGACTCACTTCCGTTACCATTATTGGCCATTCTACAAAGTAATAAACGAGGCGTTACATTCACAAAGCAGTATATATATAAACATGTGTAGCGCAATCTATATTTATATGAAATGTCAACTTTACATTTTTTTACAATTCATATTACATCAGTCAGAATATGTTAATGCCCCATCCCTGTGGTAAACAAAAACAAAAGACAACAAAAAAGGGATTAGAACACATCATGGTCAGCATACAAAAAGATTTTCCTTTACCCAAATCTAGAGTGGTGGGTCAAATGGGCTAAAAAACCATGGGAAATAGTGCTACATAAAAAGCTCAAATTCTCACCCCAACTAGACTGCACCAAAAGACATCCATGCTACTTGGACTGTGAAAATGGGAATGGACTGTATGTATCCCAAAAATGCTCGGTCGACAATCCAGCCGAGTGTCTCAACAAATGACAGGTCATTACTAAAGTCAACATTTTGAATATTAATTATCTCTAGCGGGTTAGGGACTGTGGTGAAAATATAATCCTCAGGGTACACATTCCCCTTTCTGGCCACAAACTCTGGGGGTAGAGGGCCTATAATATAGTGCGGGCGGTCATGTCCCGGGGCAACGCCAAGGACACGAGATGGTCCAAGAAAACATCTGTGTGTATCAACAAGGTTTTGTCTTCATAATAAATGTGGGACATCGGTAGGATCAGCCTAAATATAAACTGGCCGACCCATTAACCGACCAAGGTCTGGGTTCAATCTTCTGATTATGTCCTCTGAATCTCCCCAACCCTCAGATGAGGCGGGGGCGGGGTGTTCAGCTAAAATCTTGTCTAAATTAATGGCTTGGAGCTCATTCCAAAACGCATCATCAAGATTAATTTCTGACATTCCTACAACACCAGAATAAATGTGAGATTTTACACAAAATGACTAATATTGCAGGTAAATATTTATTATGATTTTATTTTATTATGTTTATCTAACTATATAGTTTTATTAATAGATTTATTTATAACTTTTCGAACTTCCTGATCAAATTAAAATAGCATTTTTTTTTTGAACCGTTGCTCTGATACCACCTTTATCACTACCCAACCCCAGGGGTTTAGAGTTGGAATCGCAACTTACTAACTTATTCTATTCGTAGCAAATTAAACTGCGCAAGCGAAAACAGAAATAATTAAACAGGAAATCACTCCATTTTACTATTTTAATAAGAGAAAATACATTTATAGGGCTTTTATTATTTTATTATTCAGTGACCGGTCCCGAGTAGAACAAAAGGTTACAAAAATATTTTTAAAAAAAAGAAAGATAAAAAAGAAGAAAGATAAAAAAAAATTGTTCAACATCAATCCACGTGTGGATTCCATTTCGTGAGGTTATGGATTTCCCCTACATCTCGTCACCTGAAAGGGTAATAGCTATAAGTACACAGCAGAGTGGGAAATATTATGCCAAGAGTATAGGGAATACAAAATAACCATGGATAGTTAGTTAAGCAAAAACATTTAAGTGGCAGAAACTGAAATACAGAAATTATGTAAATAACTAACCATAACCACGGTACAGAACAGAACATAACAGAACAAAGGTCACAGAAGTGACAATCAGAATAGAGGTCAATGGATCCATGACAAACAGATGACCACAAAGTGGCCAAACAGAGGCCAATGGTTATTTAAGTCCCCCAAGGCGTGGGACTCCCGTGGTGGTACTTATAAAACATAATTGTTTATAAGGTTATAGTCAAATATTTTTTAAAATTTAAACAAACAGATCCATGGATTTCATTTAAGCAAATAGAGTTTAGAAATTAATCCATGTAACTGAAATATTTCTAAAACATAACTTGAATTAATATAACTTATAAAATATAACTTGTATAAAATAAATTATGGTAAGTCAAAACATACGTAAAACATATAATGGTAACTCAAGGTATAGTACAACTCACCTTAATATTGACCCTTAGCCTTATTCTACTATCACAACCTTCCTACTATAGTTTAATACTTACGTACCTCCCTCTCATTTTTTTCCCCTTTCTTTGCTTTCCTTCACAGGTTTGATCAACTCTCCCTATTTATAGGGAGGAAAACCCAATATCTGGCCAACACATGGCCAACCGAATCAACCCGTAGATCTGCTTCATAACTTCACCTGATTTGCTTATTATGAACATAGATTTATATTTATCTTATATTTAAGATAATTATACTTTGGTCCAACTTCCTAATATAACTATATAATCAAATTAATCCCTAATTAAATTATACTTTATCGTATATCCACAGAAAATTAATTATTTATTTTACTACCACACCCACTATTATTATTATTATTATTATTATTGTTATTATTATTTATTTACTCTTACTTTTGTATTTATTCATTTACTATCTTTAACTCTAATTTGGCCCAACTAGTATTATAATTCCATATTTGTGTTAATTTGGCCCCAAATAATAATTCCTAATTAATCTTATATTTGATAACCTAATGCCGAATTAGATTTATATATTTATTATTATTTATTTATTTAATAATATATCATCACATACAACCATAATTATATTTAACTATAATTATTTATGGGGTATTTAATTAAACGTTCAGGGTGTCACACTTTTGGCCAGCCGACCACCGCCTCTGGCTATGGCAGTCGGCTGGCCCAGCTCTCTCTTGTGTTTGTGTGTTGGTTTTTCCTTTTAATAAACGTGATTCCCCCATTGTTTTCCCACCTAGTTGTGCTTTATGTGCTGCTGTTGATTCTTTACTTTTTGGTGTTTGTTGCCTGATATGGATGATTCTTTGGGGTTGTAGCTGTGGTGTTTTGTTTTTACAGGGGGTGCCTTGAACAGGAGTCAAAATAGAGTAGAAGGAGATCGGTTTTGGACCGACATTGAGGACGTCCAGATTTGGTTAGGATCTTCATTCGGGCGCTTCTTTGCGAGTGGGAGTTTGAGGGATGAACTCTGGTTCAGATTTTTGGAGATGTTTCGGCGCTTTGTTTGGGAGAAACATAAGTGTTGAAGTCGATCCAGATCTATCTAAGATTTCATTCAAGCACTCCTATTCGAGTGGGAGCTTGAGGGATGAACTTCATCCAGATGTATGGAGGTGTCTCAGCGGTTGTTCGATGTTTGGGTTGTCAGCATTGGAGCTTTTGCAGTGGGTGTGTTCGGAGTTTGGATCGGAAAAGAAGATTTTTTCCGACCATGGCAGTGGAGATGGCAGTGGGTTTTGATCGTCCTTGGGTGTGTTGGTTGCAGTGGGTGTTCGAAGCTTGAATCGGAAAAGAAGTGTTCTTACCATGGGAGTGGAGATGGGTATTTAACGGTCATGGGTGTTTATCGATCTTGGTAGGCGCGGCTGGCAGTGAGATAGGTGTGAGAGTCTCTGCTCAGTGGGTGTTTAAAGTTGTGAAATGAAAAGTGCCTTTGTTTTTGGTGGAAACGAGGCGTGGTGTGCAGCATGCATGTCTTTGTATTGGATTTTGTGGGGTTTCATGTGTTTTACTTGTTGAGTTAAGTTCTTCTTAACCTCTGCTTTTATTTTCTTGTTTTTAAAAAAAAAATCATAAGGCCGAGGGGTTGGTTGCAGGGGTGGAGCTATCAAGTGGCCAAGGGGGTCACATGCCCCCTGGGTTTTGCAATTTTTTTTTTTTTTTAAAGCAAACATAAAGAAAATACTTTAAATAAAAAAATTTATAAAAATATTATTTTAAATGTCAATGACATTTTTAAAATAATAAGAATAATAACAGTTATTTTGATTGAAAATAAAGTGATTACGAAATTATTATCTATGAAAATTTCAATGTAATAGTGATGTCTATCACTATTGATATGCAAATATAATTAATCTCAATAAAAATATATAATTTATTGAATTATTAGTTACATTTGACATGTAGCGTTCATTCTCTATGTGTTTCTTTACTATTGGTTGGTGATATCACATATTAATGATGGCGTAGTATAACTATTATATTGAATTTTTATGCATATTTTGTATAAAAAAATTACTTTATCATTATATGATTTATTTTAAAACTTTATATCCATGACTTTTTTTAATATTGTCCATGATACACTAATTACAAATAATATTTAGCTTATTTGGTTCTAATTTTCAGAAAACAGTTTTCAAAAAATTCTATATTTTTATTTTCCGTATTTTAATGTTTTCAATAAATTTTTTTAATATTTTAAGCAAATTTTTTTTTTAATTTTTGGACACACCTAACATAAATATACCTAAAAAGTATAATATTTGTGAAAAAAAATCTTTAAAAAATACACTAAATACCAAAAAATATATAAATAATATGAAAATTCAGTACATTTTTCATATTTTTGTGTATTTATTAATTTTTTTAAATATTTTACTATTTGGATACATATCTAAGTAATGTGCATATAAAAAAGTAAAAAAAAAATTAAAATTTAAAAAATATTCACTAAAACCAAAAAAATACGAAAAATAAAAAACTTAGTTTTCAGAAAACTAAAACCAAACACACTGATTAATTTTTTTTTTTTTTTTTATCTTTCTTGAAGTTAATGGTAAAAATTTATGTTAAATATTTTTATAAAAAAATTTAATATTGTAATTAATAAGTGTCCCCTCTGATTTAATTTATTGGCTCCGCCACTGGTTGGTTATATGGGTGCGAGTAGCAGTAGTAAGGGTAGTTTGTACTTTCCGAATCTCTCTCGATGCACATCATCTTCTTGTACTTTTAATTTTATGCTGTTAATGAAATTTTTCTTTGCTGATCAAAAAAAAAAATATTGGTTTCTTCAAATTGGAGATCGGGAGATGTAGGTTTAATGTACCAATTTTTGGTAAGAGTGGTAGGGTTAACTTTAGGGTGTGTGATTCTATTAAGATGAGAAGATTGAAATTGTTGTGCTAACTTAGTGATTTCATTATCGCTAGACGTATCAGAATGACTAGAAAATTCTAATGGAGGTTGTTGTATTAAGACAGTAATTCCTTTGCTTGTAGTAGATGTAGACATTTCATTAAATAATTTTTCAATGGCTTCAACTGTAGTATTATCTTGAGTAGCTAAGCTTAATCGCTTTCTAGTACTAGGAAGATTAATAAGAGGTTTATCTAAAGGTTTACTTGTAGAAGTATGACTAGTGGAGTAATCCTCAAAAGTAGTTTCGAGTTTATCTATTTGTTTACCAATAGTTTTTAAACATTAATTGGTATAATTATTTTGTTCAATGACTTTTTTAATTTTAGATTCTTCACCAGGAAGTTTAAAAGGAGAAGCATGAACAATGGTGTCTTTATGTTCAATCATAATGGTTTCTAAATGAAGGTGATTAAATGAAACAGAAGTGGTAGCGGAAGTTTTCCATTTAGTTTTTGTAATAACGTTTACTTTTTGATAATAATTTTCTGAATAATCAAAGAAATTAATTTCAGTATTGATTCCTGTCATAAATTTATACCATTTCTTGATAATTTTAGATTGTTGTTTTGTATCATAAGTATTCCTATATGTGTGTCTTTTTGACTTATTTGTTGTAGATTTAAATTCAGCATGAAGTTTATTAAGGTCTGGAGTAAAAGGTTTACCTAAAGTTAACAATTGTGGATTGACAGAAGGAACAACTTCAAAATTAGTTTGAGTAGGTGAATTCTGAGATATAGTATCTTCTTCTTGAAGATGTGTGTGAGTAGAGTAAACTGGTTTACTAATTTGAGAAGTAGAGGAATTATCAATTCCTTATAATTTACTATGTGTATGCTGGGTTTGTGAAGAAGGCTTACAAATGTGTAGTTTTCTATCTCTTCTAGTAAATAAAGGAGTATTGAAGATTTCATCTTCATCAGTTGATTGACAAGTCAAAACTGTTGAACAAGTTTAGTCAATTAGAAAACATCTCAAAGCTGGTCATAATTTTATCCATTTAGGATTAATCCAAGTGGGAATCAACCCATTAACCCAACAAGGTACAAATACTTCTGTCCTTTTATGTTTACGTGATGCTCGTTTTATTAATTACCATGCTAGTGTTATGGGAATGATGGAATTTGGCCTGTATAAAGGTCTAGTACATTTTAATTGTTTTCCAGATTTTACTTAAAGTTTACGTGATCCCCATATATTAAAAGCTTTAACACTAAATATTCAATTATCTGGTGAATATACTAATATGTTAGAAAGTACTCATAACATTGCTTTAATCTATTGAATTTATTACAAGTGTATTAAAACTAATTTGAATGTTCAAGCTTTAACTAAAAGTCCCAAAGATAAAACCCTATTAATCCAAGGTAGCACTACTGAAACTGATAAAGATGAAATCTTCAATACCCCTTTATTTACTAGAAGAGATAGAAAACTACATCTTTGTGAGCCTTCTTCACAAACCGAGCATACACATAATAAATTAAAAGGAATTGATAATTCTTCTACTTCTCAAATTAGTAAACCAGTTTACTCTATTCATACACATCTTCAAGAAGAAGATACTATATCTTAGGATTCACCTACTCAAACTGATTTTGAAGTTGTTCCTCTTGTCAACCTACAATTGTTAACTTTAAGTAAACATTTTACTCTAGACCTTAATAAACTTCATGCTGAATTTAAATCTACGGCAAATAAGTCAAAAAGACATACATATACGAATACTTATGATATAAAATAACAATCTAAAATTACAAAGAAATGGTATAAATTTATGACAGGAATCAATACTGAAATTAATTTCTTTGATTATTTAGAAAATTATTATCAAAAAGTAAACGTTATTACAAAAACTAAATGGAAAACTTCCGCTACCACTTCTGTTTCATCTAGTCACCCTCCTTTAGAAACCATTCTGATTGAACATAAAAGGCACCATCGTTCATGCTTCTCCTTTTAAACTCTTTGGTGAAGAATCTGAAATTAAAAAAGTCATTGAACAAAATAATTATACCAATCAATATTTAAAAACTATTGGTAAACAACTAGATAAACTTGAAACTACTTTTGAAGATTACTCTACTAGTTATGCTTCTACAAGTAAACTTTTAGATAAACCTCTTATTAATCTTCCTAGTACTAGAAAGCGATTAAGCTTAGCTACTCAAGATAATACTACAGTTGAAGCCATTGAAAAATTATTTAATAAAATGTCTACATCTACTACAAGGAAAGGAATTATTATCCTAACACAATAGCCTCCACTAGAATTTATACTTATTTTAAAAAAATTAAAAATTAACTTTTAATCTATTTTTCAAAATAACATCATATCAATCATGTCTAGGGGTATGCCCTGTGCCCCCACCACATTATTATTACTCTTTCACCTTTTAGGAAAATTATTCTTAGAATGAATTTCCGTAGTATTATTTGATTTTTATTAATTAAAATAGTAAAATTCAATGGTAGTGGTTTAATTTTTATTAATTAAAATAGTAAAATTCAATGGTAGTGGTTTAATTTTTAAATTAATATTTTGATCAAAAAATTTTAAAAAAAATGTTTGGTTAATAAATTAAAAAAATTGTTTTATCTCTCTCCTCTCTCCTTTTCTTTTCTTTTTTTAAATTAATAAATCAATTAATTACTTTTTTCTATCATCTCTCCTTTCTCATTCTTCCACATTTTATACATCAATCAATTAAATTTCTCTCACACTCATCAATTCAATTACAAAAAACAAAAAATAAAATAAAATTACAAATCAACCTAAAATTATTTTCAAAACTCATAACAAATAAATTTTTAATTTTCAAAACTTTGATCGTGTTTGGGAAGTTGGCTATTAGACTTTTTGGCTATTTAGCCTGGCGAAAATAGTTGTGTTTGGAAAGTTGATTTTTTTTTTTTTGTAGTTGATTTGATAGTTGTGAGAGAAAAAGTGAAATGATTATGGGTTGATATGACATTTTATTTTATTGACTATTTTAGTTTATTTTGCCTTTTAATGAGCTATTTTAGCCCACCCCTCTTCCTACACACCCCTTCTTTTCAACAATTTATCTTTTAAAATACAACTTAAAACTCAAAATTCTTTTTAAAAACTAAACCAAACAAAACTAATCACCATGTTTGTTTCCAATTTTTTGAAAATACTTTTCAGAAAATTCTACTTTCTTGTTTTTCATATTTTTTTGTTTTTACTAATTTTTTTTTATAAATATTTTGAGCAATTTTTTTAAGTTTTAGACACACCTAATAAATACACTTAAAAATATAATTTTCGTGAAATAAATCTTCAAAAAATTCACTAAATACCAAAAATACAAAAACAATACGAAATTCAGTATATTTTGTGTATTTATTAATTTTTTAAAATATTTTTTCATAAATATTTTACTTTTTAGATACATTTAAGTAAGGTGCATTTAAAAATGTAAAAAAAATTAAAATTTTTAAAAATATTCACTAAAAACAAAAAATATATGAAAAATAAAAAATTCAATTTTCAAAAAACTGAAACCAAATATACTGAATATATTTTTTATTAGTTTTGAAGAAGTAACTTAGCAAATACAAGTGATAAATGATGTAGAATAATACTCGAAAACCACCAAATAACCACCCTGGCCTTTTCTGTCCGTCATTCATTTTTCAGAGTAATAAGTCTAATAATACAAAACCAACGTACACACACAATAAATAAATAAATAATGAATGCATCAGATTTTTGAAAAATAAACTCCACAAATAAATTTCAGGAGAATTCTTAAGATTCTAATCTTTTAAAAATTAAAATAAAAAAATATTACATTTAAAAAAACAAAATTACACACTTTAAAATGATATTGTTTTGTTTTGATTTCAAACTTGAGTCATTGGATTACACACTAATATAATTTATTTACAAATTCATATGACTTTATGGAACACATCCCAATTTAAATAGGATTTTAAACTCTAAAAGAATATTCATAGGATTTCACATTAAATAAGTTTTTTAAATAAGACTTATAAATAATTTTCTCTTTGATTTTTTTTGTCTTTTTTAATTTTTGTGAGAGAAAAAATAAAATGATTATAATTTAGATGTGTCATTTTATTTTATTAACTTTTTAACTTATTTTATCTTTTTTGTGACTATTTTATCTTGGTAACCTCATGCCAAACGAGCCTATATCTAAGAAATTAATTTCATGCTTAGGCCTCGTTTGGAAACAGACTAATTTAGTAATTTTTTTGCTATTCGGCTAAAATATGAGCTAAAAAAAATTAATATGCTTGGTTTGGGAAGTGGGTTGGCTTTTTGGCTTTTTGGCTTTTTTGGCTATTTTAGCCTGGGCTTAAAAGCTTGGTTTGGGAACGGCTTTTTGGCTTTTTGGCTTTTTTGAGTTTTTTTGTGAGAGAAGAATGTAATGATTATGGGTTGGATGTAATGTTTTGTTTGTTATGGCTAAAATAGCCTATTTTGTTTTTTGTGGCTAAAATAGCCAAAAAAGCCTGCAAACCCACTTGCCAAACACAGAATGTTTGAGATGACTTTTTGGCTTTTTACGAAAAGATGTGCAAAAAGTAGAGAGAAAAGAGAATCTTTGATTTTTTGGTATGGGTTGTTGGCTTTTTGATTTTTTTAGTGACTTTTTGGCGTTTTGGCTAAAAGGACCACTTGCCAAACGAAGCCTTAGAAAGATGAAAAATGTTTAAGAGCACTAAAAGTAGAACTCTAATGAGAGCTTTACTTATGTGGCAATGGGCTCCACTTATGAATGATTTGATGTATGCGTTTTTTTTTTTTTTTTTTTTGGCTACATCATTAGTGCCATTGTTAGAACTCCAATTTTAGAGTTATGAATCATTGCTCTAGAAAGATAAGTTGATCTAAGACCATCTCTAATGGTTCACCAAAATCATTACCAAATTTGAATTTGGTGAAAAAATGCAACTTTTTGTCTCTAACAGTTTCATCAAAATGATATCAAAATGAGAATAGTCCAAAATTTTCACCAAACTGAGGAGCTGGGTAAATTTCACCATTTTACTATGTGTGTACGTTGGAAGTGGGGCCCATCGAATAACGGGTCGGACGTCTAGCCAATTGTCCCCCCAGTCGCTCGGAATACACTGAAAATGAAGAGCAGCAGAGGGAGGGAGATAGAGAGAAAGAGAGAGAGAAGATGGCAATTCGCAGACTCTACTCTTCTCTGAATAATAACCCTCTTCTTCACCGTTTTCCTAATGATGCTTCCCTCTTTTACATGGTCTCTATATCTCTACATACACACACATATATTCATTTCATTTTTTACTATCTCTCTTCATTTTTTTCCTAATCGTTTATGTTTGATCTCTTTTATACAGTGAAGCAGTCAACGATAAAGAGAAGCTTCGTATCACTGTATTTAATTTCTCATCCAATCTCTTTCTTTTTCATTCATTGACAGTGGACAAGTCAATTGAATGCTCCACTCCAAGAGGTAGATCCAGAAATCGCCGACATCATTGAACTTGAGAAAGCTAGACAATAGAAGGTCAATATTCACTCAATTTTTGCATATCAGACTAAATGTGATATGGATGTGTAGTTTATGAATTTGCAATTTGGTCTCCTTTTTATAATTGGAAATTTGATAAATTGTGGGTAGGTAGGGAATTGAACTCATTCCATCTGAGAATTTCACATCAGTGTCGGTACTGCAAGCAGTTGGGTCGGTCATGACTAACAAATACAGTGAAGGGTATCCTAGTATTAGATACTATGGAGGGAATGAATATGCGATTCCACTTTCACTTCTATTTCAGAGAGAAAGAGAAAAAGATTGTGAGAAACAAGAAAATGATTGAACTAGTTGGGTTTTTCATGGTTTAAGAACTTGGTTTTGGTTGAGCAATATGCACATATGGATTAAATTCAGAAAATTCATTTTTCCTTACCGGTTGACTGGTTAGTCGTCCTCCCCGACGTCCACTTAGATTTGATGAAAGCTACAGTAAACGGTTGGAGTGGTTTATATCAGATTGAGAAATTCGTCTTTTTTTTTACTCGGATTTGATGAAAAAAATAGTGAACCATTGGAGATATTCTAAAAGATATTTTTGGTGTCTGAAGTAAATAATCCCATGATAACTATATTTTTTTTACAATCTTATAAGAGCATGTAACTAATATATTAATTTAATGAATAACAACACTTGTGTTTGTTATTAATGTAATGATAAATATGAAGTGATAAATAAAATTTAGAATAAATTAAACTGAATTTTTTTAAAGTTCGGAGAAAATATCAGTTTTGATTCACATAATATTTTATGATTTTTCATCAATAATTTGTTGTTCATATCAATGAAAAAATAATACTTGCTTGGTTTCAAAAATTCTATTTTCTTATTTTTCGTATTTTTTTATTTTTACTGATTTTTTTTAATATTTTAAGCAAATTTTTTTTAAAAACTTTTTAGACATACCTAACGTAAATATACTTAAAAAGTAAAAAATTTGTGAAAAAAACTTTTAAAAAATCACTAAATATCAAAAATAGAAAAAAAAAAAAGAGAATTCAGTACATTTTTTTATATTTTTATGCATTTATTAATTTTTTAAAATATTTTTTCACAAATTTTTTACTTTTTAGATACATCTAAGTAAGGTGCATCTAAAAAGGTAAAAAAAAAATGTTTAAAATTTTAAAAATATTAACTAAAAACAAAAAAACACGAAAATCAAAAAACTCAGTTTTTAAAAAACTTAATCCAAAAACATCAAACCAAACACATTGTCATCTTATTCATATTGAAATGTATATTTTCTTTATTTATCTTTGTGTTCACATTATTTATATTGATTTTGATCTATTTAACTTTACTAAAACAGAATCAGTATAATTATGCCAAAATTATGAGATTACTTATATTTTTCTCTAAATTTCAAAAGAGAATTTACACTAAAATTTAATAGTAAAAATGTAATAATTGTAACAGAATTTTTCAAAAGCGTAATCCTATACAATTAAGGACATTAAAAAAAATTATAAAAACAAACATTTTTCGTAAAATGATGTGAGAAAATTGTTCCCATCATTTAAATCTAATGAATTCTATTTTAAATTGTGAAGTTTTATTATTACATTCACAAGAAATTATTAGATAATTTTGAAGTGCATATTTTATTATCTATATGCTATTCTTTTTGATTGAAAAAAAAAAAAAAAAAGAAAGAAAGAAAAGTGATACGAAAGCATCACTAATTTAAAACGAATGACTCATTGGTTTAAAATACACTATCACCCATCAGGATTCGTTATCTGGTCTAAGGAATTCGGGGTTTTAGCTTAGTGATTGAATAAGACTACATTATGATGTAAAGTTGGGGGCTTATTTGTGTTAACTAGCTAACCTTTACAATAGACGGAAAATAATGACAATAATATGAGTAAATTATATTTTGCCCGGCCTTTTATGTTTGGTCGTATTCTTATTTTGGCTATTTAAGTTTGATTTTTTTCACTTTATTTTTTCATATTTCAAGTTTTTTTCAATTTATTCTAAAAAAGTTAATTTATATCCAAAAAAAAAGATAAAAAAACAACAAATTGATAGTCACATAACATAAAAGTAAAAAAATGACGGAATATAGAAGAGAGAAAATGTAATTTGCTCTAATAATAATGATAATAATCTATAGTATTATTATAGTGTTGTGAATAATAAGACAATTTTCACATACAATGGGAAGAGAAGATGGTAAGGCACAACTCTCCCGGTTAAGGCACAACTCTCTTGTTTGTTTCTCCAAATCAGACATTGAAATTCACAGACAGTTAAGGTACGCTTCTCTCATCCCTTTCTTCTTCTCTACCCATTCATGTACAACAGTCAATACATAAATGTCTGTACATGTGAAGCGAAATCAATGTCTCACTTTCACAATGAAATCTCCAAATTACGAAATGCAACCGACTGTTCACAATATCCATTCTTTCATTCCCAATTACACATTTTCAGTGATAATCAAAGCTTATACATCTATATGTATGTACGTACACAAGTTAGATATATCAATGCTTCAAGAATGTCAGTTTACTCTGTAATGGGTTTGAGTTTTGACGATTTGTGAATGTTCGTCTATTTTTTTCTTTCAAGGATTTAACTCGTTTCATATCCTCAAGTGCAATGCAAAGTTATTCATTTTCGGGCAACATTTTGAGGTCCGGTTGGAATTGGGTTGTTACATTGTTTAAGACCTAGGTTTGATAGTGAAATTCAATTGTTTGCAATTAACAGTATGTGGGTTATCATTAACATTGATTGTATAGATCGGCATTTTTTAAATGAGGCTGTGCTTGTTTCTTATCGGGATCATTTGCAGAGAACTCCAATTCTTCCTCAATTGCTTCTGTGTTAGTGATGGAATTCTTGCATCAATTTTTATGTAAAACATAATTGAACAAATCAAACCCAAAGGGTGTGGTCAAGTGGTAAGACCTAAGAAGCACGGACACTTCTAAGAAGGTGGCGTATCCGTGTTGTGTCTGTGGCAGACACTGACACTCGTTGGACACTTCTCAACACGTATCTGACATCCGTCAAAACGTGTCATATTTTTCAAAAATGTTTTTAGATCCGGACACTCGTGTCCATTGCTTAAACACACATGTCCACCGATTAAATACATATGTGAAACTAATTATAAGTTTGAACTAAATAACTTAGGATGCAATAATAAAAGAAAAACAATGCAAATTTATAAAATAAGTGTTATATTATATTTTTTTATTATATTTGAATGATATATTCATGTAGAATGTATATAATAAATATATAAAATTATATATTTTGTGCGTATACCCCACGTGTTGTGTCTAATATTTTCTGAAAATTAGCGTGTCAGCATATCCATATCGTGTCTCATGTCTGTACTTCTTAGGGAAAGACCTTGGGATATTATACCCAAGGTCCAAGGTTCAATTCTCCTCGAGGCCAACCATTCAGGCAACAATACATATGGTTAATAGGATGAACCTTTCAGGGTTGGATGAACTGTACCCAATGTTAGGAGTGCAGGTTCGAATTCCTGCTTGTGTGCGAGTCCGCTACTTACCGCTATATGGGTAAATGGCTTTGCTGTGTAGCACCACCTGACATCTAGATCCTTGGCTCCATTAGGGTCTAGCCACAAAAGTCACCCCTTTGTTGTTAGGACTTTTAATTGAACAAATCTATATATACACTTCTATAAAAAATTACCGAAACCCATTGAGATCCTTAAGAAAACTTAAAACTTGTTGCAGTTTAAATAGCATTGATTGCTATTTGCTAAGATGTGTGTTTCAACTTTTATTATAATGGCTTTGGCATGAATGGTTATTCTTAGATGGCCTAGCAAATTAGTTGTCTATTATTGTAACAATCTGCCTTTTGGTATTTAAAATACTCATGAAATGAAGAGCTAAATCTACAAGTCACTTTATATGCTCCACAAAACCTAAAGTGCTTGCATGGGTAAATCATAAGCTAGGTTATGAGATGATGATAATCAATGTTTGGAACCTGACCTTGCTATTGATTATAGAAGTTGGTCAATTATTTAAAGTTACAATTTTTACAAGTTAATTTTGTGGAGTAGTGACTGAGATTTGATACCAAATATCATTTACAACATGATAATGCATTTTCCATCTACTGAGTTAAATGACTATACCAAATTCAAAGAGTCTAAGAAATCAACTGAACTATAACTTTTAATTTTCACTAACGTTGGGGGCTATTAGAGAACAGTCTGACCAACTCAGCTGAATGAAGTACTCTTCATAACATATTGTGAATGCATCAACAAAATCCCTGCAGTAGGAGCAATAAAGAGTTTGATATCATTATAACGAAGAGTTTGGGAAGGTAAGAAAGACAGAGATGAACAATGATTAGTGAAGGAGATCTGTGACAATAGAAAGAAAAATGATTCTCATGCATTTACCTGTTTCCTTTTATAAATAAACTCTAAATTGCAATGTAATGGCTACAGAATAAATAAATTAATACATACATACATAAAAAATACACAAATAGAAGAGAAAAATGCATGGTAAAGAATGTTGAATTTTTGAAAGATACAGATATTACACAGCTCTTTACTTAGTTGGTATTGTATCAAGCATGCCTACTGCACAGGTATGAGCATGCTGGCAATATGCTTTAGAGGGCATATGAGTTACCTAGTGGCTAGCTGTCATCCTTCATATTAATTTTCTGAAGCAATATTGTATTTCTTTTTTCTCCATATCACTAGTAGAGATTAGTTCAAAAGTGTTTTAGAACTTAACTCTTACTTGAGTCACGCCTTTTATTTTTCAAAACAATGAAATGTCATTTCTGTTTACAGACAAAAAAGGAAACATAGTTAAATAGAGAGGGAAAAAAAGTCTATTTGCCAAGTTAAAGTTGTTTAGTGTTTAAGGCGCAAACTACTTGCCTCACAATGTAGGACGAGTACGGAGAACACTCTCCTACTAGTAGCGAGCCCAAAACAAATTTGTGGCATCAGTGTAGGAGTAGGACTCTAATTTGAGGGTTAAAATTTGTATATATGGCTAAAAAAGTGGTAAAAATATATATAGACCATCCAAGGGACTATGAACAGTAGTACCTAGTGGGTTTTATGGAAGGTTGAGAGCAAGAAGATTGGATTCTATTGATCAGATCTCGTTTTGGAAGATTAATCTGAAGAAACTGAAGTAGAAGATGCTGAAGGATATGCCATCATTGTTAAATGGTCTTGACAAGCCCTGATACCATAATAGGATTACAGAATCAATAATCCTAAAGAAGAGGAAGGAAACATAAATGAAGAGTTTAATTGTGTTTACTTCTTATATATTGTAATGTTCACAACTCTCATATATATATATATATATATATATCTATGCACTTGAGCTAAGTAGCTCACAACTACTCTAACTAATCCAAATGCCAGCTGGATGTTAGTTATAACAGCCACACTTGTCAATTATGCAAAGAAGCCTTAATAGGAGTAAAAGTATAAATTCATATATTGTCTCCCAAGTTATTTTCTTTAAACTTACAATGTGTTTCATATATGGTTAAGTGATGAACACGTGTCCCAAGTGTCAGTAGGGTGTCAGGTTCTAAAAATTGAAAAGCTAATAGGACACGTTTGGATGCTTGTCCAACATGTTTCGTGGAGTGTCTCATGAGTGTTGTGTTCAACACAGACACACTACGTTCTTGGAAGAGTGTGTGCTTCTTCTCATAGAGGTTACCAAGTAAAGTCTAAAGAAATAGGTATACGAGTAACTGTTTACCATTTGAGACTTGAGAGCTATGTTACATGGACTCGGGCACGGGTGTCGGGTGCGGGTATGTATTTAGAGGTCGGACTTGTCAAACTATAAATTTAAGGGTACGCGGACTTGGCAAAAAAATATCATATTTTTATATTTTTAATCTGGTATGTGAAATAAAATGGTGTTATATGTAACTTACAGTGTCAAAAAGACATTCCTAGCAATTATACAACAATATGTACATAAAATAATAGTGTTATATACAATTATATAAGAAGTGTCCGTTGAAAAGTATCCGACACATATTGCATATCCTTGTCTGAGTGTCGGGTGTCCGACATGGGTATGTGATTTATTTTGAAGATTCCATGTAACATAGTTTGAGGGTAATGGAGGGTAATTAATTCCACTGCCCATAATTCGCGTAGGGAAATATGTAGAGATGAAGAGGAATTATGAAAGACAAGGTGTATAAACTTAGTGCGTGCTAACATGACCTTGTGAAGAGGGAAGAGATGAAGGTAGGAGAAGAGCAAATGAAATAGATGACTGAGAACTTTGAATTTCTTCAATATATATAGGCCTTGTTTGGCGTATGGATTTTTTAGTAATTTTTTGGCTTTTTCAATTTTGATAATGTAAAAAAAGTTCGTGTTTAGGAATGATTTTTTTAGTTTTATAGGAAAAAGTGAATGACTGGTGTATATGATTTTGACTTTTTAGTGTTTTTTTGACTTTTTTTATTTTATTATTTTTTTTTAAGCCTAAAAGCCAAGTTCCCAAATGAGTCCATATATATGTATATATATGAAATTAATAAATAGCACATGGCAATAGACTAGATAAGTGGATTTTTTATTTTTTAATTTTATAAATTATCAAGTGGAAATATATATACATATATATATATATGACCCTTTGATTATAGATGACAAAATCGTGTTTGATGACAAGACTTCTCAAATTGGTGCATATCAACTTGCTCATGGACTCACAAGAGAGGGAGGGAGAGGGGGCACTATTTCTGTGATTTGAATATTCTACCATCTTTTATATTTTTATTTTTAACCTCACAAATGTTGCCTTTAAAGCAGAAGTTTTCATGAGAAAATGCTTGTTAACTTCTATTGCTTGGTTCGTTCATATTGCACAAGATCTATTGAAACACAAGTTAAAACATTTTTAATTTCTTCAAAATTATTAATCTCCATAAGAAGCCACACATACCATCAGCAGTGATCTATAAGCCCAGCCTCAGTGCATTTCTTTTTTTTTTTTTTTTGAGCAGCAACAACAAAATTTTATTGAGAACAAAAGGTGAAAACAAGGTGCGGACAAGAAGTCCTCATACAATGACTAGAAATCAAAGCAGAAAAAAGTGAAAGAACGAAAAATAAAACATCCACCACTAAGGATGGCAAATAGCAGCCCAATCCCTAGAAATCAAACAGCAGCCTTGGTGCATTTCACATTTTGTTATGTACTTAGACTTTTGCAGAAGTTAAAGAAGTTTTGAAGAAAGAAGAAAGAGCAAAACGTGAGTTATTTTCGTACACAATCCCCATATATATATTGAAGTATTTCATAACCAATAATGTAATAAATAAAAATAGAAACAAAATCCTAAAAACTAAATTTCCTAAAATTATTAATCTTCCAATTGATGCCTTTTGCTTCCTTGATCCCCATCACTTTTAGCACACATTTAAATAAAAAGGAAGAAAAGCTAAATAAATTCTCAAAAAAAGGAGAATAAGCTATCACCTAACAACCATTAAATGTGAATACTTGATCTAGACTCACGTATTAGTGTCCAACACATCTGAGATAATCTTTTTTTGGTTTATGTTTAGATATTTTGTGTAGTTCTTGCCAAATTTCTGGATGCACAATCTTTTGATTATATGTGTCAAATGGTGGAATTACGAAATTTTTAATGACAATTAGATGGAAAATTACGTGGATGTTTGCTTCTTGAATTTTTATTTAGTGGTTTTGTTGTTTTGATATTTTGATAATATCGTTCTTATTTGTGTTTTTTTATCGCTAATTTGATTCAAATAAGGTTGCTATTTGATATGGATTTATAATATATTCACATATATGTCCCCTTGTTCTAATTTTTAAGGAAATGACGTGTTTGCTTGTCCGTGTCATGCCGTAGTCCGTAACCATGCTTGTCAGCTAAATAGAATAACAATGAAATGTTTGAAGGGCAGGAACTCTTGGGCCAAAGGCTCAAGGATAGTGCCTAGAGGTGCCTTCTTCTCTGGTTTTGTAAAGGTTTTTTCAGCTGCTTCCCTATCCCAATTCATTCTCTTGTTTCTTCTTTTTTCTTTTTCTTTTTTTTTCTTTTTTTTTTTTTTTCTTTTTTTCTTTTAATTTTTCTCTAAAAGTATGCTAATGCTTGACAGGATCATCAGTAATTGGGTTCTATGTAAAGTAGTATTATCCCATGTCAAAATAGTTTCTTTGGGGTGATTAAATATTGCCTTTAAGAAATTGTGATTTGTCACAACTCCATAAAGGAAATATGCACTGCCAGTGAACTTTTATAATCATTTACGATTTACTGTTTAAGAGGTCCCAAATAAAGTTTTGCTTTAAAAGTAGTCTCTGTAAATAATTAAAAATTATAATGATGTATCTCCATTAAGAAAAACAAGTATCTGTAGTGAGGAATAAATTGTTTGTTGGGAAAAACTGGCTAAAAAGTATATTACAATCTAGATAATAGGCTGGACCTATAAGGGACCACTGGGATTGATGCTGAATTGAAAAATAGTATATCATCACGTGCAAATTAACCATGCATTATAAATGTATAATATATCCTAATAAAGTTTAGTTGGTGTTCTGGCTGCTGTTTCATTCCCTAGTCATTGTTGGAATAAATATGTTCTTGGTAAAAGTGCTTTTTCCTAATTAGTTTGTTTGAGGATGAAAATGAAAAGATACATCTTTGATGATCTCTCTATGCACTTGTGACATAGGAACTCATGATCACCTATCAGTCATGTATTAGTCTAGTTTGTGATTGTGTTTTGCTCCATATGTTTAAACTGTTGCCTTTCTTTTTATTCAAGAAAAATGATTGTTCTTTCCTGTATAAAATTAATTCCATCAAAGAAGATCCAAGTTGTCTTTTCATGAATCTGCTGTGTGGTTTCTTTTAGTTCTTCTTCCAAAAAAGTTTTATTTTTATTTTTTTATTTGCAAGTTGTTGATGTCTGCTGATGGGGTGTACATATTTGTTATGAAACACTGTATGATAGCTAGTTTTTTGTTTGTTGCTGAAGACGGATAAGCACATTGAAGTCTTGATTTTGCTCTCCAATGCAAATAAGCCAGATTTAACTTTTTTTCTTAATGTCACTCTGTATCTACTACAAAATCTAGCATTCGGTGACCCTTCGTAAGGAAACAGATGATGATATTGCAAGTGCTCCAAACAGCAAAGTTCCACGAATGTTTGAAAAAAAAAGAAAAGAAAAGAAAAAGCCACTTTAATTGAAGATATCTTTGCCTCATGCACACATAATTGAGAACGTACTATGCATTTCAGTGCAGGTAAGTTCACATTTGTGTGCGTGGGTAACTTTGGAGGCCAAACATCTCAGATTGCTGCCCTGCCAAGATGATCTTATTATTCAGAATAGTGTGGATCCTATCCACTGGATGAACTTGCTTTTCCTGTGAATGGAAGCATATGGGAGTTGCTCACATAGAGAAAAGGTATGGGTGCACTTAATTTCTAATAGCACTTAATTTCCATATGATTGGAACATCAGGAGCATGGGATTAGCATTTCGCGTGACATTTGGAATATACTTTATTTTGATACTGTAGGTTTGGAGAAAAGAAAGAGTTAGGGAATGAATTCGACTTCATTCCCTTTTATATTGATCATTCTTTGTAATTATAGGAGTGCCATAAGGCATAATATATGGTCCCGAATATATGGTCCAGCCATTACACCAATCAAGGGACTAAATAAGAATACAATCAATTATTTCCTATTATACTATTTCCTATTTTAACACTCCCCCTGAAGTTAGTGCAAAGATATCTCTCATGCCCAGCTTGTTGAGAATGCCATGAAAGGGTTTGCTCCTTAGTCCCTTGATGAGAACATCAGCTAGTTGGTCCCCAGTCTTCACAAATGGAATACAAATGGTGCCACTAGTGAGTTTTTCTTTGATGAAGTGCCTATCAATCTCCACATGCTTAGTTCTATCATGCTGAATTAGATTATGAGCTATGTTGATTGTTGCCTTATTGTCACAGTATAGTTGCATGGAGTCAGTCTGATGGATTCCCAAGTCTCCCAACAATAGTTTAATCCATAGTAACTCACATACACCCTGAGCCATAGCCCCTGAATTCTGCCTCAGCACTAGATCGAGCAACCACATTCTGTTTCTTACTTTGCCATGTGACTAGGTTACCACCAACAAATGTGTAGTATCCAGAAGTTGAGCGTCTGTCAGTGATAGATCCAACCCAATTTGCATCAATAAATGCCTTTACACTGAGATGGCCATGCTTTGAGAAATAAAGACTTTTTCCAGGAGAAGACTTCAGGTATTTCAGGATTCTTATAACGGTCTCAAAGTGGGAAGTTCTAGGAGCATGCATAAACTGGCTCACCATGCTCACGGCAATGGCAATGTCTGGACGGGAGTGGGATAAAGTATATGAGCTTGCCCACTAATCTCTGGTATCTCCCCCTATCCATTGGCTCTCCCTCTTGATCTTCACCGAGTTTCTGGCCTGGTTCTAGAGGTGTATGACATGGTCTTCCCCCAAGCATTTTAGTTTTCTTTAGCAAGTCAAGTGCATACTTTCTCTGACATATGAAGATGCCATCCTTGCTCCTAGCTACTTCAATGCCCAAGAAATACTTCAAATTACTCAAGTCTTTGATTTCGAACTCCTTGGCCAAGTATTCCTTCAACTGAGGGATCTCATCAAAGTCATCCCCTGTCAGAACAATATCATCAACATAAACAATGAGAGCTATGGTCTTATCATGTGAAGAGTGTTTCACAAACAAAGTGTGATCAGGTTGACTTTGCTTGAATCCATATTTCAGCATAGCTTGAGCAAACCTTTCAAACCACGCCTTAGGAGATTGCTTTAGTCGGTAAAGCGACTTCGGAGCTTGCATATTTTACCTTTGGACTTAGCATCCACAAAACCAAGGGGAATATCCATATAGACCTCTTTGGCTAGGTCTCCATGAAGGAAGGCATTCTTCACATCAAACTGATGAAGCGGCCAACCCAAATTTGTAGCAAAAGAGTAAAATTCTCACAAAGTTCATCTTAGCAACCGGTGCAAATGTCTCCTGGTAATCTATCCCATAAGTCTGAGTGAAGCCCTTAGCAACCCATCATGCTTTGTACCGTTTTATAGAATCATTTGCTTTGTGTTTAACCGTGTACACCCACTTACACCCAACTGGATGTTTACCTCTAGGTAACTCCACTAACTCTCAAGTGCCACTTTTGCTTAGAGCTCTCATTTCTTCCATCATGGCATATTTCCATTCAGGAATAGATAGAGCATCCTAAAAATTGGTAGGTAGACTCATAGAAGACACCTTAGATAGAAAGGCTTTATTTGTGGAAGACAGATTAGAATAAGAGACATGATTAGTAATAGCATGCTGAGTACAAGACCTAACTCCCTTCCTATTAGCAATAGGAATATCAAGATCTGAAACATCAGGAATAGGAGTATTAGAATTAGAATTAGAATTAGAATTACCTGGACTCTCAGGAAATAGGGTTGACTCTGGACACTTATCTGGAGAAGTTGGCAGAAGTGGAGAAAGAGTAGGCTCTTGCATCCAGGTGACTTACTGTCTGTCCTTGTCCCTGATATAAACTTTTCCTGTTTTCTTTTCTCCAACAACTGTTGGCTCATCATCCTCTATCTATTCAACCACTGGCAGAAGTGGAACAGGAATCTCTTCACACCAAGACTCTCCTGAAAGGATGACTGTGAGACCGGGAAGGTCGGAAAGTAAGATTGAGACTTGAAGAAAGTGACATTCATGGAGACAAACCATTTGTAAGTGGGAGGATGATAACACTTATAACCCTTTTTAGTGGCAGAATAACCCAGAAAGACACACTTAAGAGACCTAGGATCCAATGTACCACGAATGGGAGAATGATTATGGACAAAGCAAACACAGCCAAAGGTCTTAGGAGAAATGGAGAACCCGGAAGAGGGAGAGCCGAACAAAATGTGAAGAGGGGTTTGTTTTTGAAGGACTTGGGTAGGAAGGCGATTAATCAAATAAGTAGCAGTGAGAATCGCTTCCTCCCAATAGGATTGAGGAACCCGCATCTCAAAAGAAACAATGGGCGACATCAAGGAGATGACGATTTTTTCGTTCTGCAACACCATTTTGTTGAGGGGTATTAGTACAGGAAGTCTGGTGAATAATGCCATGAGTAGCGAAGTAAGTGGCAAGACCAGAGTCAATATATTCTCCCCATTATCAGAACGTAAAATTTTTACAACAGCCCTAAACTGAGTACAAACCATTTTATGGAAGTTTTGAAACACAGAAAACACCTCACTTTTGTCTTTCATCAAATATATCCAAGTGGCCCGGGAACAATCATCTATGAACTATGTTATATGGACTCTTCAAAATAAATCACATACCCGTGTCGGGCACCCGACACTCGGACAAGGATATGCGATATGTGTTGGATACTTTTCAACGGACGCTTCTTATATAATTGTATATAACACTATTATTATATGTACATATTGTTGTATAATTGCTAGGAATGTCTTTTTGACACTGTAAGTTATATATAACACCATTTTATTTCACATGCCAGATTAAAAATATAAAAATATGATATTTTTTTGCCAAGTCCGCGTACCCTTAAATTTATAGTTTGACAAGTCCGACCTCTAGATACATACCCGTACCCGACACCCATACCCGAGTCCATGTAACATAGTCTATGAAGGTAACAAACCATTTGTGACTCGTTAAAGACACAAAACGGGAGGGACCCCATACATCAGAATAAATAAAAGAAAATGGAACTGAACTTTTATTAATAGCAGCAAAAGCGGCTCTGTGTTGTTTTCCAAGTTGACAAGATTCACATTGAAAATCTAACACATTATTTTTTTCAAAAACAGAAAGAAATAAATGCTTAAGTAATAAAAAAGAGGGGTGTCCTAAGTGACAGTGCCACAACCAAATGTCTTCCTTGGTGGATGGTAACAGAATAGATGAATGAGCCAACTTGTCTGTCTGATCCAGAATGTAGAGACCATGATCCTCTCTACCATTGCAAATCCTTTTCTTCGTGATAAGGTCCTGAAAAAGACAATGATTAGGAAAAAATGTCACACTACAATTTAAGTCACAGGTAATACGACTCAAAGATAAAAGATTAACACTGAAATTGGGAACATGGAGGACAGAAGACAAAGGAAGGGAAGAGGTGGCATGAATTAAACCTTTCCCTGACACAGACGAAATGGTAACCACCAGCAATACGCACTTTTCCTGACCTGAGGAGGGGTTATACTCTGAAAATAAATCAGAGGAGCTAGACATATGATCGGAAGCACCAGAATAAATAATCCATGGTACAGTCGTATCGTATGAGATAGCAATGCACATGGGGAGGAAGCCAAGTTAGCTGAATTGGCAAAGGAAGAAGATGGTGCACCTGTAGGAGAAGTGGAGGCTCGATGGTCTAGCAAGTGGCGAAGTGAAATCTCAAAATCCGAGGCAAATAACTCCGAAACATCAGTAGCGGAGGAGACAACTGGAGATGAAGATGGTGGCTCAACAGTGTGTGAAAGATGTGCTCGGGTATTGGCCCCTCGGCCTCTAGATTGACCAGACCTATCCTCTCGAGTACCAGGACGGTCTCCTCGGCCACCAGAGGGGGTTCCATGCAGCTTCCAACAAGTCTCTCGTGTGTGGCGAGGTCAATGATAGTAGTCACAGTAAAGATTATTCTTTTTAGAGGAAGGACGAGAACCACGAGTTACTCGATCGCCATCGCGAGAGGGTACAAAACCAAGGCTGAGCGATCAATAGTAGCAGAAGAAAGTATCACAGAGCGGCGACTTTTCTCATGCTGCACAAAAGCAAAGGCTTTCTGGAGAGAAGGAAGTACATCCATACCAAGTACTCTGTTCCGAATTGGATCATACTCCACATTTAAGCCTTCTAAGAACTTGAAGACCCGCTCTTGTACTACAAACTTTCGATAACCAACAGAATCAGTGGGACAGACAGGCTTGTAGTCCTGAAGGTGATTAAGTCGCTTCCACCCATTACTAAGGAAGGTAAAATACTGAAGAATAGTCATCTCACCTTGGACCGACCTTTCAATGGAGCGACATAATTCAAAAGCCTGGGACAAGTTCCCCTTCCTAGAGTAAGTAGTAGTGACAGCCTCCCAAATATCTTGGGCAGTGTCCATAGACAGGTAGCCCTCGCCGATCTCCGGAACCATAGAATGGATCAACCAACCCATAATCAGAGAATTGATGATCTCCCACTGGTCATAACGAGGGTCTGTGATACTGGGTGCCTGGATCCTTCTATCAACATATCCCATCTTCCCTTTGCTTTTCAAGAAAATAGTCAGACTCTGCAATCATGCTAGGTAATTCTGACCGTTGAATAGAGAGATGGTGATTTTAAGGCCAGGGTTGAGGTTATCAGTCATAGTGGAAGGGATAATACTAATAGAACTCTCGCTCTGAAATGGCTGAGAGGTATGAGATTCACTGGTCAAATCTGCCATGGAGACTCCACTAACTATACCTCAAATACGAAGCCAATCACAAACTCGGAAGATGAGTGGAAGGAAAGACATGACTTCTCCTATGAAAGCATAAAGAAGAAAAAAAAGAACCCTTTTTTATTTTTATTTTTATTTTTTACTGTATTATTATTTTTGTTTATTTTATTATTTAAAAAATGTAAACATTCCAAACAGGACAAAAGGCAATCACGACAAGGATGACCACCCATGACAAAGATAAAAAAACGACCAAGATCAGACCAGGGCCATTCGTGAGGCTAGCCGACCACCCAGAGAGGACCCAAGGCCCTAGGTGACCAGCGAGGAGGCCACGATGGCCCTAGTCGAACACCCAGGAGCAAGTGACAACCACCAAAGGGCCTAGGCGACCCACCAGGAGACCATGACGGCTTTCTGGGAGCAAGCGACAGCCACCAAAGGGCCTAGGCAACCCACCAGGAGACCACGACGGCTCTCTACAAGCAGGAGAGGGCTGCCGACTGTCCCAGCCAAGGGTTTGGGTGGCCTGGGCAGTCCTGGGGTGGAAGAGAAGGAGGTTGTGATAGACTTTAGGTACCTCCTAATAAGGCTTTGATACCATGTATGTTTGGAGAAAAGAACGAGTTAGGGAATGAGTTAGACTTCATTCCCTCTTATATTGATAATTCTCTGCAATTACAGGAGTGGCATAAGGCATAATATATGGTTCAGAATATATGGTCCAGCCATTACACCAATCAAGGGACTAAATAAGAATACAATCAATTATTTCCTATTCTACTATTTCCTATTTTAACAGATACTAGCAAAGTTTTTATACCAAGTTGGAAAAACTTGTTATTTTTTTATAATTATTTTACTAGGTAACTTTCAACCTGTATTTCTCTACTGCAAGAGGTAGGCATCACTTGTAATTCTTTCCGTTAGAAATGGAGATATTTTATTGATTATATGATGTAATGCCTGAATTTAGTTCAACAGGGTTATTAAAGAAGTACTAGGTACCATTGGTTCAGTGGTTAAAACTCGGTCTTTCAACTTTGAGGTTGAGGGTTCAAACTTGGAGAATAGTCACTTTGTGCAAATAATACAAATAATTAGGTCTGTATCCAATCTATCCCACCCAAACCTCCATTTGATGGGGACTAAAATGGGTGTACATTTTAGGCTTATTAAAGAAGTGATCTATTTGTTGCCAAGAAGACACCCAAGTAACTATTTTTTTCCTCCTCGAAGTTGCTTTCAGGTGAGCACCTGTTCATTTGACTATTGGATCACATGTCCTTTTTGGATGCATTACTAAAGCATGTTTCTATTAAATACAAATTGCAATGTCTCAAGTGCTATTCAGAGTCATCTTCTGATTTCACATTTCACTTGACACGGGAGAGTAAGAATTTTTCTAGGTTGGGATGATACATACAGAAGTACTGGCCAACTTTGAATCAGCCATGTAAAGGATCTTATCACTGTGTTGTTTTAGTTCAACTTAGACACTAGGTTAGCTTCGATATCAAATGAAATTGGATTTAGATTGGGCCATTGTGGTTTAGATATTATATTCATTTCCAAAACTGCAGTCTCATCATTCATCACAGGCTAGCATAGAAAATGTTTAAGAAAACAACAATTAGGAAACTGTTAGATACACGTGCATGTTCTTTTGTTTTTATTTGGAGCAATAGATTCTATATTTGTGTAGTTATTATATATATAAATATTGATATCATGTAATTTAGCAAAAGGAAAGACAGACCTATGAACCACCCTTCAGAAGACCTCTTCAAAGTCCCTTTATTTTATGGTTGCATGATTTAGCTTTCTTGAATTCTTTAAGGGATTTTAGATGGGTTCAATGTCTCTTGGAAAGGTTCAATTTTTTTAAAATCACCAAGTCAGAATAAAACACCACACATTTGAATTTATATATGACTAGGTCTACCATGAGGTCAGGTTCATGGTTCTTATCACAAGCTCATTTTTTTATCGATCCACCTACACTTCTCACCAACACGGTCTCACGTATGAAAATATGATGATACTCATGGATGGGCATGCCGATCAGATGGTCTTGGATCAAATAAAATCATACGGATCGAAGGAGAGAAAAAGATAATTTGTAACTGGTGGCTTTGATCTAATTTGATTTGAGTTCATGATTCTTGTCATGAGCTCTTTTTTCAATTGACCCACCTAAACTTCTAACATGGTCTCACTAGAGAAAAATTAGAACATTTGTGATTGGGAGCGCCAATCAAATGGTCTAGATCTTAGTAGCAGGAAACTCCTATGGGGCATCACTCCCGCCCCAACTCCCAACTTTAAACTCTTCTATAGGGCCCTTGCTCGCCCGTCCCCATTCTGGTCCCTCCCCTGTCCCTGCTCCCGTTTCCACTTTGTACAATGACTCTAGATGGAATAAAATCAAATGGGTGAAAGGAGAGAAAATGCTAATTTGAGACTGGTGCCTTTGATCTGATTTGATTATGATTTTGATGTAAAAATTTGATAGTAGGCACATCCAAATTTGCATTCATGAATTACCTAAAAATAAAGGACTGATGAATGGGGATTATATCACGATAACTTTTATTCTTCTTAACCAAATTTTATATAATGGGACATGGTGTTGGTAGTGAGACATGACATATATTAGACTACTCCACTTTCTGAAATTGCATTGACACATGTGGTCTAAAATCATGTCTTTCAAAAACATTGGATACCAAATGCAATGGCCATTAATCATCAGTAGTGGCCAACTTGTATAGTATATATATGACTCTGAATGCATAGTATAAACTGTCCCATGTGTTTTTCACCATTTTGAACATGGTAGATAACCAATTAATCTATAGCTCTATGTGTACTCATTATAACCAAAATAATTTCCCAAACCCTAATGATCAGTGGATGTATGGACTGACTATATGTTACCCACTTTGAGTGAATGTTGATACAAGGTCCCAACTGACAGTGACTGCCACCAACTCTTCTATGAAATCTTTTTCAGAAACCAGTGGACACTACACTTGAAGAGAAGAAGATCTACTTGGTGCCTTGTCATCACCACATGGACATATAAGGAGTAATGTTTCTTTTCCCTTTTTATCTTAGTAGGTTATTCATGTTAGATAAAGTTGGGATCCTCTGTCAATCTTTGTCTCATCCTATATCTCATGTTGGCCTTGTATTTATACCCGTACGTATAAATTTTTTGTTTTTGTTTTGAACAACAGGCTAAATATATTGAAAATGAAATTCGATACAGAAGATACAAAACAAAATAAAGGAGGGCCACACCTATCCCTCTCCAAAACAGTGTGCAAAAATTAAGGAGGGTGGTTATGGAGGACAGAAGGTCGAGATCCGGATTTTCTGAAGATATTATTGTATTATTTTAGTAGGGTTTCAATGTGAGTATAACAGTATTTTTGAGGGCTGAGCATGGTAAATTTGATCTCTCTTGTATGGACATAGACACATTATGGAATAAAATATTTTGATGATTGCATTTTTGTTTTTGCCTTGTTAAAAAATTACTAATATGAGGGGGCTACATGTCTTTGGCACACCATTATGAATAATTCTAGAATTTTTTATTCTGCTCCTATTCTGGCCCCGTTTGGTAGAGCTGTGAGAAAGTGATTATAACTTATAGCCTAACAGCTTATAACTTATAACTGTGAACATAAGCTGATTTTTGACTTATAAATTAAGCTTCTCCTCCCCCACTCAAAGAATAAGTTGATTTTTGACTTACAAAAAGCTATAAGTTGTATTATTAAGCTGAACTAAACATATCAAAATAGCTTAAATTAAGTTAAAAGCTGAAATAAGTTGGAAATAAGCTGTACCAAACAGGGCTTCTATCTCCGATTGTCCAACACTGTCAATGTTGTATAATTTCTCTTGCATACTTATGAGTTATGATAAATAGAAATATTTATAAAAGTGTCTACTTTAAATTTATTTGTAATTTCAAATTTAGTATGATGTAAGTTATACCTAGAATAGATTTAATCCATACATTTTAAATTTTGAACAATTTTTTAAAATATTTTTTCCAATTGCCTATATTTTTCAAAAAAACAAAAACAAAAAGGATATATGTAAACCATGAAAAGTTGCACTTCCACTCTTTTAGTGGTTAAGAGCTCAACATGAATTTACTTCAATTTCATTGTGGGCAAGAGCTCTCTCTCTCTCTCTCTCTCTCTCTCTCTCTCTCTCTCTCTCTCTCAATGGTCCACCACAATTATAGGTGCTACCTGCAACACCTCTCCAATGCTAGTCTTGGCCATACTTTTCCAACCTCCAATGAATTGATAATTTTAAGCCTCCGTTTGGGAAGTGGGTTGGCTTTTTAGCTTTTTAGTTTTTTGGCTATTTTAGCTTGGGCTATTTTAGCCTGGTTTGGGAAGGGCTTTTTGACTTTTTTGGCTTTTTTTTGTGAGAGGATTGTAATGATTATGGGTTGGATTTGATGTTTTGTTTTTTGTAGCTAAAAATAGCCTATTTTGTTTTTTGTGGCTATTTTAACCAAAAAAGCCTGGCTTTTTTCTTCCCAAACGGACCCTAAAAGAGTCACATTTTTTTATTTCAAATTTTAAAAAACAATTAAGAATGGTTTTGAAATTCAAATTGATATAATAATGATTATACATCATTGACTTTAGATTATAATAAATAAAAAAAAATGTAAATGTCAACTAGGATGGAGAGAATAAAAATTCACCTGCCATAACCACTTACTCATACATGGCGTGGGCAAAACTAGTGGCGGCAAAAAAAAAAAAAATTCCACCTGCCATAACCGCCACCCCCAATGAATCAAAAATAAATAAATAATGATACAACTGATTCTCTGAATCAACATTTGGTTTGCAGATAGAAAGTGATTGCTCTTAATTAATAAGGTTTTAGGTGTTTATCAACTATCAAAATACTTTAGATGGTTTGTTTTAGTTTGCTTTGATGCTTTGTCACCTCGCCTTTTCTTTATTGTTGGTTGTCTCAGTATTTTTGTAGATTATTTTTCATTAATAAAATTCTATTTTTGCTAATAAAAAAAAAAATCAAAATACTTTGTTAGGGCAACAAATGTTTTGTCAATTGTTAGGGCAACTTCAATAGTTGTGTGCTAGTTATTGTGTTATTGTTAAATTTTAATATGATCGGTATAACAAAAAAACAAGAAAAAAAAGAAAGAAGAAGAAGTCCAATAGTGTATTATTCAAATCGAAATTTGGCATGAAACAAATTTGATACAATAAGAATATCGTGTCAAATTTAAGTAAGATTAATGTTTGATTATTGAGTTCTTTAAATTTATTCTATTGTCCCCAAAAAATGTTCTTGTTGAAGTTATAAGCTTGAAGATTGCTTGGAGTGAATGAATCTAACAAATTGAGTTTGAGGGGGATGTTGGAAATCAAACTCAATTTGAGTTTAGAAAAGAAAGTTTCAAAGAATTCCAGATTGAAGAAAATAAATTCAATTTGAATTTGAAGAAGAGAAGAAAAAGTTAGAAGCTTCTGGAGAATTCATGAAATTTCATCACTATGCATTTGGAAGCTGCAAAGTTCATGTTGAACAAGAGAGTCTAGAATGATGAAGAAACTTCTAAAACTGAGGAGTTCAATTTGGATTTGGTTTCTTACTATTTGTACTTTCTTGTGTTCAGATTGTGTGTTTACATTGTATGATAAATCTATAAATAGAGATGTTGTGAGATTGTTTTAGATAGAGTGAAAGAAAATATAATCTCTAGGAATGGGAGATGCATAGTCATCTCTAGTCAGGGAGATTGGATTCTAAGAAAGTTGGAGAGTTTAAGAGTTACAGAGAGTTGCTCATTTCAGAGAGCTAAATGAGAGATTAACCCTCTGTGACAGAGAAGGGAGCTCATTCGGTGCGAGAGGGGAGCTCAGTGAGAGTAGAGTGAGAGAGAGTTCTCTTCCATTGCAATCTCTTTATAATTTCCATTATATAGTGAAAATGTTACTCTCTCGTGGACATAGGTAGTGATATCGAACCACGTTAAATATTGTGTTTATTTGTAAATCACAACAAGTGATTTACACCTCTTTCCCATTTCCAAGTGATATCAGAGTTTATAAAGGAAATTGTCATAATTTTCCAATAATGGTATCAAAGCTTACCACTGCGAACAGTTCCTTCATATTTTTGTTCTCCAATAGTTTTTAAAAATACTAACCGTCATAGTAAAATCATTTCAATTCAAAATTGGATTAATTATTTTAATTGAAATTATAATCCAAAGACACTAGAAATATATATAATTAGGTACATACGATAAATGTAGCATTTGCATTGCTAATAAGTTTATTAAAATATAATATTTTGACACGATAATATATTAAAGTATGGCATTAAAATAGCACAATTTTTTTAAAATTTTCAGTATCTTTTGAAAATTAGTTCATTTTATACCTACTTTCTTCAGAAAAAGTACTAGGAATAAACTAGCAATTTCATTTTTTTTTTAAAAAAAAAAAAAGGAATTTCAAAACTTAATTAAATTTATGCATCAAAAGGCATCACATCAATTTATAAAGTAATGTATCAATATTAATAATAATAAAACACTACTTCAATCAGTTTAATTTGTTTGATTTAAGGACGTCACCCACCATTTCATAAAGTATGTTTCTAAATTTTTTTCTTAGCACTCTTCCCTCTCTCACCTATGAAATGCACTGGTCTCATCAAGGTGTCATCTCCTTTTTGGTCCACCATTGCCCTAATTTCACGCTCTCTACCGATTATTATGTGGTTGTTGTGAATAGATGCAAATGATATGATTTTAATAGGGATATTATTTTGATGATTTAAACGGTTTATATAATAAAATTTATTGATTGATTTATTTATAAAATAAATTAAATTAATCGGATATTTATAATTCTATAAAAATATCATTTTTATTTTTTCCAAAAATAAACCATTAACAAAATTTTGATATATATATATATATATATTTAAATGATTAGAAAATCATGAGGTATGCCAATTATATAGAGACTAAAATGATCCAAACGATAAAATATAACAAAAATTTTAGGAAAGTGATTCAGATAGCTCAGCTGGTTAGAACAAAGGACTGAAAATCCTTGTGTCAGTGGTTTGAATCCCCTTCAACCTTTCCATTCACTTTCAATAGAAACCTGGGAACTGACGACCAATTTATTCCATATTTGGTACCACTTCTATTTCTGTCCATTATTTTATTTTATTTTAAAAATAATATTTGTCACTTCCATCTCATTTGTGTATTTATACAATCGAACAATAAACCGGAGTAATTATTTATTGCCTTAAAAGTATTGATGTAACATTCATTCAAGTCATTCATTTGTGTGGAGTCTACATGAGACCTATACAAACGAATGATTTAGATTGAGTTATGACAATGTCACATGTCACATGTAATAATTTTTCAATAAACAATATGTATATTTGAAATTCATCATATTTGAAAAATAATAAAACTCACGATGATAGAAATCACACAAGAAAAGTTTTAATAAAATATTTTAATAATATATAAATGATTCATTTTATTTTTCTTATTATTAACAATTACTTATGCTACCAGATATTACTCTTTCTTTTTCAACCAAATTCTTAAGTGGATTTGTTAAATTATGTCACCAATCATATTTATTTACACGGTGCTTTTAATTTCACAATTTTTTTATTTTGTTTTACTGTTTATATCAGAATAATGTTTGAGGGCCCGAAATTAGGGGCTTGAAATTGGCTCAAAACCCAAAACGATGTCGTTTTGGGTTTTGGGTTTTGATTTTTTTTTTTTTTTTTTTTTGGGCCCTTTTCTTCCTTTTCTTTCTTTCTCTTCTTCTTCTTCATCATTGAACACAGGAGAGCAGAGGCGAGAGAGAGAAGAGCAGAGGCGTCGTCGTCGCAGCTCGTCGGCGTCCCAACTCGTCGGCCGATCTCGCAGCTCGTCCCTCGTCGCTCGTCGGCATCGCAGCCCCACCTCCACCTCCACCTCCACCTCCGCCTCTGCCTCCGCCCGATTTTGTTGGCCCCTCCAGTCCACTCCTTCTTCTCCTCCTCCTCCTCCTTATTCTCCTCCTCCTCCTTTTTCCCCCTAATTTCGAGCCAAATTCGAGCCCCTATATTCGGGCTCTCTACCATTACTGGTTTATATCATATTATTTCAGTGAATCTTTAAAATTTTTTATCTGTATAATTTTTTTCCCATCAGAAATGGTGTTTTTACCATCCCCTTTACAAAGAAACCTATAAAACTGGTTATCACATATGTATGGCATCATCAATTGAATTAAGGGAAAATCTGTGTTAATATATATATATGATATATATTCCTAAGGAGTTGTTTGTGATGAACTATATAAGTGTACTTTTTGACTTTTTGACTAAAAAAGTAGAGAAAAAAAGATGTATGTTTTGGATAACTTTTTGACTTTTTATGAAAAAATATGTATTAAAATATTATATCAACTACCAAAATTACTAAAAGACCCTTATGTGCACTAACGTTTGACAGGCTTTCCGCCATGCATGTCAGTGAACTAGTTAGTGGCCCTGTTTGGTAGGGCTTATTTTTAACTTATTTCAGCTTTTAGCTTAATTTAAGCTATTTTGATGTATTTGGTTCAGCTTAACAATACAGCTTATAGCTTTTTGTAAGTCAAAAATCAACTTACTCTTTGAGTGGCAGAGGAGAAGCTTAATTTATAAGTCAAAAATCAACTTATGTTCACAGCTATAAGCTATAAGCTGTTAAGTTATAAGTCATAATCACTTTTCCACAGCTCTACCAAACGGGGCCAGTGCATTGTTGACCATTGCTGCACTACACTGCTCTTCTTTTCTTTTTCTTTTTTTTTTCTTTCTCTTCACATGTGAGCTGTAGGGGACAAACAAGGGCAAAAGTGTCTTTTTGCCCTCTGACAAATCAACCCAGTTTTCTGCCAAAAAAATGGTGAATAGTATAAACCTTTTTGATTTTGTAGTGACTTTTTGACTTTTTTTGGTTAACCCAAACACCTACTAAATATATTAAGTATTGATTTCGTAGATATATTTGGGAATTGCCATAATTAGATTTCTTATAGGATACTCTTTCTCAATATTAGGTTTCTAGTATGATATTTTTTCTCAACCTATATATATATAGGTCTTTTATTGTATAGAATTAATTCATTGAATACAAGAGTTTCTCTTTTCTCTTCTCTTTCTACTGTCATAACATGGTATCAAAGTTACGTTAAGTATTTAGTAATTTCGCTTCACCGGCGGGTAGCAGCCTTACCTTGGTCGCTCATCAGACCTCAACATATTCCGTTGTCATATTTTCTTGTTAGTATCGCTTTGTGGTGATCTCTTTCCTTGTCCGCTCGTTTATTCGTACCCCAAATATCTCTATCATATATATATATTTACTCGCAATCCATTATTTATTTATTATTTTTGGTGCTTTTATTCCCCTCTGTCTTTCCCTCTACTTCAACCTCAAATAGGTTTCTATCTTCAAACTTATTTGAATTTGAGGGGGGTAGTATACCTATATCATGGTGAACGTGGTTATACACCATGCAAACCACCTAAGCTGTCCTTTGTAGCGTACAACTCAAGCCGCCCCTGTGGCGCACTACCCAAGTCGCCCCTTGGTGCATCACCCAAGCCGCCTCTTCTGGCACACAATTCAAGCCGCCTTTTCTGGTGCATAATGCAAGCCGCCCGCCAAAGTCGCCCCCTGGCGCACCATCTAAGCCGCCCCTTGGCGCACAATCCAAGCAGCTCCCTGTCGCACTCAGTCATATCTTGCCATCATCGTTCAACACTACGTCATAAGTTATGTGTGTGTCACGCTTGCTGGTTCAACATCCAGTTCTATACAACTGTCTCGGCATTAGTTGCAGCCAATTTCTACAACGGTCTGTCACGACGTTAAACTATCCCGGCATTAGTTCTGGCCAATTTCTACAACGGTCCGGCACGACCTTAAACTGTCCCGGCATTAGTTCCAGCCAATTTATACAACGGTCCGGTATGACCTTAAACTGTCCCGACATTATTCCAACCAATTTCTACAACGGTTCGGTACAACTTTAGACTGTCCTGCCATTAGTTTCAGCCAGTTCCTACAACAGTCCAACACGACTATAAACTGTCTCCCAGCATTAGCTCTAATCTCTTATCTATCTCAAGCGTCCTTTTGCACTTCCGTTCAGACTTTGCAATCTATTCTCTTGCGCTTCCGTTTGGACTTTGCAATCTATTTCCCTTATATTTTATATTTTTAGTTTTATTTTATGTTTTAATTTCTCTCTCCAAACTCAAGATGTTTATCTACTTTGAGTTTGAAGGGGGATGTTAATGTGTATATGGCATATATTCCTAGATATATTAGGTATTGATTTCCTAGATATATTTGTATTGTCATAGTTAGGTTTCTTATAGAATACTCTTTCTCATAATTAGGTTTCTAGTAGGATACTCTTTTTTAGCCTATATATATAGGTTTTCTATTATATAGCCTCGTCTCTTTCTACTCTCATAACAGCATGTAAGTTGCAAACCCTTACTGTTGTTTGAATTTGGATAAAGACTTTTAAAAAAATGAAAAAAAAATTTAGCTGATTACATTTCGCTTGGCTTTTCCTTTTTTATTTTTAAATTTCTATTCAAATTTTAAATCTCTAGTCAATTCTTTAAGAAGTCAAGACTTTTACTTTTCGCGTGGTAATAGAGTGGTGCATCTTACCTTCCGATTTTGGTGTCTTATCTATGTGATGTTCGAGTTGGAATAAGCTTCCCTCTATATATTCATCTCTCCATTCCCCTCCATTATTCATCTTGTGAGTCTTAATTCGAACCTGCACAGATAATCTGAACTATCTATTTCATAGGCCCTACAATAAAGGTCATTTATGTAAAAAATCAATTTCATTGGATATCTATAAACAAAAGAATAAATCCCATTTTGTTTTATAAAATGAATGGAAAATATAATTGCAAATTTAAATCATTCATTTTATAAAATAAAATGTAATTTGTTTCTGTATTTATAACTATTCAATAAAGTTGATTTTTGTATGAATAACCTTTACTACAAGACCTACGAGATAAACAGTGAAGATCATTGGTGTAGGTTTGGGCTGAGGCTCACATAGTATGGAGAGGTATTGAGGGAAGCTCATCCGGTGAGGTTTTCATAGGTGTTTATTTTTTATTTTTGAAAAACCAAGAACAGTTATTAAATAAATAAATAAATAATTCAAGGGTACAATAGTTTAGGGTAAACAACCCCTCTAACATCATCAAGCATTTGTGTTGCAATACAAGGAGAAATTTGATAAACAAAAATTCCTTCTATAAAGTTGTTTCCTTGATTAGCTAGAATATCAGCACAAGTATTTGATTCTCGAAAGATATGATTAATTGTTCCCACTCCAAGGCATTACAAGAGGTAACTGTAATCAAAGATGAAATTGTTAAGTTGATAATGTTTATTTGTGTCCCCCAATATGAGGAGCTTCAAAAGTAATGCGTCAATTTCGATTATCAAATTAACAATATTCCGCTCCAATGCAACATTAAACCTACCTCTCATAGCCCAGAATTCCGCTTCAATATTAGAAGAAAATCCAACGCTCCTACTGAAGTCTTGATGGAAGTGTTGTCTTGGATTAACTTGACAGAAGTCTTGTCTTGGATTATCAAAAACAAAAAAGAAAAAGAAGTAAAAATTTTGAATCATTGTGCATATGACTGTCATGATTATATTATGATTGTGTGATATAAATGTTACGAATTATTTAGAATGAAAATGTTACGAATTATTTTAATAATAAAAATTATGACATTAAAATACTTGTTACGAAATGTTATGATTATATTATTCTTAATTTTTACTTTGATAGATACCATTAGTTGTGCGAAAATAGTTGACATCGAAAAATAGGACACATGGTGAAGGAAAATGTAAGGTGACAAGCCACCATTTTGAAATTATCTATGGATTATATTATACAAGTTGGAAGTAATCAAGACACCATCTATTTTATTATTATTATTGTTAATTAGAGTGATTGCAGTCCACCCATTTTTGTATGGACAACCATGGAATTGTTGAATGTGGGCTTGTCGTCCACATTCATAGAGTTGCAAACTATATGTGCCTCTAGTCTCCTAATTCATCATAGCACTTTATTTTATCTCAAAAATGTCATCAACGTGGAGAATTAAGTTTTATGATTATGTAATACTCTAGGGCCATAAAATACTTCCTTAATAACTTCAAAATATTTAATTCAATAATTCTCCTCCAATTAGATATATTGTACAAAAATTACAATAGACGCCTGATTGGTCTAATTTTAGGTGGCAACATAGTTAGGATGCTTAGTTTGGACAATGATGTAATTTTTCCTAAGCCTGTTGTAATCATGTTTTATCTTTAATAAAATTTAGCTGTTTTTGCTGCTCAAACAAAAACACACATTAGGTTGTTTGGGGTGTTCTAAATAAGTACACTTTTTGTCTTTTTAGACTAAAAAATTGAGGAAGAAAATATGGATGTTTGAGTTAACTTTTTGACTTTTTATGCAAAAATGTGTAATAAAAAATTATAAAAATTGATTTGTAGGGAAAAATTAGGATTGGGAGTTGTGCAACCGTAATTGTTGACTTTTGGTGAATAGTGTTAACTTTTTAACATTTTGAGTAACTTTTTGACTTTTTAACTTTTTTGCAATATGCTAAACTTGGCCTTAGTGTAATTCATCAATTATTATTATTATTATTATTATTATTATTATATTTTTTTTTTTATTTTGTTGGTTTTCAGAAGACCATTTACAATTTTTTTTGTTTTTTTGTTTTTAATAAACTTTTAAGGTGTACTATAAGAAGAAGAAGAAGAAGAATGAGAGAGAGAGAGAAAAAAAAAAAAAAAAGAACTTTTAAGAACACCAGTAAAGGGCGTAAAAATGCCACCATAACTTTAGATGACATTTTTTACAAAACGTAAAGGATACAATCGCTGTCTTATCTAAACTTAAGGGTATGAAATCTCTTACCATAGACAACACGTAGCTTAAATTTTCCAAAGAAATCAGATCCTCTCCAGTCCAAGTATTTGGATTGGACCATCTGATTGAGTTTATGATGTTTATTACGGGTCCTATTTTAATAATATAAATCGTTCATTTTGTAAATCTTTGTATGTAAACAATTATAACCATACTATTTTATTATATTTATTTTTAAAAAAATGAATGACAAGTATGATTTTGGAAATAGATCATTAATTTATTTGAAAATAAATACGATAAAGGCATGTGGTTACAGTTAATGAATTAATCTACACTACAATATACAAGTTTTAGAAACCAAATGCTTTGGTCTGTAAAAGTGAAAAATTTTGCTACAAAAGACATTTAGGGACTAATTTCTATCCTCATGAGGATAGTCGCTAAAAAGTCATCCCAAAAAGTCAAAAATAAGGCTTTTAGCGACAAAATTTTGAAAATGTTACTAATAAATAGACTTTTAGGAATAAAATAATTTGGTCTCAAAATGATTTATTTTTTGAGACAAATTTTGGTCCAAAAAAGATAATAATTCATCACTAATGTCCAATTTTTTTTACTAAAAATATAATAATGACACTTTTCGCAACAAAATTATTTGGTCCCTAAAAAATAATTTTATCCCTAAATTTTGGTCTCTAAAACTTTAATTTTTTGTAGTGCCAATTATTTTTATGAATAATCTACAAATTGAGATTTATAAAATGAACTGATCAAATTATCAAAATGAAACTTCTAATCGACCCGACCTGGCTGACTAGATTGTTTCCATCGAAGCCTCGTCTTTTTGTCATTTAGTCTGGACAGAACACTCTATCAAAATGAATGTAGTGTTGTCACATTAGATTTTCATCATTTTTCTGTGTTTGTAACATTATTGGTGAGCAAAAATTATGGTATTAAATTCCTTTTTTTTTTTTTTTTGATTGACAAAAAAGTAATATATTGTTAATGGTAATAATTTAAAATAAAAAATAAATAAAAATAAAAAAGGAAGAAGAAGAAAAAAAGAATCAGTTGGTAAGAAACCAACTGCCAAAAACCATAACTCCCAACCACCCTTGCAAACTACACAACATATAAGTTGAAACCAACTTTTTTTGATTAAGCATGCACAGCCCATTTTATTTTTTTCCCTGCTAAGTTCCTAAAATATTTTTGTTTATTTCTAAAGTAATATGTTTATAATGAGGGCCTATCTTGCAAAATTATTAACAAAACTGATTTAATGTATTAATCACATGTTGACTGCTAATTTGCACCTGGAAAGGCATGTTGTAGTTTAATTACCATTCTTCTTTATCTATTTTTTTCTATTTCGTTCATTTGTTTTCCAAAGAATTAGCTGGAATGTTTCAATCACATGAACAAAGGGCACACACTGATTCTGATTCTGATTCTGATTCTTCTAAAAAAGAACACTGATTTTGATTCTTCTAAAAAGAACTGTTAAACGTATACACATGGGGTAGCTAAGGGCAGGAGCAATCCCTTTTGATGAACATGAACATGCATTCCAATTGCCTATATATCTGGCCCATGAAAGGCCAAGCTGAGTGTATACTTTTTTAAAATTCATTTTTTTTGGACAAATTACGTTAGGGGTTTCTATACTTTGATTCTTGTGTCATCTTAATTTCTATAATTTCAATTGGCTCGATTTTAACTTTGACTTTGACTTCTTTCTTTTTTTTTGGTTTTGTTTCAACATTTTTGATAAAAAATGTGCTCATGAGTAACATGTGTCATATTTTTAGAGATAAATTTGTAAACTTGCTCAACTAAGTGAGTCAATCTCAACAAATTCGGTGAATATTTTCTGTCAAAAATCTTAATCAATATTATCAATTGGATCAAATTGATACAAAATTCAAAATTCAAAATTAATAGTCAAAATCGAGTTAATTAAAAGTGTGAGAATCAAAATGATTTGACAGTAGCCCCTTTTTTTGTATATAAAAGATGTCTCGATGAGTTTTTAATTTTAAATGATAAGCTCATAATTCAATACTTTCATTTTGTACTTTTTTAAAAATATATATATTTTATGTTATATCATTACCCTAATAAATTTTTTGGTCTTGAGAACAACTAATCATAATCCCCCAAATAAAAAACGATAATTACATTAAGTTTGAAAAAATTACTGGAAAAAGTTATCAATTAACTTACATCACACAATGTTTAAATTTATACCACATATTTTATTTTATTTTTATCACTTTTGGAACTACTTTTTCAGACTCCTCACATGATTATTTTATAATCGTCAAATGTTATAACTGAGAGAAATTGGATCAACTTCTATAATAATAATCATTTTCCATAACAAAAGTACATAAAATATATACTATGTATTGCCTATGGTGTATACTCTAACAATATTATTTATTCTTGAAATTGATTTGTCTAATTCTTAAGGCTGTCTAAATGTAATTAGCTAAAAGATGATAAGACAAAATGCTTATACTATTTGAGCTCTATTTTGTTATAAATTTTAGGTAAATTGTCTAAAATATTCTAAATGCCTCTCTTACTTTCTAATTAATTAATTAATTAATTAATTTTTTTTTTTTTTTTTGAGATCTCACATTTCTAATTCTTTTTTGAAAAGATGATCACAATAAAATAGAAGCACAAATTTCACTTTTCTTATATAATCGACTATGATTGATTGGGGGACTATAATGGACTCCTATTAACATAATCGGGTATTTGGGTGATTGGATTGAAAAAATAAAGAGAGATTGTAAATCAATGAATAAATAAAAATAATTACAAAAATATAAAGTTGTAAAAATTGCAATTAAAAAATGTGACTTTAGTTATACTGGCGCACTTATTCATTACACTTTCATATTTTCATAGTCAAATCTTCTACAACTCTCTCATAGAAGGTGGTAGGACTTTACACTTCGTCTGATTCTATAATCTAACTACTATGTGACAATTGAAAATTTTCTTTTAAAATTTTAATTTTAATTTTTCTTTCCCACCCATATACAATCAAGCATGCTATATATTCAGAAAATTTAGTCAAATATTATCAAAAAATCATCAAGTGGTTCCAATTTATTATAACTGTGGAACCTACACTAAGTTAGCCACACAATCACTTTCTAGTAAAAAATTTGGATTTTTTTTTTTTTTTAGATTACTTGCTATGCTACATACCTAAAACACTTGTCCAAAATATTATCCAAAATCATGAATAAATAATCCAAATTTATTATAATCGTGGATCTCGGTACTATACAATAAATCCTAGCCATACATTTACTTTCGGCTAAAAATTTGAACAATTTTTTTCTGAGCCCATAGATTTACTGACATACAATATATGTGTTTGGGCATTGGGTTTGTGACATTTTGATTAAAATAGCCAATAAAGATAAAATAGGTTAAAACAGTTAATAAAATAAAATGTCACATTTAAATCATAATTATTTTATCTTTTTCTCTCACAATTATAAAATCAATTACAAATTAAAAAATTATCATTTCAAACAACTTTTTTAGTCAGACTAAAATAACTAAGGTCTCGTTTGGCAAGTGTCCCTTTTAGTCAAAAAGTCAAAAAGTTACTAAAAAAACAAAAAAGTCAAAGATTTATTTTTCTCTCTACTTTTTGCACATCTTTTCGTAAAAATTCAAAAAGTCATCCTAAACATATTTTTTTTTACATCACATTTTAGTCAAAAAGTCAAAAAGTTACTAAAAAAAACTTGTTCCCAAACGAGACCTAAATAGTTAAAAAGCCAACTATTATTCTAAACAATCGTGCTACGTCGCTCGAAAATAGGGCCCCCGAATCCCCCGAAAACGAAAAACGACGTCGTTTTTCGTTCAATCAAACCAGAAGCAGAAGAAGACGCAGGGAAGGGAGAGGGGGAGGGGAGGGGGGGGGGAGGGGAGGAAGAGAAGGGGAGGGGAGGGGGCCCATAAACTAGGGGAGGGGGAGGGGGAGGGAGGGGGCTGGAGGCGGAGGCGGGGCGGAGGAGGAGCTGCCGGAGGCGGGGCGGAGGCGAGGCGACGCTGCGAGGAGACGCCGCGAGGCGACGCCGGGTGACGCCGGATACGAGCTTCGAGCTGGACGCCGGAGACGAGCTTCGAGCTGGCGACGAGCTTCTTCCCCTCTCTTCTCTTCCTCCTCTTCCCCGATCTCTGTCTCTCTCTTTCTCCCTCTCTTCTTCTTCTCTCTCTCTCTCTCTCTCTCTCTCTTTTCTGAAAATCGGGGGATTCGGGGGGGCGCGGATTCGCGCTCCCAAGCATTATTCTATTCTAAATATAACTTTTTTTAGTCCAATTAAAACAATCAAATAACTAAAAAACTAATTAAAATAGTGAGTATCTGCACGTGAAGGGGTCCAAAACTACATTAGGTGATGCAAAAAGATGCGTCTCCCAACTGAACTTTGTTCTTTGTTCTTTAGCCCACGCGTTATCCATGCCCCCTATATTTTTTCATGTCATCTATTTTGCTCCACATTTCTGATTGTATATGTTGTTTTGTATCTATAATATAATTTATATATGCTTCTTTTTTAAAATTATTATTAGATACTCCCCGTCGGACTATTCTGTGATATTAATGTTATTTATTTAGTAATATTTTCACTCAATAAAAAAAATCATCAAATAAATTATTTTTTTTCTCTTAAGTTTTTAATATAATTAAATCAACATATTTAACCCATAAAATTTTCACTGGTAAATTATGTCAATAATTTCCCTATTTTGCCTCTTGTTTTATTTTAATTTTTGTAATTTCAATTGTCTCGATTTTAATTATCAATTTTAAATTTTATATCAATTTAGTTCAGTTAATAATATCAATCAAGATTTTTTTAAAGAAAATAATTATTGGATTGGTTGAGATTAATTTACTAAATTAAATAAGTTTACAATTTGCAAATAAAAGCATAACACATGTCATTCATGTGCACATTTTTCATTAAAAAAAAATACTAACAACCGTAACAAATTGAATTGAATTGAGAGATAAAATAATATATTCAAGATAATACTAGAACCAATTAAAATATAGAAACTATCGGTACCATATTCCCAATTTTCACTATCTGATGGATTGAATCAACCATATAACTAACGTCACACACGTTACTTTATCAAGTGAAAACTTATAAGAGTAGCACTATAATGTAAAATTACAGAGACACAAACATGTATTGTTTTGACAAATATATATAAAACACAACAATTGCTTTCTCTTCTCTTTCTCTCATTGGTCTCTCCTCTTCCTCTCCTCCTTTTTTATCTTTATCCCATCATTGATCATCATCTATGGAGTCTGAAGCTTCCAGGTGGTTTCAGTCTCTTCATGCCTCCTTTTCCTTCACCACCATCTCTCCCATCATAATCATCACCATCTTCTCTCTCTTCTCCCTCTCCCTCTCCCTCTCCCTCTATTTATTCAAAGCAAGGCTTTGGTGCAACTGTGAAATTTGTCACGCATTTATCACCTCAAGTTGGTCGCTTCAATTCACTAACCTCTGTGATTGGTACACTCATCTCCTCAAAAACTCTCCAACCAAAACCATTCACATACATGTGCTTGGCAACACAATCACTGCTAACCCTGAAAACGTTGAGTACATGCTCAAAACAAGATTTGAGAATTACCCAAAAGGCAAACCCTTCTCTGCAATCTTGGGTGATCTTCTTGGTAGGGGTATCTTCAATGTCGACGGTGATTTATGGAGGTTTCAGAGGAAAATGGCAAGTCTAGAGCTTGGAAGAATCTCAATAAGATCACATGCTTTTGAGATTGTCAGTTTTGAAATCGAAAACCGCCTTATCCCGCTCTTATCCTCGGTTTCAGACAAAGAAGATGTCATGTTGGATCTTCAAGACGTGTTTCGGAGATTTTCTTTTGATAGTATTTGCAAATTCTCATTTGGGTTGGATCCAAAGTGCTTAGAATTAACCCTACCCATGTCGGAATTCGCTATCTCCTTCGACAGAGCTTCTAAATTATCTGCTGAGAGAGCAATGACCGCTTCGCCGTGGATTTGGAAGATGAAAAGAGTGTTGAATTTGGGTTCTGAGAAGCAACTTAGCGAAGCTATCAACATGATCAACACTTTAGCTCAAGAGGTCATAAGGCAGCGGCGAAAAATGGGGTTTTCGAACCATAAAGATCTTCTTTCTCGGTTCATGGGTACTGTAAATGATGAAACATACTTGAGAGACATAGTCATAAGCTTCCTCTTAGCCGGTCGTGACACGGTTGCTTCGACCTTGACCAGCCTTTTCTGGCTTCTGGCTAACCACCCTGAGGCAGAGCTAGCTATTCTAGCTGAGGCGGATCGAGTCATCGGAGCTAGTTTAGAGCTCACAAGCTTGGAACAAATGAGAGAACTTCATTATTTGCAAGCAACAATCTATGAGAGCATGAGGCTATACCCACCAATTCAAATTGATTCAAAGTTCTGTTTGGAAGATGATGTTTTGCCTGATGGAACTTCTGTGAAGAGAGGAACTAGGGTTACTTATCATCCCTATGCTATGGGGCGAATGGAAGAGATTTGGGGACCAGACTGCTTGCAATTCAAGCCAGAAAGGTGGCTGAAAGATGGTGTGTTCTTTCAAGAGAATCCTTTTAAGTACCCGGTTTTTCATGCTGGGCTTAGGGTCTGTTTGGGCAAAGAAATGGCACTGGTGGAGCTGAAGAGCGTGGCGCTTTCGTTGCTGCGGCGGTTCCACATCAAACTAGCTGCACTGCACCACAGCCACCTCCGGTTCTCTCCCGGCCTCACTGCCTCTCTCCGTGGTGGTCTACCGGTCTTGATTCGAGAAAGGAGGAGAACATCATAGTACACACTACTAGAGTTTTAAATATTATTTGATAAGTGTTTAATATTGGTCAAATATTAAAATTTTGAACTTCTAATATTGATATTCACCAATATATTAGTTAATATTGTCAAATATTCACCGATTTAATATCACATTATTGATGCGTATCTATCACCCTAGTACAAGTATACCACAAAACCCTAAATTCGGCTGATGAAGAAAAAAAAATAACCCTTGATTTTCCAAATTAGCATTGATCTAAGAAATATGCTATTGTGCACCAAACCGATTGGTTGGTTGTGAATCATGAGTAAATTGGCACATGATCTAGTGGCCTACATGAGCATGTCTTGTTGGTTTTCTAGTAAGATTTTATCTTAAATGTTGCAAATTGTTGGGTGGCTGGTGCTTTTTTTTTTAGGTAGTGTGCAGATATGTGTGTATATATGTTTGATGAAGACATTAACTGTTCAGTTCACATCAGTGTCTCCAATTGTTGTCTTGTAAAGTTAGGAAGAACAAGATTCTACTGTATATGTAAAAATGAACTTCTGTTCTTTATGGATCATGATTTGTTGCCCACCTAAAGGTTCAATCTTGGCAGGTTATTGGTTGGGAAAAAATTTTATGCAATTCTTTTACTTACAAAAAAAGTCGATCATAAAATGAAACACAATCCTCTCACATGAGGTGAATTGCCTCCGATTTTGTGATTAGTTTCTGTATTCTTAGAATGTTTATTTCCTATATAACTACTGTATAAAATGTATATATTCTACTGTTGAATTTTGCTGCTTTCATTAGTGTGCAAACTTGTCACATGAGGTGTATTGTTTCTAATTCTATGATAAGTTTGTATATTTTAGTTTGTATAATTCTTATGCAATGTTGTACAATGTATACATTCTACCTGTTGAGTTCTGCTGCTTTGACTAGTGTGCAGTCATGTACTCACTTAATTTTATGTCATATTTAATTTTATTTTCAAAAACCAAAGCTTACAATTGTACAGAATTTTCCTAGATGCATTTAAAGAATCGAATTTAATTTGAAGAACTTTATGCATTTGATTCCTAAATACTTGAATATTGTTGTTGATATCGGATTTTGGCACCATAGTTGTAGATGTAAGGTGGTAAACTTTCATTAATATGCGTGCCCACTTTGCAAAATAATTACTTTTTTAGGTGAATAAAATAATTACCTATAAGGTAAAGAAAATGATATGGAATTTTTTTTTTTTTTTGAACTAATTTTCTAAATTAACGATGTGTAAATGATGTAATTGGTTAGATGATTAGAGAAGATATGAAAGAGAAAGTATTGCATTACATATCTTAATTAGTTATCACATTCTTGGACTTAAAAAGTAAATTTAATTTTTGAACTTAAATAATAATAATAGATAAGGAAAATATGAGCAAAACATTACATGTAAAGTGCATGGTGGGTAAGTTAAAAAGAATATGCGAGGCAAAAGTGATTACATTTTTTTTGATCAGCCAAAAAAAACACTTTGTTGATGATAACATAGCGAAATACATCATGGTATACATCAACAAGAAGGGGAGACAAGAGCAAAAAGCATCATTGCAAATCATCTGCTAAATCAAGCCATAGGCTTATGAGAAACCAACCAAAGAGGGAAAAAGCAAAAAAACAAAACAGCAAACCGGTAGATCAGATTTGCAGATCTTAGCAAAAACAGAACAGAACTCCTCCACTGCAAAACAGGTCCAAGTGCAAAAACAGTGCAAAAACAACAGATCAGTGCAAAAACAGCTCCAATATAGCAGCAGACTTCTGACTCCTATACAGCATCAGATGCACTCCAATACTGTTGGAACAATCTTCTGTGTAAATATAATAAATTGAAATAATTCAAACAAAATAAAATAAAACTTACAGAATTTATTTTGTCGAACCGAATAAATAATTAAAGACCAAGTCGAATGTGTGACACTCTGACCTTAAGACATATTCGCCCCGCTGCGGTGCTTACGGTTGAGTAGCGTCTATATCCCAGGATACAATGATCTTCACAAACTTGTAGTAACACTCCACACAAATTTGTACGACAAACTAGAACCTTGTGTTCTTACTCTCTGAATTTTATTCTAAAACTAAAATGAAGAATAATGCATAAAATAAATACTGGACAGCAAAGAGACAATTTGCAAACTGATTTTTGGATCTAAAAACACTGCTGGAATGTTGGTATTTATAAGCAACATACACAGCCCCGAACAGGTACTGTTTTGAATCCAACAAGTGCACTTTTGAAATGAACAGGTACTGTTTTGAATTCAAACAGATATGCTGCCAAGTTTTGAATATGTTCGGAAATAACAGATCTATAACTGCTGGGCAGTTAAAACCGAACCTGCTGGGCAGTTTGAATCTGAGAGGAATTTCGGACAGAAGGAGACTTAAAAGTTGGCCAAAAATTGGAATTTAAATTTGAATTAAATTCCCGCAATATTTTTTGAAAAAATTCAAATGAATTTTGTCCAAAAAATTAATACAAGAACCGACCCAACCCACACCCAGCACGGCTCAGCTCGGCCGGCCGAACAGACGGCGGCGACGCGAACGTGTGTGGTGGTTTTGGCTAAGGTTCACTTTGTCCATAACTCCTCCCTTCTACAAACTTGGGGTGCCCTTTGGGGCCCAACCCAAGTGTTGTAGGCTAGAGTTTATATACACAAATAAACTCTTTTAAAGTTTCAATGTGGGACAACCCTTTCCAAAAAAACCCACATTTACTCCCTTCAATTTCCTATTCTACGAACCCAAAAATGACGTCCTGTTCTCATTCACTCATAAATGGTTTTAACGAACCGTCTTCACCGTGTGACTTGCCACGCGGCAAGGAACATTTCACCTCTTCGGACCAGTCCCAAAAGACGTTCGGAGCCCACTCAATTTTGGGCTCAAAGATGGCCTAAAATAAGCCTTTATAAACCAATTTTTCCAACAATCCCCCACATGAATGGAATTTGACGGAGAGAAAATGCAACAACATGATCTAATTACAGAGAGTACAGAAATTGAAAATATGCTATAAAGAATAGGTAGCTTTTGGTTTTGAACCTTCCCTTGTGAGACACTATCGGATTTACTAGCTAACCAGTGAACATGATGTCTTGAACTGTTCAGCCGTTTGTGTAAACCAAGACAATAGAACTCACACAGTATATTCCCAGACACAGTTTAGTTCTCACTATTGTGTTCATTTTGTCCTTGAACAACCTGGTCTATCATAAGTGCTCTAGAGAATTGTAGCCTTTCACAAATCTCATAGAACTGGCCCAGTTCACACTCATATAGGTGATTCTTATGAAGAGTATCCTGCCATACTCCACTAGGTATACTTAGATATAAGAATCATTAAAAGTATTACTTAACCTAAAACTCTACAGTCATCACTATTTCAACATAGAAATGGGTAGGAGTTAGACTCCCCAGTGATCCTTCTGAGTCATACACAACTCAGTTATCCCTTTGAACCTAGATCTTGGGATCTCTAGTCAACTAGGTTGGGTTGCCGTTGTGGTAACTCTTATTTAATAGGCTTAAGTCCCATTCCCCTCGATGAATTCTCAACTAACTCTCTTACTAACCCTTTGGTTAGTGGATCCGCTATGTTGTTTTTAGACTTAACATATTCTATGGAAATAATTCCATTAGAGAGTAGTTGTCTCACGGTGTTATGTCGACGACGAATGTGTCGTGACTTACCGTTATACATATGACTCTGTGCTCTATCTATAGCTGATTGACTATCGCAATGTATGCATATAGCAGGCACCGATTTTGGCCATATTGAAATATCTTCAAGGAAGTGGCGAAGCCATTCTGCCTCTTCCCCAGCTTTGTCTAAAGTTATGAATTCTGATTCCATAGTAGACCTAGCAATACAAGTCTGTTTGGAAGATTTTCAAGATACAGCCGCCCCACCAAGAGTAAAGACATACCCACTGGTGGACTTCGAGTCTCTAGTATCCGATATCCAATTTGCATCACAGTATCCTTCAAGTACTGCTGGATATCTAGTATAATTAAGCCCAATGTTACGACTAAATCGGAGATATCTTAGAACCCTTATAATTGCTTTCCAGTATTCTACTCCCGGATTACTCGTATATCTACTTAATTTACTTACTGCATAAGCTATATCCGGGCGAGTGCAGTTCATCAAGTACATTAAGCTTCCAATAATTTGGGCATACTCTAATTGAGAAATACTTTCCTGTACATTTTTAGATAGAAACAAATTAACATCTACAGGTGTTCTAGCAAGATGATTATCATCTTTGCTGAATTTGTCAAGTATTTTCTCAATGTAATGAGATTATGACAACGCATATCCTTTTGATGTTTTGGTAATTTTCATACCAAGAATTACATCAGCAATGCCCATGTCCTTCATGTCAAAATGTTTATTCAACATTTTCTTAGTAGTTTTAATCATATCATTATTACTATTTATGATGAGCATATCATCTACATAAAGACATACAATGACATAACCTTTGTCTATGTTTTTAATATAAACACATTTGTCACACTCATTAATTTTAAATCTATTTGACATCATTGCCTTGTCAAATTTCTCATGTCATTGTTTTGGCGCTTGTTTTAAACCATATAATAATTTAACTAATTTACACACTTTCTTTTCTTTTCCTGGAACAGAAAAACCTTCTGGTTGTTCCATGTAAATTTCATCATCTAACTCACCATTTAAGAAAGCGGCTTTCACATCCATTTGATGAATTTCTAAATTGTATAGAGATGCAATGACAATTAGCATTCTAATGGATGTTATTCTAGTAACTGGTGAGTATGTGTCAAAGTAATCAAGACCTTCTTTTTGTCTAAAATCTTTGACCACAAGTCTTGCTTTGTATTTGCCAATTGATCTATCTGCTTTCATTTTCCTTTTGAAAATCCACTTATATCCAAGAGGTTTACAACCTGGTGGCAAATCCACCAATTCCCAAGTGTGATTTTGCAAGATGGATTCAACTTCACTATTGACAGCTTCTTTCCATAAAGGAACCTCAGGACTGGACATAGCCTCTTTAAAAGTTAAAGGTTCATTTTCTAACAAAAATGTTAGGAAATCTGGACCCAAAGATTTTGAAGTTTTAGCATGTTTACTACGCCTAGGTTCCTCTTCCTCATTTTGATCTAACTCTTGTTCTTGATCATATTCTTGATCCTGACTAGTAATAACATCATGAGATCTTTTACTGTTATTAGTCTCTTGTCCAGTCTTATTTGGAAATACATGTTCAAAGAAAGATGCATTCCGAGATTCAATAATAGTATTTACATGCATTTCGGAATGTTCTGATTTATGAATCAAAAACCGATATGCACTACTATTCTTGGTATAACCAATGAAAATGCAATCATTTTAGTCTTTTTAGGACTAGGAATAGCCACTTTAGCTAAACACCCCCACACTTAAGTATTTGTAGGATGGTACTCTTCCATGCCACATTTCATAAGGTATTTGATTCACTTTCTTTCGGGGTACTTTATTTAAAATATAGTTTGTAGAAAGTATTACTTCCCCACACAAGTTCTGAGGTAATCCAGAACTGATTAACATGGCATTCATCATTTCTTTTAAAGTCCTATTTTTCCTTTCAGCAATTCCATTTTGCTGAGGTGAGTAAGGAGCGGTGGTTTGATGAATTATTCCATGTTCTTTACAAAACTCACCAAAAGGTGATTCATATTCACCACATCTATCACTTCTTAGTTTTTTGATTTTCTTACTAAGTTGATTTTCAACTTCATTCTTATATTGAATGAAAATTTCCAAAACTTCATCCTTGGTTCGAATTAAATAAACATAACTATATCTAGTATAGTCATCTATAAAAGTGATAAAATACTTTTTCCTACCTCTAGTTTGAATTAATTTAAAATAACAAATGTCACTATGAATTAATTCAAGTGGTTCCGTATTTCTTTCAATTGAATGAAAAGAAGTTTTAGATAATTTTGTCTAAACGCAAATTTCACATTTATGATTTGAATTAATGTCAAATTTAGGTAAACATTCCATATTAATTAATCTACGCAAAGATCCATAATTAACATGTCCTAGTCTACCATGCCATAAATTTGAAGACTCAAGCAAGTAAGAAGAAGATGTATTATTATTAATAACTGAGGGTACAACGGTCATTATTTAACTTGAAAAGGCCATCAGACATGTAACATTTTCCTACATACATCACATTCTTAGTAAGTACAAATTTATCACTCTCAAAAACTAGCCTAAACCTATTCTTACTCAACAAAGATCCGAAAACAAGATTCTTGCGAATGTCCGGTACATGCAGCACATTGTTGAGAGTGAGTTCCTTTCCAAATGTCATCTTGAGTACAATCTTTCCTTGTCCTTCAACTTTGGAAGTTGAGGAGTTGCCCATAAAAAGTTGTTCACCATTGTCCACTATAGAATAAGATGTGAATATTTTTTTGTCGGCACAAATATGGCGAGTAGCACCAGTGTCCACCCACCATTCTTTAGGATTTCTAACAAGATTTGCTTCGGAAACAACTGCAGAAAGATTGATATCATCTATATCATTGGAAATATTGTCCACTTCGGTCATATAGGCTTGAGCAGGCTTCTTACTTGTTCTTCTTTTGCTTTTGCCTTTGCTACGGCAATCTTTGGCCCGATGTTCCTCTTTGTCACGGTTGTAACATTTGCCATTAAACTTGTACTTTTTATTTTCCCCCTCGTTAGAGCCTTGTGATGAACTTTCTCTAGAAAACTTTCGTTTCTTGATTTTTGAAGCATGTTCCACCACATTTGCCTTAGACTCCATAGGATGCTTACCAACCCGCTTTTCAAAATTGCGGTTGTCCTCCTCAATCCTCAAACGCACAATTAATTCTTCCATAGACATTTCTTTGCGCTTGTGTTTGAGGTAGTTCTTGAATTCCTTCCAGCCTTGTGGTAATTTCTCAATTAAGGCTGCAACTTGGAAGGATTCACTGAAAGACATGCCTTCTACGTGAATGTCATGCAGAATGAGTTGGAAATCTTGAACTTGGCTGATCACAGTTTTTGAATCAACCATTACAAAATCCAGGAATCTGCCAACCACAAATTTCTTTGAGCCGGCATCTTCTGTTTTGTATTTTTTCTCCAAAGACTCCCAAAGTTCCTTTGCTGTCTTGATAGAACTGTAGACGTTGTATAATGTGTTGTCAAGTCCGTTCAAGATGTAGTTCCAACAAAGGAAATCAGCATGTTTCCAGGCATCAACCGCAGCAACCACTTGCTGGTCGGTTTCATCCTCTTTCAAAATAGGAGCATCCTCACGGAGGAAACGAGCCAGGTGCAGAGTTGTAAGATAGAACAACATTTTCTGTTGCCATCTTTTAAAATCAGTTCCTGAGAACTTCTCTGACTTTTCACCGTGATTTATCGGTACTGTCACAACAGGGGAGAGGGGGTTGGCGTCATTGCAGCCACCACAGTAGTATTTGTTTGAGCATTTGTTTCAGTAGCCATTGATTCTAATTTATAAAACAAAATTATAATTAGAATTTATACTACACAGAAAATTAATCCAAATTCACATAATTAAATTCTGTAAAAATAAAAGAAACAAGAATGTAACTTTTATTTTCCAATTAATTTGGAAATAAAATAAAATTTTATTTAACCAAATTAATTCCACACAGAAAATTAAATTTCTGTTTCACTTCAATAATTAAAAACTTAATTTATTTTTAATTAAAGAACACTCAGAAAATAATTTCTAAAAACCAAAATTAATTTCTGACAAAATTCCACAAATATATATTCTTAATTGTTAATGATACCAGTATATTACTACTAGTTGTCAAATAAAATAGACAGTATATTACTACTATCTGTCAAATAGCATATAACCACTATTTGTTTTTCCAACCAGAATATTAAATTGTAAATTCACAGAAAATAATTTTCTTAAAAGAAGAAAGAGAAAATGAAACAAACGAAAAATTCTGTAAACAGAATAATTCGAATCTGTCTTAAGATTATTGGAACAATCTTCTGTGTAAATATAATAAATTGAAATAATTCAAACAAAATAAAATAAAACTTACATAATTTATTTTATCGAACCAAATAAATAATTAAAGACCAAGTCGAGTGTGTGACACTCTGTCCTTAAGACAAATTCGCCCCGCGACGGTGCTTACGCTTGAGTGGCGTCTATCTCACAAGATACAATGATCTTCACAAACTTGTAGTAGCACTCCACACAAATTTGTACGTCGAACTAGAACCTTGTGTTCTTACTCTCAGAATTTTATTCTAAAGCTAAAATGAAAAATAATGCATAAAATAAATACTGGACAGCAAAGAGACAATTTGCAGACTGATTTTCGGATCTAAAAACACTGCTGGAATGTTGGTATTTATAGGCAGCATACACAGCCCCGAACAGGTACTGTTTTGAATCCAACAGGTACACTTTTGAAATGAACAGGTACTGTTTTGAATTCAAACAGATATGTTGCCAGGTTTTGAATCTGTTCGGAAATAACAGATCTATAACTGCTGGGCAGTTAAAACCGAACCTGCTAGGCAGTTTGAATCTGAGAGGAATTTCGGACAGAAGGAGACTTAAAAGTTGGACAAAAATTGGAATTTAAATTTGAATTAAATTCCCGCAATATTTTTTGAAAAAATTCAATGAATTTTGTCCAAAAAATTAATACAAGAACCGACCCGACCCACACCCGGACAGACGGCGATGCGCGCGCGTGTGGTGGTTTTGGCTAAGGTTCACTTTGTCAATAACTCCTCCCTTCTACAAACTTGGGGTGCCCCTTGGGGCTCAACCCAAGTGTTGTAGGCTAGAGCTTATATACACAAATAAACTCTTTTAAAGTTTCAATGTGGGACAACCCTTTCAAAAGAAACCCACATTTACTTCCTTAAATTTCCTATTCCATGAACCCGAAAACGACGTCATGTTCTCATTCACTCATAAATGGTTTTGACGAATCGTCTTCACCGTGTGACTTGCCACGCGACAAGAAACACTTCACCTCTTCGGATCTGCCCTAAAAGACGTTTGGGGCCCACTCAATTTTGAGCTCAAAAATGGCCCAAAATAAGCCTTTATAAACCAATTTTTCCAACAATACAACCTCCATTTTGATAACATTTTGATCAGATGCACTCAAAAGTGATAACATTTTGATCGTTGAATATTGTTGTTCATATCAATTTTGGCACCATAGTCGTAGATGTGGGATGGTACATTTTCATTAATGCACGTGCCCACTTGGCAAAATAATTACTTAAAAGGGTAAATTATACTTTGATCCTTTTATGTTTGGTCACTTTTTTACTTTGTTTTTAAAATTTTTTTTTTTCACTTTGATTCTTCAGATTTTAAATTTTTTACATTTTACTCGTAAAGTTAATTTCTGTTAAAAATTAGACAAAAAATATCATAATAATTGTCACATAACATAATTTTTTTTATTATATTAGAGTTTAAGTTTATATTAGAGGTGTGAGTATTAATATATAATAAAATATTTTTATACTACATAACTGTCAATCTGTCATTTTTTATTTAATTTTTAACATAAATTAGCTTTAAGAGTAAAGTGGGAAAAACTTGAAACATGAAGGGTTAAAGTGAAAAAAAAAAAAAAAAAAAAAAAAAAAAAAACCAACTTTAGAAGTCCAATCCCGCTACGTAGCTTGAAAAAACGGAGCTCGAATGGCCCAAATTTTTTTGTTTTTCTTTTCCTTCCTTTCTCTTCTTCCTTCCTTCCATCCCTCTCTCTTTTTCCTTCCTCTTCTCCTTATGTTTTTTTTCAGTAGCTCCGAACTCAAAATCAAAATCATTTTTTTTTTCTTTTTCCTTTCCACTCTCTTCTTCCTCATCTTCCTTCCCCCTTTCTTTTTCCTTCATCTTCTTCCTCTGTCCAAAATCAAAACAAAATCACAACTGCCACAGTCGAAGATATCAAAATCAAAATCAAAACAAAATCAAAACAGCCACAGCCGAAGATCAAGCTTCGACCTCTCCGTCCATGGCGGTGGGTTGGGTTGTGGTTTAATCGAAGATCAAGCCGACTTCTCCTCTCTTCCTCCTCTCTTTCTCTCACCTTTCTGTTTCTCTCAAACCAGTTTCGAGGAAGAAGGAAAAAGAAAAAGAAAAAAAAAAGTGTCAAAACGACGTCATTTTGGCACTCGGAGCATTCGAGCCGCTCCAATTTTGAGCTACCACGCAGTTCTCTTAAGAGTCAAGATAAAAAGTGACCAAACATAAAGGGGACAAAGTATAATTTACTCTTACTTAAAAGGTAATTTATAAGGTAATTATGTACAAGAGATTACATAAGGTGCATGTAAACAAGTTAAAAGAGTCTACAGATCAAAAGTGGTAATTGATCTAATTAAAGAGCTCTATCAAATTTATTATTATTGTTTAAAATAATCCGCAATTGACTATTACTATTATTTCAAATATAATTCCAAGATGTCTATTGAGTTATGATTCATTGCCTATTCCTAAATTAATTTGGTTTTGATATTTTTGTGTTCTTTTGGGATTGGATTTGTAGAAAGATTTATTCAGTCAAGTTGAACTTGGTTTTAGACTTCCTGAAGCTTTATTTTGTGTGTTTCTTTATTGGTTTTGGATTGGATTGCAAAGAAATCAATTTTGACTTGGATTAGATTTATGATGAATTATTTAGCTATAATTATGTAAAAACTCTCACTTCTATGTTGAACTTCTCAGCTTGGTGGATCTGTTAAAGATCCTACATACTTAAGTCCTTGAGTGCCTCCTTTGAGGGGGTTTCTTTGTGTGACCTTTTATCACTTAGTAGTCCTCTTTGGTGGATCCTTACGCCTCATTTGGCAACCTTCAGTTTTAGTCGAAAAGTCAAAAAATCACTATAAGTTATCATATCACTCTCTTTATTTTTCTGTACATTTTTTTCGTAAAAAGTCAAAAAGTTACTAAAATAGTTTGCTCCCAAATGAGGCTTTAATGTTCAAAAATCTTTGTTTTTGGTCTGGATTAGATCTAGTTCGTGAATTTTTCCTTGGTTGTGTGCTATATGTGGAGTTTCTGCAACTTTGGTAACCTCTTGTAGGTTTTGTTTTGGCATTCTACCAAAGATCTTTAGCAATTTCTTTGAAGTCTTATTTTGGTGAGATTTTATCTCGTGAAAGTATCTTTTGGTTGAAATTTAGAGTTTCGTGAGACTTGTATGCTTAGTTATTTGTGAGAGTTTTCTCTGTTACTATTTTAGCCTATTGGAGTAATCATTCTCTTTGTTAGTAAATTTTTTCTCCTTATTGTGATCACTAGTAGGTATAGGTTAATGTTAAACCATGTAAATATTGTTTTTTTTTTTTTTTGACCAGCATAAATATTTGTTTAAATATTTCTCTCTCTTGCATTTGCATATATTTGTATAGATCTATCAACTATCTTAACATGATTGATTTTTTTTTGAGACTCTACACATCCACTATGAAATTGAACAATTACAACAAAAATAGTCTTAGAAACAATTTGTAAATCCTTACACAATGGATTTAAGCCTTTTTATTTGCCTCCATGTTTGTTAAAGCATTTAATTCAAAATCAATTGACAATGAGTAGAATGACCCTCACATTATATTAACTAAGCTTGGGGTGAGGTGATTGAGAGGTCCGATTAAGAGACTAGATGAGAGAAGCAAACTTGTACCACAAATAGGGATTAAGAAGCCACCCAAGACCCAATTTTAATACCATGTTAAAACATACAACTTAAAATCAATTGGCAATGAGTAGAGTGACCCTTACATTAAATCAACAAGCTTGGGTTGTTTAGATTGGCCATATGGTATTAAGTCTGACAATGTTCATCACTCTCCTTGGAACTGATCCAAACACCATCGAATCCATGATCAAGCCATCTCTAGGGTCCACGGAAGCCTTGCCTTTGGAATCCAACAAAGGACTTTGCTCTTGAAGTGAATTTGAAATATATTGACTATAAAGATCTTCAATCCAAGGTTGATGATCAAGAGATCACTCGATCTTGTTCAAGGGTTGACCAATTCTCTCACTAGTACAGTTCTAAGGAATTTTCTTACTTGAAGAGAGAGAAACTAAAGTCTTACATCTAAATGTGATCAAAATAGTGCTTTTGTAACTAACTCAAACAGAAATTAGTACAATTACATTGGAAGGAAAGATTACAAATGAGCAAGTGTTTGACAAACAAGCCTATATACACAGAAAATTAAGTTCTAGACTAGGTGATAATTGTTAGCTGATACTCATGTGACTCAAGGGCATTAAATTGAAAGTATTACTACTGACTTAGTTGTTTACATCTCGGAGTTGTGACTGTTGAGTTTCTTTATGATTGTGGTTTTGTGTGGTTGGATGAGGTGCTAAATATAGCAATTTTTTTTCTTTCTCTCTACTACACCCATTGTATAAGAGTTTATTTCATTAGTTACAAGGGTCTCAATGTATGTAGAAGGTGTACTTAAAAATATTATGTGCGCATGTAGAAGCTCTCCCAATTTGATGTAGTTTTATTTTCATGATATTTGTAAATTATTTCCAATCAATAAAAAAAATTCTTAATGAAGCTATATGTTTATATATATATATATATATATATTAATTGGTAGGAGAATATTTACGAATATAAAGAAAATTATATTTAAATAATCACAGTCCAACAACTATAAAAGCTCAATAAACAATTTGACGAAAAGACCCATATGTCACGACCCAAACCCGCCCCTATGGATTTAACACCGTAACCGGCCAGTAATCCGAGATTACCGAAGGCCTGGTTAACAGTAATACAGTAAAACAGAGTACAGGGGCATGGCAGAAGCCAATATAGTAATAAAACAATGTCCAATGAGCTGTGACAGTCTATATGCAAAAAGACTTTTCATACATTTGTACAGGCAGTGACAAAACAGTATGTACATTATATACAGCCATCAAGGCAGGGACTAAAACCCTATTAACACAGTACAGTACAGTCTATACAGTATTACAAAACGGTACAGAGACAGACGGGGAAATAAAAACAACCCTAAGTCATAGCTTGACAGGCTCGGAACCTCGCAGTGAGGCACGGTGGTTGGCTTGACAAAACTAGAGTTTACCCTGACGCTTCTAGCATTGGTCCGGTGCCTGTACACCTACATATATATATATGAGCAGTGAGCTAAAGCCCAATGAATAACACAAAGCGTAAAGGGGTTTAGAATGAATGTCCTTACAGTAATGAAAACAGTTCATTTCAATCAGTATATCAGTTGTTCAGTACAGTAAACAGTCATATGTGGTACATCTATTAGCATAACAGTAAACAGTAGGTCTTAAAGACCGAACAGTAAGTGATGGCCATCAATCAGTAAACAGTAGTGGTTCCAACGAGGGAACCGACAGAGATCTCTGTAACAGTAACAGTCAGTAACAGTAGTTGCTAAGGATGCCACAATACAGTTCAGAATATAGGACATACATTCATTCGTTAACAGTGACAGTTCAGAAAACAGTACAGTTCAGTATTCAAAAGATAATCATTTTGAACATATCTTTACACAATTGTTACTCACAGAGTTCTGGGCTATAGTAGGCTAGAGCGTCTTCTTGAAATGCCAACCCTAAACAGTACAGAACGAACACACACTAAGCTACACAGTTGGGAAGGATAATAATAATTTAATCCCTAAATGCCTCGGTGTGTTCTACATCTATATCCTCATTAAGATATCTTAAACTAGGCCTAAGGATGCCTAGGATGGGATGAGGATGCAAAGATGCACTTAGAAAACATTTTCAAAATTTTCAGAAAAACAGATCCCCGCTCGAGCGCAGGTTTCCACGCTCGAGCGAACATGCAACAAAGGGCCCCGCTCGAGCGGACCAAAAAGTACTGGATAGGTGAAATTCACGCTCGACGCCCGCTCGAGCGTGTCACCCAGTCCTCCGCTCGAGCGTCTAATCCTCCGCTCGAGCGGACTGATGCACAGTGCAAGATGCTGGGAGCTCGATTTTCCCGCTCGAGCGGCACTTCCCCCGCTCGAGCGGACGACCAAAATCTGGAAATTTCAAACTTGAGTCCCAAGCTCAAAATCAAGTTTAAATGCTAAAATTTCGATCCTCTTGGGCTAATTTTCTGGAAAACATAAGTAAACTCATAGAACAACATGTTACAAAGGTCAATTTGAGAAATCAAGGCCCAAGGGTGTTTCAATTAAACTCATTTCCAAACCCATTTCTCATGATCATGCATGAACATGCTACAAAGTGACATGCATGAGATTAAATCAAATCAAAGCTTCAAATGCTTGCTCAAATGAGCTCATTCCTTTCAAAACAAGATGGAATCATGGACTACTCTCAAAATATGGACATGCATGTAATGAAATCATGAACTATAACCTCAAAACTTAACAATTCAAACATGCATGCATGGAGTGAGCTTCAATTTAACATGCTAAGACTAAGACATGACTTAGCTCTCTAATTTGGCATGAACCTTGCAAGAATCAACCTTAAATACAACAATGGGTGGTTGAAATTCATACCTAAGTCTTGAATTAGCGGTGTAGGAGCTCAATTTACAATTATCCTCTAAGATCACCAAGTCTTCAAGCAATTCACAAGAAAAATTGAGATGAAAACAACTCCTCTAGTTTCTCTCTCTCTAAATTCGTTTGTGCTAGAGAATAAGGCTGAGGAAATGGTTTGTTTCAAGTGTAATGAGGCTCCAAAAATCAATAAACAAAGGCCCACTAGATGGCAATATGGTAATTAGGTCCAATTTGTGCAATTTATCAATATTTAATCTACTTTAATCATACTCAATCAGTTTTCGAATAATTATACCATAAAATCACGTAAAATCTAAGGATCATGGAATATCAATCAATTTCAGATTCGGCCGCCGATAAGGCCTTCAATTCGCAATTTAAACACAGAGACATGAACAGATAATCAAACGATCAACAGATAGAATGCATTTAAACAGATACAGTCAATCAGTCAGTTCAGTATTTCAGTCAATTCAATTATCAATTATAATCATTCTCAGTTTAGCAATAATCGACAATTAATCGGTAATCAGTGGTGAGGGTTATTACAGTCTCCCCTCCTTAAAAAGAGTTTAGTCCTCTAAACTCGAGTTACCTTCATTCTGGAAGAAAACAGGGTTCAGTGGAAACAGTTCAGGATATCTTTTAGCCATGTCATCTTCCCTTTCCCAAGTGGCATACACACCACCATGGTTTTGCCAGTCAACTTTCACTAACGGGATCTCTTTGTTTCTCAACTTCTTGATCCGTCTGTTTACAATCTGGATAGGCCGTTCTTCATAAATGTAGTCATCACTTAGCACTACACGGGTCGGCTCAATCACATGGAAAGGATCCCGAAGGTAGTCCCTCAACATCGAAATGTGGAAGACGTTATGCATATGCTCCATTTCAAGAGGAAGCGCAACTTGATACGCCACCGGATTGATTTTCTCAATAATCTCATACGGTCCGACATATCTTGGCGCTAACTTGCCCTTGACTCCAAAACGAGTCTGGCCTTTCATCGGTGTCACTTTCACAAAAACGTGATCACCCACTTCATATTCTCTGTCTCGCCTTCTGACATCTGCATAACTTTTCTGTCGGCTCTGTGCAGTTTTCAGTCTCTGCTGTATCAGTTTTACTTTCTCAGTGGTTTCATATACAATCTCGGGCCCAAGCAAAGGCCCATCTCCAACTTCTGCCCAGCAAATCGGAGATCTACATTTTCTGCCATACAATGCCTCGAAAGGCGCCATACCGATACTTGAATGATAACTGTTGTTGTAGGCGAACTCAGCCAATGGCAAATGGCTTTCCCAGTTTCCCTGAAAATCAAGGACACACATTCTCAATAAATCTTCCAGAGTTTGGATGGTCCTTTCTGACTGACCATCTGTCTGAGGATGATAGGCACTACTCAGTCTCAGTTCAGTACCCAATGCAGTCTGTAGGCTTTGCCAAAATCTCGATGTAAACTTTGAATCCCTGTCAGAAACAATGGATACAGGTACTCCATGCAGTCTAACAATTTCATCAATATAGAGTATAGCCAATTTGTCCGCATTATAAATTGTCTTAACAGGTAAGAAGTGAGTAGATTTAGTCAGTCTATCAACAATAACCCAAATCGAGTCCATACCTTTACTGGAGCGAGGCAATCCCACAATAAAATCCATAGTAATATGTTCTCATTTCCACTCCGGTAAGGGCTGCAATAAGCCTGCGGGTCGTTGACGTTCAGCTTTGACTTGTTGGCAATGAAGACATTTTGATACAAAATCAGCAATTTCTTTCTTCATTCCCGGCCACCAGAAATTCAGTTTCAAATCTTGATACATCTTCGTGTTTCCTAGATGGATAGAAAATTTCGAGTTGTGGCCCTCTTGCAAAACTCTTCTTTTCAGTTCAGTATCATTCGGTACACACAGTCTTTCTTGAAATTTCAGTATATTATTTTCAAATTTGAACCCCGGTCTCGGTTTAGATTCCCTTTCTTCGATGATCTTCCTCAAGAAGTCATCCTGTTGCTGTTTCTCTTTAATTCTTCAATCAGTGTCGGTTGAGCAGAAATAGCAGCTATTGTTCCACCTTGTTCTCGCAGAACAATTTCAATTTCAGATTTTTCGAGGTCACAAAGCAACTCTCTCTGCCCAGTAAGCAAACAGGCTAAGTTTCCGATCGACTTCCGGCTCAATGCATCGGCAACGGTATTGGCTTTTCCCGGATGGTACAAAATCTGTAGGTCATAATCTTTAATCAGTTCTAGCCATCTCCGCTGTCTCATGTTCAGTTCTTTCTGTGTGAAGAAATATTTCAGACTCTTGTGGTCGGTATAAACTTCACATGTCGCCCCATACAGATAGTGACGCCAGATTTTCAGTGCAAATACTACTGCAGCAAGTTCCAGATCATGGGTCGGGTAGTTCTTTTCATGCGGTCTCAGTTGTCGGGAAGCATAAGCAATTACTCTCCCATTCTGCATTAAAACACATCCCAAACCCTTATGAGAAGCATCACTAAAAAGTATAACCATCCGTACCTGAAGGTAAGGTAAGAACAGGTGCAGTCACAAGTCGAGTTTTCAACTCTTGAAATGCTGATTCCCTTTGGTCAGTCCAGTCAAATGATGTCCCCTTCTGAGTTAACTAAGTCAACGGTAAGGCAATTTTGGAGAAATCTTTGACAAACCTTCTGTAATATCCAGCCAAACCCAAAAAGCTTCGGACTTCTGTCACATTTGTTGGTCTAGGCCAGTTCACTACAGCTTCAATTTTCTGTGGATCAACTGAAATCCCATCTTTGCTAATAACATGTCCCAAAAACATAACATGGTCAAGCCAAAATTCACATTTAGACAGTTTAGCATAAAGTTTCTGTTCTCTTAGGGTCTGTAGGGCAAGTCTCAGATGATGTTCATGTTCTTCTCTAGTCTTAGAATAAATCAGAATGTCATCAATGAATACAACAATAAAGTCATCAAGGTATGGTTTAAAGATTCTGTTCATGAGGTCCATAAATGCAGCAGGTGCATTGGTAACTCCGAAAGGCATAACTAAAAATTCATAATGTCCATACCTCGTTCGAAAAGCAGTTTTATCAATGTCTTCTGGTTTAACTTTCAATTGATGATATCCAGATCTGAGATCGATCTTAGAAAACACTTGAGCACCCTGTAACTGATCAAATAAGTCATCAATACGCGGTAATGGATATTTATTTTTCACAGTTACCTTGTTCAGTTCACGGTAATCAATGCACAGTCTCAGTGAGCCGTCTTTCTTTTTCACAAACAAGACAGGTGCGCCCCACGGTGAAGTACTAGGCCTGATAAACTTCTTGTCTAACAGTTCTTGCAGTTGCACTTTCAATTCTTTCAATTCAGTTGGAGCCATTCGGTAAGGAGCTTTCGATACAGGCTGTGTTCCCGGAATCACATCAACGGTGAACTCAATCTCCCTGTCAATTAAATCCCCTGGCAGATTATCTGGAAAAACATCTGGGAATTCTCTGACTATGGGAATACTGTTCATATTAGCATTATCATCAGTAGACACAGTCAATACAGAACACAGATACCCTTTACACCCCTTCCTAATCAGTTTAACAGCTTTCACAGAAGAAATCAAATACGGGGAGGTACTACTCCACCCCATTAAACACAAATTCGGGTAAACCAGGTGGACGGAAAACAACTTGCTTGGTCACACAGTCAATGGTAGCATGATATTTTTGTAACCAGTCCATCCCCAATATTACATCAAAATGATCAATGTTCAATGGCAGTAAATCAATAAACAGATGCATATCCCCAACAATGATTTCACATGCAGGGTACATATAAGCACATGTCATGGATCCCCCAACAGGTGATGATACAGCTAACAGATAGTTCATGGGTTCTAAGGGTCTATTCAATTTTCGTGAAAAAGCATGCGATACGTATGAGTGTGTAGACCCCGAATCAATCAGTACATATGCATTTTGAGTACAAATAGAGAGGATACCTGACACAACGGTCTCGGTATTTTGCACATCTCCCGGTACTAGGGCGAACACTCGGCCCTGCCTCATAGGCTCTTTTCCCGGTAGCTTTGGGGTTCGGTTTTGGTGCTACAGTTGATGCTGCGGCGCTGGTGCAGCTTTACTATTGCCCGGAGCAGTGGAAGGGCAATCTTTCACCATGTGGCCCACCTTGCCACACCTGTAACAAGCACCAGAGATTTTATAACAAACTCCCTTATGGTTCTTACCACATTCGGAACAGGGCGGAAAGGAACGGTTCCCTTGACTAGAAGTAGTCGTTGACCCTGTATTTTGCTTTTTGTTCAGCGGGTTGTTCTTGCCTTTCTTGAACTTAAAACCCTGCCTCTTACCACGCCATTCAGATGCCGGTGTTTCAGATTGTTTCACAGCTTCGATGTTCGCTTCAGCCATCAAGGCTCGGTCAAGAACATTCACATAAGTCGGTAATTTCAGAACACTTATTCTGTCCAATATTGCAACATTCAGGCCGCCTTCAAACCTTCTGGCCTTCTTGTAATCAGTGTCCACCATGTGTGGTGCATATCTAGCAAGCCCGGTGAACTTTGTTTCGTATTCAGCGACGGACATCATGCCCTGTCTCAGTTGTTCAAATTCAGTCACCTTCCTATCCCTAACACACTGAGGGAAGTACTTTTCAAAGAAGACTACTTTGAATTGAGCCCAAGTCATAGCAATGTTGTCATCACGGGTAAGCATTCACCACCTTCTAGCCTCTTATTGCAAAGTGAAGGTGGCCAACAGTACCTTATGTGCCTCCGAGCACGGAAACACTTCAAACAGTTTTTCAGTCTCCAAAACCCATGCTTCAGCTTTTAACGGTTCAAGGCCTCCCTAGAAGGATGGCGGTTTCAGTTTGCTGAACTTTTGGGTAAGAGCAATTATGTCCCCATCATTTACATTCACATTCGGTTCCGGCTGTACCGGAAGAGGAGGTGGGGGCTGTTGATTCTGTTGTTGCTCTAATCTTGCAGTTATCAGTTCCATCATTCTTTCCATTCTTGCCATTCTTGCCTCAGTGGATGAGGACTCAGATTCATTTGCATTATCCATTTCACTATAAGCAGTTATAGCAATTAAAAACATAAGCAGTTGCACACTTAACAGTTTATCACATTAGCACATATTCAGTCATGTCATAACCACACACTTATCATGCTCATGTAATGCCCTAATCGCTTTTCTAGGACATCCTATAGCTCATTTGGACACGTGTGTGCGGTATAACTCGTGGTTAAGTATCGCTCTGATACCACTCTGTCACGACCCAAACCCGCCCCTATGGGTTTAGCACCGTAACCGGCCAGTAATCCGAGATTACCGAAGGCCTGCTTAACAGTAATACAGTAAAACAGAGTACAGGGGCATGGCGGAAGCCAATACAGTAATAAAACAATGTCCAATGAGCTGTGACAGTCTGTATGCAAAAAGACTTTTCATACATTTGTACAGGCAGTGACAAAACAGTATGTACATTATATACAGCCATCAGAGCAGGGACTAAAACCCTATTAACACAGTACAGTACAGTCTATACAGTATTACAAAACGGTACAGAGACAGACGGGGAAATAAAAACACCCCTAAGCCATAGCTTGGCAGGCTCGGAACCTCGCAGTGAGGCACGGTGGTTGGCTTGACAAAACTGGAGTTTACCCCGACGCTTCTAGCATTGGTCCGGTGCCTGTACACCTACATATATATATGAGCAGTGAGCTAAAGCCCAGTGAATAACACAAAGCGTAAAGGGGTTTAGAATGAATGTCCTTACAGTAATGAAAACAGTTCATTTCAATCAGTATATCAGTTGTTCAGTACAGTAAACAGTCATATGTGGTACATCCATTAGCATAACAGTAAACAGTAGGTCTTAAAGACCGAACAGTAAGTGATGGCCATCAATCAGTAAACAGTAGTGGTTCCAACGAGGGAACCGACAGAGATCTCTGTAACAGTAACAGTCAGTAACAGTAGTTGCTAAGGATGCCACAATACAGTTCAGAATATAGGACATACATTCATTCAGTTAACAGTGACAGTTCAGAAAACAGTACAGTTCAGTATTCAAAAGATAATCATTTTGAACATATCTTTACACAATTGTTACTCATAGAGTTCTGGGCTACAGTAGGCTAGAGCGTCTCCTCGAAATGCCAACCCTAAACAGTACAGAACGAACACACACTAAGCTACACAGTTGGGAAGGATAATAATAATTTAACCCCTAAATGTCTCGGTGTGTTCTACATCTATATCCTCATTAAGATATCTTAAACTAGGCCTAAGGATGCCTAGGATGGGATGAGGATGCAAAGATGCACTTAGAAAACATTTTCAAATTTTCAGAAAAACAGATCCCCGCTTGAGCGCAGGTTTCCACGCTCGAGCGGACATGCAACAAAGGGTCCCGCTCGAGCGTCAACTTCCCCGCTCGAGCGGACCAAAAAGTACTGGATAGGTGAAATTCACGCTCGACGCCCGCTCGACGCCCGCTCGAGCGTGTCACCCAGTCCTCCGCTCGAGCGTCCAATCCTCCGCTCGAGCGGACTGATGCACAATGCAAGATGCTGGGAGCTCGATTTTCCCGCTCGAGCGGACGACCAAAATCTGGAAATTTCAGACTTGAGTCACAAGCTCAAAATCAAGTTTAAATGTTAAAATTTCGATCCTCTTGGGCTAATTTTCTGGAAAACATAAGTAAACTCGTAGAACAACATGTTACAAAGGTCAATTTGAGAAATCAAGGCCCAAGGGTGTTTCAATTAAACTCATTTCCAAACCCATTTATCATGATCATGCATGAACATGCTACAAAGTGACATGCATGAGATTAAATCAAATCAAAGCTTTAAATGCTTGCTCAAATGAGCTCTTTCCTTTCAAAACAAGATGGAATCATGGACTACTCTCAAAATATAGACATGCATGTAATGAAATCATGAACTATGACCTCAAAACTTAACAATTCAAACATGCATGCATGGAGTGAGCTTCAATTTAACATGCTAAGACTAAGACATGACTTAGCTCTCTAATTTGGCATGAACCTTGCAACAATCAACCTTAAATATAACAATGGGTGGTTGAAATTCATACCTAAGTCTTGAATTAGCGGCGTAGGAGCTCAATTTACAATTATCCTCTAAGATCACCAAGTCTTCAAGCAATTCACAAGAAAAATTGAGATGAAAACAACTCCTCTAGTTTCTCTCTCTCTAAATTCGTTTGTGCTAGAGAATAAGGCTGAGGAAATGGTTTGTTTCAAGTGTAATGAGGCTCCAAAAATCAATAAACAAAGGCCCACTAGATGGCAATATGGTAATTAGGTCCAATTTGTGCAATTTATCAATATTTAATCTACTTTAATCATACTCAATCAGTTTTCGGATAATTATACCATAAAATCACGTAAAATCTAAGGATCATGGAATATCAATCAATTTCAGATTCGGCCGCCGATAAGGCCTTCAATTCGCAATTTAAACACAGAGACATGAACAGATAATCAAACGATCAACAGATAGAATGCATTTAAACAGATACAGTCGATCAATCAGTTCAGTATTTCAGTCAATTCAATTATCAATTATAATCATTCTCAGTTTAGCAGTAATCGGCAATTAATCGATAATCAGTGGTGAGGGTTATTACACCATAGTTGTGAATAAATAAATGATATATAACAAAACTCAACATGAAACTCAATATAGATTAAGAAAAAAAAACATATCATGAAAAGAATACATACATTCAGTTACTAGGGATGCAACGACTTGAGCCGAGTTAAGCTTTGGGATACTCAAACTCGGCTGGTTGAAAATTAGTCAAATTCACACTCAAATTGAACTTAAAAAAATCAACCACATGCGCTGCTTGTCAAGTATTTAAAAAACTTGACTTCGATTGAAGTCAACTTGTTATACAAATGAGCAAGTTCAAACTTGAGCTTGAACGTAATTAAAAAGAACAAGAAGCCAAATTAATATTTTTGAATAAAGAAAAAAAAATTTATGAGTAAAATATAAAAAAATGCTCATGTTTTTAATAGAATTTTATCAATTAAATATATAAGTTTGCATTATCACCCAACACAAAATAGAAAACTAAATAAATTAAATATATATATAACAAATCATTAAAAATAAGTTTTAATTTATATATAATTGTATTCACAAGCGTAACGAACCGAGTTAAAATCAATTTTAAACAAAATAAACTCAAATTATATATAACATATTGTTTAAGGCTAATCAAAGAAATCGAAAAATTACAAATCAATACAATTCAGATCAAATTGCATTATTTGATTTGATTTTCTCAATAAGTGAAACGTGATTCATGGCTCAATCCATGATTTTTTTAGTTACGGAACCAATTTAAATCCGAATGAGACTATTTAGATATAGACATACATATATTTGTTTGTTTGTAATTTGTTACCTAAACAAACATTTATGTTATTAATATCAAATATATACATACTTTGTAACCTTTTACTCTTACAACCGTGTTGTAAAGTGATAGAACTAGTCCTCTTTGGTGGATCCTTATGCCTCATTTGGCAACCTTCAGTTTTAGTCAAAAAAGTTAAAAAATCACTATAAGTTGTCATATCATTCTCTTTATTTTTCTGTACATTTTTTTCGTAAAAAGCCAAAAAGTTACTAAAATAGTTTGCTTCCAAATGAGGCTTTAATGTTCAAAAATCTTTGTTTTTGGTCTGGATTAGATCTAGTTCGTGAATTTTTTCTTGGTTGTGTGCTATATGTGGAGTTTCAACGACTTTGGTAACCTCTTGTAGGTTTTGTTTTGGCATTCTGCCAAAGATCTTTAGCAATTTCTTTGAAGTCTTATTTTGGTGAGATTTTATCTCGTGTTAGTATCTTTTGGTTGAAATTTAGAGTTTCGTGAGACTTGTATGCTTAGTTATTTGTGAGAGTTTTCTCTGTTACTATTTTAGCCTATTGGAGTAATCATTCTCCTTGTTAGTGAATTTTTTCTCCTTATTGTGATCACTAGTAGGTATAGGTTAATGTTAAACCATGTAAATATTGTTTTTTTTTTTTTTTGACCGGCATAAATATTTGTTTGAATATTTCTCTCTCTTGCATTTGCATATATTTGTATAGATCTATCAACTATCTTAACATGATTGATTTTTTTTTTTGAGAGACTCTACACATCCACTATGAAATTGAACAATTACAACAAAAATAGTCTTAGAAACAATTTGTAAATCCTTACCCAATGGAGTTAAGCCTTTTCATTTGCCTCCATGTTTGTTAAAGCATTTAATTCAAAATCAATTGACAATGAATAGAATGACCCTCACATTATATTAACTAAGCTTGGGGTGAGGTGATTGAGAGGTCCGATTAAGAGACTAGATGAGAGAAGCAAACTCGTACCACAGATAGGGATTAAGAAGCCACCCAAGACCCAATTTTAATACCATGTTAAAACATACAACTTAAAATCAATTGGCAACGAGTAGAGTGACCCTTACATTAAATCAACAAGCTTGGGTTGTTTAGATTGGCCATATGGTATTAAGTCTGACAATGTTCATCACTCTCCTTGGAACTGATCCAAACACCATCGAATCCATGATCAAGCCATCTCTAGAGTCCACGGAAGCCTTGCCTTTGGAATCCAACAAAGGACTTTGCTCTTGAAGTGAATTTGAAATATATTGACTATGAAGATCTTCAATCCAAGGTTGATGATCAAGAGATCACTCGATCTTGTTCAAGGGTTGACCAATTCTCTCACTAGTACATTTCTAAGGAATTTTCTTACTTGAAGAGAGAGAAACTAAAGTCTTAGATCTTAATGTGATCAAAATAGTGCTTTTGTAACTAACTAAACTAACTCAAACAGAAATTAGTACAATTACATTGGAAGGAAAGATTACAAATGAGCAAGTGTTTGACAAACAAGCCTATATACACAGAAAATTAAGTTCTAGACTAGGTGATAATTGTTAGCTGATACTCATGTGACTCAAGGGCATTAAATTGAAAGTATTACTACTGACTTAGTTGTTTACATCTCGGAGTTGTGACTGTTGAGTTTCTTGTATGATTGTGGTTTTGTGTGGTTGGATGAGGTGCTAAATATAGCAATTTTTTTTTTTTCTCTCTACTACACCCATTGTACCCATTGTATAAGAGTTTATTTCATTAGTTACAAGGGTCTCAATGTATGTAGAAGGTGTACTTAAAAATATTATGTGTGCATTTAGAAGCTCTCCCAATTTGATGTAGTTTTGTTTTCATGATATTTGTAAATTATTTCCAATCAATAGAAAAAAAATTCTTAATGACGCTATATGTTTATATATATATATATTAATTGGTAGGAGAATATTTACGAATAGGGCTGCAAATGAATAGAACCATTCATGAACAGGCTCGAGCTCGGCTCGGTAAGAGCTCGTTCGAACTCGGTTCGTTAATTTTTTTTTGCGTTCGAGCTCGAGCTCGTTAAATTTTTAAGCCCAAACATTCTAAAGCTTGGCTCATTTAATATTTATTATTTATATATTAAATAATATAAAAATATGTATAAAAAATAAGAGAAATATGCTATTTATATATTTAAAAAATATAATATAAATAATAGTTAACTATAGATAGTACATTTATATAATAGTGGTAGTAGATATTATTATTTTAGTAAAATATAGACTTTTTTTTAGTATGTTTATATATTTTTTTTGAAACAGCCAAAAGAGAAATTTTATTGATAAGTATCAAGCAGAAACATTGACAGATATCAATAAAATACAAAGAGCACACACAGTTGGTAAGGCACCAACCCAAGGGAAAGCAGAGTACAGTTCTGTTCCCCAAACACCATGACAGCAGTCTCCAAGGGAAGCAGATAAAACCTAACCATAACAGATTTACACATCAAACTCCATACCAGCAGCCCATAACAAAGTCAAACCAGCATCCCAGACACCAAATAGCAGCCACCTACACAAAGAACACCAAAACAGCAGCCACAAAACCAGCCCAACTGCAATTCCCAACTCTACTCTGCAATTCCCACAAAACCAGCCACAAATAGCAGCAAAACAGAAGGGAACCAGCTACAAACTCTACTCTGCAATTCCCATCAACCCAACTGCAATTCAACTCCGAATCCCCAACCCCCAAACTAAATAGGCAGAAAAGAAGGGAGTCACCAAACTTCAACCCAGACAATATATATAGTATGTTTATATATATTGTATATATAATTGTATAATCAAAGTTTTAATTGTAATTTTAGTCTTACATGCAAGTATGAATTTATAAATTTTTTGGCTCGTTAAGGCTCGTGAACAAGCTCAAGCTCGAGTCAAGCCTAAGCCAACTCGACTCGAGCTCAGTTCGTTAAATTTTTATTCAGCTCGAGCTCGAGCTCGAACTCGTTAAAATCTTAATAAACAAGCCCAAACATACTAAAGCTCGGCTCGACTCGACTCGTTTGCAGCCCTATTTATGAATATAAAAAAAATTATATTTAAATAATCACAGTCCAACAACTATAAAAGCTCAATAAACAATTTAACGAAAAGACCCATAGTTGTGAATAAATAAACGATATATAACAAAACTCAACATGAAACTCAATATAGATTAAGAAAAAAAACATATCATGAAAAGAATACATACATTCAGTTACTAGGGCTGCAACGCCTTGAGCCGAGTTAAGCTTTGGGATACTCAAACTCGGCTCGTTGAAAATTAGTCAAATTCACACTCAAATTGAACTTAAAAAAATCAACCACATGCGTTGCTTGTCAAGTATTTAAAAAACTTGAGTTCGATTGAAGTCAACTTGTTATACAAATGAGCAAGTTCAAACTTGAGCTTGAACGTAATTAAAAAGAGCAAGAAGCCAAATTAATATTTTTGAATAAAGGAAAAAAAAATTATGAGTAAAATATAAAAAAATGCTCATGTTTTTAATACAATTTTATCAATTAAATATATAAGTTTGCATTATCACCCAACACAAAATAGAAAACTAAATAAATTAAATATATATATATATAACAAATCATTAAAAATAAGTTTTAATTTATATATAATTGTATTCACAAACGTAATGAACCGAGTTAAAATCAATTTTAAACAAAATAAACTCAAATTATATATAACATATTGTTTAAGGCTAATCAAAGAAATCGAAAAATTACAAATCAATACAATTCAGATCAAATTGCATGGTTTGATTTGATTTTCTCAATAAGTGAAACGTGATTCATGGCTCAATCCATGATTTTTTTAGTTACGGAACCAATTTAAATCCGAATAAGGCTATTTAGATATAGACATACATATATTTGTTTGTTTGTAATTTGTTACCTAAACAAACATTTTATGTTATTAATATCAAATATATACATACTTTGTAACCTTTTACTCTTACAACCGTGTTGTAAAGTGATAGAACTAGTTCTAATAATCATCTAAACAATTTTTAGGTCATAAACAATATTTATTATTATATTATGAATGATAGCAAAAATTTTAAAAATCATAATTCTAAACCAAACTTAACCGTATTTTACTGATTCGGATTAGTTTGGTTTTAAAATTTAATTTTTTATTTATTTCTATACCGAACTATGTCCACCTATTGTTGTTGAGAGCACCAAATAAACTTTCGTTGCCGGGTCTTGTTTGAAAACTAAACATTTTAGTTAAAAGAGTTAATAAGTCATTATAAGTTATCACATTACTCTTTCAATTTTTTTATATATCTTTTCGTAAAAAGTTAAAAAATTATTAAAATAATTATTTCTAAAGGAAATTTTAAAAGATTAAATAAATTATCAAGTATTTGACACAATACTCACATAAATATAGATATTGATTATCTAATTATGTAAATATTATATAAAATATTCAATAATTCTTTTTTGATACTTTTTTTTTTTAACGCAAAAAAAACACTTCGTAGAATATCATAGCATCCGTGGGTCTTGGTCCCACATTAGCCGATTATCAGTAAAATTTAACCTAACCCATAAGACAGAACTCACTACCAAAACACTCAATAAAGCACGCTACGCGTTACAAAAATACCAAATTTCAATCAACATATAGCACAAAATATCTGTATAGAGAGCGTCTCCTCAAAGAGCAAGGATCCTCTAGAGTTTTTTTTTCCTAAAGTTTTCTAGAGTGGTGCATTGTGAGGTTGAGATTTAATGACAAGTCACATCAATTTTTCAGCATTAAATCTCAACCACACAATATACCACTTTAGGAAACTTTAAGAAAAAAACACTCTAGAGAATCCTTGGTGCTCCTGAAAATTTAAACCTGACACATGTCTATAAAAGGCGATACGTTATTCACTACGCCACCGCCCGGTGGTTCTTTTCCGATACGTTGGAAAATACTACTTTAGTGGTGTTGTGAGAACTTGACTTTTAATCATTTTTTTAAATTTGTAATAAAAGTTAGAAGTTGATTTTTTGTATTTTTTTTTCATTTGGAAGTTGATTTTCAACCACTAATGAAATTACAATTCTAAAATATGTTATATAGGTGAAGTTATAAATATTTTAAATTGAATGAAAATAGTTTAGTTAGTTTATTATAATTTGACATCATAAATAAATATTAATCAAAAAGTCAAAATTAACTTTTTAACAACTTCTCAAATATTTATCTAAAAAAATTCAAAAACTTGATTAAAAATCAAAAAATCACTTTTTACCATCTTCTTAAAATAAGCCTTAGTTAGACGGAAGAGGGGTCACTGCTGTGGTTAAAACACAGCAGTGACTGCTGTGGTTCAATTTTAAGGTGTATTATGTATATATTTTTATGATCCGAACCGTTCATTTTATAGGGTTTGTTGAGTACTTCATTCTTAGCAAAAATCATATTAATCGGATATCAATGACTATATGATCGATTAACATATTTTTTATGCAGTTTTTCAAAAGAAAAATTTATTATTTATTTTTTTGGTTATCGATCATATAGTTATTGATATCCGATTAATATGATTTTTGGTAGGAATGAAGTACTCAACAAACCCTATAAAATGAACGGTTCGAATCATAAAAATATATGCATAATACACCTTAAAATTGAATGTGTTTTAACTACAGCAGTGACCCTTGCCCTAGTTAGACATGGTTTTCACGCGTGTCGTGTGATGTCTCCACGTGGGTTATGACTTCAACCACGAGAGCTAATCTGTCCTTCTATCGTGGACCAATCATTGATAAGTTTTGTGGCCACCAATTCCAATTCGACAAGTGATACATCCTCTAATTTTTGAATTTTAATAATATGATAAGGTATAAAAAAAATTAAAAAAAAAAAAATCAAGACTAAAACTTTACATCATAATGGGATCCACTCCTATTAGAACTTATTAGAACTCTCAATCATTTTTCTTTCAATTCACTGCTTGTTTGAAATGCTCCTAGAATAGTCATATAAAAAAAATAGATTATTTTATTAAATAGGATAAAATATCACATTTAATTTATAATCATTTTTTTTTTTTACAAAAGTCAAAAAAATCAAAGTCTATTTCAAACGAAACTTTTTAGCTCCAAACTAAGTCTTGTTTGAGAATAGGCATTTTTAGTAATTTTTTGACTTTTTGAAAAAAATATGATATAAAAAAATTAGTATGTTGGGATGATTTTTTGATTTTTACGAAAAGATGAAAAAAAAGGTAAAGAGAAAATGGAATCTTTGGTTATGTTCTGGAAATGTAATTACAACCCCCCCCCAAAAAAATTTGCATTTTACGTTTAGATAGAGTTTTTCAAAATGTGATTCCACCATATATTTCAAAATGTGATTCTCCTTCACGTCTGGTTACTCTCTCTCTTTCTTGTTCTCCATTCTGAAAAGCACAAGATTTTTTAATTTTTGGTCTCCCCGGTCATCCTCTCGGTCGTCCCCTGGACGTTCGGCCAGTTGACCAGAACAGTGTAATAATTTTTTATTTTTTTTCAATTGCCAATCGCCAATCGCCACCTGTTATTTGAAAATATATATATATATATATATTTGATATTTTTTAAATACAAAATTACTTTTTGGACTTTATATTGATAAATCTCATTTAAAAGTGTTCTAACCCAAGAAGTCCATGAAGGAATTTTTTAATCCACTTAATCTCATGTATTTATACTTTTATTTCATAAAGTCGTTTTTCTTGATTTACATTATTTTCTGAGACTCTTATGCCCTTATCTTTAATATTGATATTTAATGTTGAGGGAGGAGAGAGAAGGGAAAGGACCAAGGTATAAGAAATTTCATACACAAATTAAATAATATTAATGTTATTATTTTATATTATTATATAATGTGAATATATTTTTCATTGACAACACATTAAAAATAATGTGAATATTCTCTCTCATCTGATGTGAACATTCACAACACCTTTCTGAAAAATTCTCTCTCATCTAGTGTTGTGATGTGAACGTTCACAACATGTAAACCTTATTATTTTTAATTGACAACATATTAAAATAGCATTCATTATATTTTTAATTGACAACACATTCTTATTCACAACATGTAGTGATGTGAACATTCTCTTTCATCTAACATAGTGATATGAACGTTCACATTCATATGTTTTAATATGAATATTCACATCATGTAATTAATAACACAATGACAAAAATTTATTTCAAATTAATGTGAATATAATGATGTGAATATTCATTTCAATTACATGATGTGAATATTCACATCATATAATTGACAACACAATGACAAAAATTCATTTTAAATTAATATGAAGATAATGATAGTCAATATCTTGATGCATGGGAACTATCAAAACATAATGACAATCAACATTAAATATCAAAATTAATAGGGGTAGGAGAGATTGAGGGTGTTTTGGTCTTCTTACCTCAAATAGGACCTAATGGAATAGTCAAAATAATATGGGTTGAATGAAATAAAACTCTTAGAAAGAGGATTTATCAAAAAAAATTCCTATTTTTTTAAAACCAAAATGACATTTTTTTTTTTTATTTGAATGTTAAAAAGAGTTTGGTTATGAGTTTTGAATAGAATTTTCAATAGAGTTTTGAGTTGTGTGTTTGGTTATGAATTATAACTTTTTGAGTTCTTTTTCAATTAAATTTTTTTTTATGTTATTTTTTGTTAATAATTAATTTTTTGAATTAAATTTTAAAAAGAGTTTGGTTATGAGTATTATTTTTTGTTAATAATTAATTTTTTGAATTGAATTTTAAAAAGAGTTTGGTTATGAGTGTTATTTTTTGTTAATAATTAATTTTTTGAATTAGATTTTAAACAGAGTTTGGTTATGAGTGTTGATCAGAAATTTTAATAGAATTTTGAGCTATATTTTTAGTTATGAGTTATAACTTTTTGAATTAACCAAACAAACTTTCTTATTTCACGTGTCACTTCAAACATTCAAAACTATTTTCAAAACTCATAACCAAACAAATTTTCTATACTCCAATCAGAATTCCAAAACTCACAACTCAAAATACAACTCTATTCTCAAATCATATTTAGAAAACTCTACCAAACGCTACCTTTGACTTTTTGCTATAAGTTGTTGACTTTTTAATTTTTTTAGTGACTTTTTAACTTTTTGACTAAAATCACCACTTGTTAAACGAGACCTAAAATAGCCAAAAGCAAACCCACATCCCAAACGAATCCTAGTTTAAATTCTAAAACATAGGATAAATCTTATAAGGGTAAATTACACTGACATTTCCTGAACTTTCTATTTAATACAAATCATTTTTTTATATTTAAAAAATTATACTTATTTTTTGTCAGATTAAAATGATATATTTATTCATCAACCTTTATACATATAAAGTAATAAAATAATGTGAATATTGTGTTCATATCATTTCAAGAGAAATAACAATCATCTTCTTTGGTTTAACTCATGCAAAAAATTGAATTTTTTTTTATTTTTTGTTTTTTTTATTTTTACTGAATTTTTTTAATATTTTAAATATTTTTATTTTTTATTTTTTAGATACATCTAATCTAGATATACTTAACAAATATAATATTTGTGATTTTTTTTTTAAATTCACCAAATCCAAAAAAACATATACAAAAATATAAAAATTTAATACATTTTCTTATTTTGTTGTATTCAATGGATTTTTTTTAAAAAAATTGTACAAATTTTATACTTTGAAAATATATCTAGATTAAATTGATCTAATCTAGATATAATGATGGGAATAAAAATGAAAAATTATATTCATACATAAAGATTTATACAAAAAATATCATAAAAATATTGTGATAGTGATATTGTTGTAAATGTAAATCATGTTTATGTATGTTTTGTTTTAAAGTGAAAGGTCACCATTAAATTATATCATTGTGTTTGAAAAATTTATATTTGTATATCATCACTCAATAAGAATATGTTCAGGTAGAATTTATAGAAGAAGAAATGGTAGTCATGATGATTGGAAGAAGAAATGGTAAAGAAAAGTGCAAAATGGTAATTTGAAAAATTTTAGGACATAACATCAGCAATTCAAGAGACAATTTATAAGGAGATTAGAAACCTCAATGAGCAAAATGTAATTTTTCAAATATGAGGGAGGAATATGTATTAAACAGAAACCTCATGGGGTATTTACCCATTTCATATAAATATTAATTATTAAAATCATAATTTTTACATCAAATATAATAATTTTTTAAAAATACCATCGTGTGGTAATTTTAAAAATATTTCATATATATTAGATACACAGATTTTGGTGATTTGAAAAAAAAAATTAAATTATCATTTATAAAATATATATAATAAAACAACTTCTAATTTTATAAAATCACTTTATTAACTCTCTATTTAATAAAATATTTTTAAATGATAATGAGATCATATCTAGCTGCTTTATTTATTTTATTTTATTTTATTTATATAAAATATTTTAAAATGATAATGAGATCATCTCTAACTGCTTTATTTATTTTATTTAATTTAATTTAATTTATATGAAAAATGTCACTTTTTTTAGGAGAATTTTTTTTAAGTCCCTATATTAAAATTTTATAAAATAAAGGACATAAATATTTTCATAATGTTAAGGTCCCTCAAATTTATAAGAAAATTTCTCTAGAGAAATTTTGCCCAACTCAGAGAAATTTTATCTCACTCAGAGAAATTTCAATTTTTACAGAGAAATTTTGAAATCATACCAGAGAAATTTTGAAATTTTCTGAATCGGGGCTGGAATTTCTCTGAGTCGGGCAAAATTTCTCTAAGTCGAATTTTTCTGTGAAAATGTTTAGGGACCTTAGCTAAATAAAAAAACACGTTGGACTTCTCTTACTACACAAAGCTAGAGAGAGATGTTTCACTAACTTTTTTCTTTTTTATGGGCAAAGCTTGTCTCCAGTCTATTTTGCGGATTGAAAAGTATTATTGGGCTAGTGAGGCTTACCACTGGTCCTATTTCAATGATCTGAACTATTTAATATGTAGAGCTCGTTGAGTACTTCATCTTTGCAAAAAAAACACATTGTATAGCGACCCCGGTCTTTCCCATTTGGTTGTTGTATTCGGACTTAGGTTCCGTGGATCCTATCATTGTATAATTGTTGTTGTCGTCCTTTATCTTCTCTTTTCGAGTTATAGGATGTGTTGGGTAGGTTTGTTATAGGTTGGTTGGGTTTGGAAACCAAGTGTTGCTGTCCAGAATTTTGGACCTTCGCTCGAGCGAGGAATTGGTCGCTCGAGCGAGCTTTTGTTTTTGGTCCTTCACTCGAGCTAGGATTTGGTCGCTCGAGCGAGAGTAGAATTTTGTGTCTGGTGGCTCGAGCCAGGGTCTCTTCGCTCGAGCGAGCGATTGCGTCTAGTATAGACCTAAGAGCTGTGTTTCTTCGCTCGATCGAGCTTTTCTTCGCTCGAGCGAGCGAGGTGTATGTTTTCGAGTTCTTCGCTCGAGCGAGCATTCTGTCGCTCGAGCGTGCTTCTGGGTTGCAGACCTGAAACATTGCATTCTTGGCTCGAGCGAGACTTTCTTCGCTCGAGCGAGTCTTTCTTGTGTCTGGTCGCTCGAGCGACCAATCCTTCGCTCGAGCGAGCCTGTCAGGTTTAAATAGGCAGCAGCGGGTTTTAAAACACTTTTTCATCCTCTTTTTGATTCCAAAACCCTAGGTCCGACTTCTCTCTCCCTCCACTCACCTTCTCTCTTAGGTTTCATCTACTTTTAGGGTGTTTTTACCCTAGGCTCTTTATTAAAAAGATAGAGGGGGTTGAGGGCTTCGTTTTAATCTGAACGTTTGACGATTTGGAGCACTTTGCATTTTGATCATCTTCTCCATTCGTGTTCTTCACTTCGAGGTAGGGATTTCCTACTCCATATTATAGGTGTTGTTCTAAGTTTGGTGAAAAGTATAAAGAATACAGGAGATTTAGGGTCAAGAACAGTGACAAAAAAGTGGTGAAACAGTGCAAGTGTTCAAGACATGGACAAAAGCAAAATTAAAGTATTCAGATATGTGGTTCGCAAGATAGATGTTTGAACAAGACAGTAATGGCAAACTAATAATGAAGAATATCGAAGGCGTTAAGAACGAAAGGAACGGTGGCTTACCAGGAAAAATGAAGCTGGTATAAAGATTGCCGAAGTCAGGCGACGGTTGCAGACACAACAGAATGACGAAAGCTTCACTGGAATGGAAGAATGATAGCAGTTGCAGAGCTTGAGGTTTGAGCAATGGCAGATTCAAGGGAAAGAGTTTAGAGAGAGAGAAAGTAAGTAAAATCGATTGCAAAAGTGAAGAGACAAAAGCAAAAGGCAAAAGTTTTGTCAAAAAACTTGAAACGGCGGCAAAAATAGAAGCATTATTACACCTGGAATATCGCATGCGTCAGACGGCGCAGACAGATGCAAGACGGCTTACAAGCGCGTCATAGGCACGAGCCAATGAAGATAAACACGTAAGAAGAACGGTTGAAAAGTGATGCATGACAGCTCATGGCGTAAAAGAGTTCAGTAGAATTCTTATTCCTGAAAGAAGACATGTCGGCTTAAAATGAATGATCTCGGTTGAAGAGTTCTTTTGCCGACATACTAGAAAGAGGAACGATATAGGTTCCATCACCTCAGAATACGAAGTAATAAAACCTAGGGGGCAGTTGTGGGGATATATTTTCAGAGTACCAACACTGGCAAGGTGACGCCGACGTGTCAGCCGAGGTGCCACGTGTCGAGGTAGTTATGCCGAGGTGATCTCGAAGTTGCCGAGGTTATCTTGAGAATACCAGAGTCCGAGATAATTGGATAAGGGACAAGAGTCCAAAATGAAGAAAGACTTCAGGATGGATAAAGATAACACTCTTAGGGAGTCTATCCTTATCTCTTGAGGAGTCCAAAGTAAGTACAAAATTGGAGTCCATAGAAGTTATGCTTTTAGTGGGACTGGGATTGAGTAAATATAAAAGAGAGGCACCCCCGTGGGTCTAAGGTACGCAATTAATACTTTGAGCATTTTTTTTAGCATTATTGATTATCTTTAGAGATATACTGACTTGATCGTGGAGTGCCCCGGTGGAAGAACCACCGCCGGAGCCTTCTCTTTCTGTGCAGGACAGCAAGGTGCCATCTATTCTGCCTGTGTTCTACAGCTGAATTACTAAGGTGGGCAGTGTGATCGGAAAATCACTCACACAATAATTATTTTAAAAAAATTAACAAATATCTAAAAAAACACCCGTTAACAAAAATTTACATAAATAATAAGTCTCTGAATCATGAATTTTATCCATAAATTACCCCAGACTTTCTAATGAATGTGCAGATTTGATTTTGTTGTTGTGGATCCACCTCAAAAATAGATCTAAGCCTTTAATTTTAACTTCTGGTAAATTTATGGGTTTGTAGACCTTAATTTTGTCAAGAAAAAATGTTATATAACCAAAAAAATCTTAAAATATATTAGTAATGCTATAAACTCCAAAAGACTTGTCAAAATTTCTACCAAATGCTTACATAGAAATTTAAGAAATGTAGAGATTCCAAATATTCTATCAAATGTCTCACATTAGTTAAGACCTACACCATATGATCTTATGTGAGTCACACACTCATGTGAGACATTTGATAAAATATTTGTCATGCCTAACATTACTTTAGAAATTTTGACAAATCCTTTAAGGTTTCTATTATTTTTTAAAATATATGACATAATTTAAACTCAAGTGATGTAATAAGGTATATAAAAAATAAATTTGATTTACATATTTTGTTTCACCTTCGATGAAACTTTTTATTTTTATTTTTATATATGTGTAAAATTGTTATTTGTCAAGACCCATCTCGAGGTGTACTATAGATGAATTTAATTTGATATTTTATTGAGTTATGTTAGGCACCTCAAATATTTTACCAAATTTTGGACCCACACATATGTGAATTTGTGTGAGTCTCCCTCATGTAAGAGATTTGGTAGAATGTTTAGGATACATAACATTTCGCTTTTTTTATTTCAATTACTTTATAAAAAAGCCAGACATTTATTATCATCATTTAATTTGATTGACCATGATTAATTGGTGTCAAATCTAATGTGAAAATCTACCAAATTTTGGTAAGGCATTAAAATGCTAATTATTTTTCATACAATTTACCTTTTTTAGAAAAAATAATTTTTAAAAATATAAAAATAAATTTTTTATCTATATATTATATAAAGAAAATAAGGTTTCTAACTCACAAGTCTTGTAGGAGTTGTAATATCCCAATCTTAATTTTCTAATTTTTTGATTTAAAAAAAAAATCATCATTTATTGATTTCTTTCAACCCACAAATCTTTTTGACTTCTCCATATATACTACCACACCTTTTTCAACTTCTCTCATACACTATGGTTAGTGATAGGATTGTTAAATTATTTTTTAAAAAATCAAAAAAAAATAATTTGTATATTAAAAAAATATCTACAACAAATATAAATTCTTATTAAAAAAATAACAGGTTGCAATTGCGGGAAAAGAAGAGAGAGAGAGAGAGAGAGAGAGAGAGAGAACTGTGCATTTCATTAATAATATTCAAAAAATGTGTCAAGGGTTTGTGTAAAGACTTAACACATGTCCACTCTCAAATTATCAATTAAATATAAATGAAACCAAAGAATTCAACTTTAATGGCTAACAAATATTAGAAGTTCGATCATTGAAGCCTAATAACTATGAATTGATAGATTTCAGCAATTGAAAAGTTTCAAATTACATCTCTTTCTCTTCTCAAATGTTCTTTTTTTTTTGTTCATGCATTCATTCTAATATTGATAGAGAATTGGGCGTGTGAAAAAGTGAGAGATATTAGAATTATATATTGAGTTATGTAATTGTTGTGATGAAAAATAATTATTTTCTTTCCCTTCTATGACGATTTATCTGGTTATATCTCTAATTAAAACGTCAGGTGTACTTTTATATCATCATTAAATGTTGCTTTTATTTTTTTAGATACTTTGTCTCACAATTGTTTGTATTTTGTGTTTGAAATTTATTACATCTTTGTTTGTTAAAGCTATTAAATGGACCTAATACGAGAAGTACAGACTATTTTAATGTCATTTCGGAACTAGAAGTATAAAAAATATATACAAAAAGTATATAAATGTCACGACCCAAACCCGCCCCTATGGGTTTAGCATCGCAACCGGCCAGTAAGCTGTGATTACAGAAGGCCTGCTCAACAGTAATGACAGTAATACAGAGTAAAGGAGCTGGCAGAAGTCAAAACAGTAAATAAAAATGTCAATGAGTGTGACAGTCTAAATGCAAAAAGACTTTTTAAAAACATGCCACATTGATAACCAAAACATATGTACAGGCACATAACACAAAACATCCATGTCAGGGACCAAATCCCTAACTATAACTGTACAGTCAAGTCTTAAATATTTATTACAAAACAGAGACAAGAGGGTGAAACCGAGACACCCCAAAACAGCCTTAGCTTGAAGAACTCGGAACCTCGAAGTGAGGCGCGTTGGTTGGCTTGACAAAACAAGAGCTTAACCTGATGCTCCTAGCATCGGTCCGTGCCTAGACACCTACATATAAATATAAACAGTGAGCTAAAGCCCAGTGAATAACATATGCGTAAAGGAGTTAAGAATGAATGTCCTTTCGGTAATTAAAACAGTCAATTGTATCAGTGAATCAATTATTCAATCAGTGGCTCACATTTCATGCGATAACAGTTATTTAGAAACCATAATAGTCATATGTGGTACATCCAATAGCAAAACAATACAGTAGGTCTTAATAGACCGAACAGTCAGTTGATGGCCATCATAACAGTAAACAGTAGTGGTTCCAAACATTGGAACCGACAGAGATCGCTGTAACAGTAACAGTACAGTAACAGTAAGTTGCTATAGATGCCACGAATACAGTTTACAAATAGGACAAACATTCATTCAGTAAACGATGCCATTTCAGAAAGCAGTATAATCAATCGTTCAGAAATAGTTATAATTGAACGTATCTTTACAACATTATTACTCACAAAGTACTGGGCTATAGGCAAGCTAATGAGCGTCCTCGGATGCCAACCCTACACAGTTACAGAACGAATACACACTAAGTTACACACTAGGGATTAATAACTTAGCCCCTTAACTTGACTCGGTGTGGTTCTATAACATTATCCTCATTAAGATGCCTTAAACTAGGCCTAGAAATGCCTAGGATGGAATGAGGATGCAAAGATGTACTTTAAAACACTTTTCAAAATTTGCTGAAAACAGGGGTCTCGCTCGAGCGTGGCTTTCTTCGCTCGAGGGAGCTCGCCAAAACAGTGGGGTCGCTTGAGCGTAAACTCCTTCGCTTGAGCGGTCTGTAAAAAATGCAAAAGTACTGGTTGTTGAAAATCTCGCTCGACGCCGCTCGATGCTCGCTCGAGCGTAAGACACGGTCCTTGTTCGAGCGTGCGTCTGCACACGCAAAAAACCTGAGAGCTTGCAATTCACGCTCGAGCCAACATTCCGTCGCTCGAGCGGAGCTCTGAACACAAAGGTGCTCGCTCGAGCGTGGAATTCTTCGCTCAAGCATGGAAGCCAAATTCTGGGTTTTCCAGATTTGCCTCCAAAGCTCAAACCAAGAATCAACACATCAAAACTCAACCTTTTGGGCCCATTTTCTGGAAAACACTTGAAAACCAACAATATAACATGTTTTGAAGATCAATTTGTAAAATCAAAGCCCAAAGGTGAGTCAATTGAACACCAATTTCAAAGAAACTTTCATGAGCTAGGCAAGAACATAACATGCAAGTGTTCTAATGAATTCCAATGCTCCAAAACATAGCCAAATGCAAGTTTGAACTCCAAAACATAGTGAATTCATGGACTACAACCAAAATGTGGACATGCACGTTGAAATTCTCATGAAAACAACCTCAAATTCAAGAATATGTACATGCATGCATGAATTAGCTACTCAAATTAACTCTATAAGTCAATTCTTGACTCTAATCACTAAATTTCCATGAACCATGCAAGAAACAACTTAATTTCACAATCAAGAGGTTGAATTCCCTACCTTAAGTCTTGAATTCTAGATGTGAAAGCTCAATTATGCAATTCTCTTTCAAGTTCTTCTAAGTTCAAGCAAGAATTCTAGATGAATTCAATTTTCTCCCAATCTTCCTTTCTCTCCCGGTTTGGTCTCAAGAAGATGAGCAAAGTGATGCACCAAAACTGATATGAATTAAGTCTCAAGGTGTTGCATGAAAGTGGCCCACTAATGGCAATTTGGTAGTAAAAGCCAACTAATGTAATTTAACTTTATTCAATCTAATTTAATCATTCCAAATCAAATTTTAATTAAACTTACCATAAAATCACATAAATTCTAACTAGCATAAAACAACAATCAATTTCTGATTCGATCGCCGATAAGACCTTCAATTCGCAGTTCGAAATTAAAACATGAACAGATTCATTCAGAAATCAAACAGATAGAAATGCATTCAAAACAATACACTCATACAATCGATTCAGGATGTCATTCTTATCAGTTACTTATCATGCTTAATCACAGATTAGCACTAATCAGAGGTGAGGGTTGTCACAATAAATAAACAAGATTTTATAAAATTTGTTTGTGAGTCACTTCTTGAAAATCTTATAATTCATTTATTTTTTGTATTATATTTTATGTTTAGTTTCTGTACTTTTTTTTATAAAGTTTTCTTTATTTTCTTTAAAAGTTTATTTTTAAAAATAAATAAATAAATAAATAAATCATTTTCTATTTCAAATAATTCATTTTTGTTTTTATTTTTTGTTTTTTTCTTAAAATAC